>PVKU01000827.1:47320-389196 GCA_004027475.1 Anoura caudifer | reverse complement strand
GAAGTTCTCCTTTATTATTTGTTCAAATAAGTTTTCCACTGGTTGCTCTTCTTCTTCCCCTTCTGGTACCCCTATAATTCGGATGTTGGGACGTTTAAAGATGTCCTGGAGGTTCCTAAGCCTCTCCTCATTTTTTTGAATTCTTGTTTCTTCCTTGTTTTTTGTTTGGTTGTTTCTTTCTTCCTTCTGGTCCACTCCACTGATTTGAGTCCCAGTTTTCCTCCCATCTCTGTTGGTTCCCCATGCATCTTTCTTCATTTCACTTATTGTAGCCTTCATTTTTTCATCTAATTTGTGAGCAAAATCAACCAATTCTGTGAGCATCCTGATCACCAGAGTTTTGAATTGTGCATCTGATAGGTTGGCAATCTCTTCATCACTTAGATAAATTGGCTCTGGGGCTTTGATTTGTTCTCCGGTTTGAGCCATTTTCATTTCTGGGTTTTTTTTTTTCTTTGTTTGTTTGTTTTGTCTAGTCGCGGCTGTTACGTAGTGAGGGGTGGAGCCTCAGGTGTTCCCCAGGGCGGGACAGCCCAGTCGCTAGGTAGTGATGCTGTATGTGGGGGCGGGGTCTGAGAGGAGATAATGGCGGTTGCCATTGGGCACATTGCCATTGGGCAATGGACAATGTGCCATTGGGCACATTGCCATGTGGGCGGTTACTCACTCTCGGATTCCAGTCCCTTTCACTGCTTCCCCTTTGCCTGGATTATCTGCGCGTGAATGTGGGACCACCCGGTCAGCCAGCCGCCTTGTGCGGCCTCCCTGGTTCTGCACAGTTGCCGCCCCGAGCCCGGGGTCTGCTAGTCACCGCCTGTGCACCTGGGGGCTGCCAGCCGCTGCTGCCTGCGGGCCGGTCTGCACCTCCGCTTTTTCCTGCTGTGACTCCGCCCCTCTTACCGGTCTGGATGAATCGTCGTTGGACTTCCGAACAGTTTGATTTTCTGAGTTCTGGTTGTTTTCTTGTTTCTAAATCTTTGTTGTCCTTAATTTTGGTTGTGAGAAGAGGCACAGTGCGTCTGCCTACGCCTCCATCTTGGCCGGAAGTCTAAACTTCTTTAATTTGTTTACTTCTCACAGTACTCTGTGAGGTGGGTGCTATTACTCATTATACTGCTGAAGGAACTGAGGCAAAAATATTTTCATAACTACCACATGGAGGATAGTTATCACATATCAGAGCTTGGTGTTGATATGTGACTTGGTCCTAGAGATTTTACTGCTCACCAATCAGCTGTCCTCTAAGGACAGATTAAAACTCTGTGTGTGTGTGTTCATCCATATATAATACTGCAGTGTTTTGCTGAGTACTTATGAGTACTTGCTTTTCTACAGTCTAGAAAGTCACTGTCGAATGCGTATTTCCTAAGCAGTCTACCACCATAGATACAATTGAATATGTATGTGAAGATGATTTTTTATTATATCACTAAAGAGGGAGTAAAGGAAGCAATGTGTCATCTATTGCTGCATAACAAGTTATCCCAAAATTCAGTGGCTTCAAGTAACAAACATACTGTCTCCAATTTCTGTGACTCAGAAATCCAGGCACAGATTAGCTGCGTGCCTCTGGCTGAGGGCCACTCACAGGCTGTCATCATCTCCAAGCTGTGGTCTCATCTCCAAGCTTGACTGGGGAGGGTCTGCCTTGAAGCTCACATGTGAGACAGTTGACAGTGCCCAGGTCCCATTGGGCATCAGCTAGAAACGTAGTTCTTTTCCACGTGGACCTCTCTCCTTAGGAAAGTTTCCGACATGACAGTTGTCTTTTCTTAGAATAAGCAGCGAGGGAGCAACTCAAGACAGAAGCCAGTCTTTTTGTAATCACCACTTTTTCTGAATTTCATTTATTGGAAGTAAGTCAGTGGGTCCAGCCCACACTCTGAGGGAGGGAGTTTCACAGGATATAGAAGTCAACAGGTGGGAGTTGACAGCTCCATTTTTGAGCTGTCAGCCTCAGTTAAGTACGAGTCACTACGGACTAATAGAAGACTAGTGAATCTGTTGTCTCCTCGCTTGCTTTTTGTAGTAAATAGGCGTAGAAACTTATTTTCTCTTTAAAGCTTCTTTTTAGGAAAAGACCATTTTTGGACCCTCCATTAACTTCACACCAATTCTGCCCAGTTTACTGTGCTGTGATAAGATATTTTAAGTACATCTTCTCTGCCTCAGAGTGACCAGTCCCTCATTACAAGCAAAGGAGACTTGGCATTTTGGCAGAATTGACTGGGTTAATTTGTTTAAACAAGTAAATAGTTAACCTAGGCAAGTAACTGATGGGACTGACGTGCATCCCTTCAGTAGAGGCCTCTTTAGCTGAGTGAACCAGGTGACATGTTCAGTTAGTTTCAGGTCAAAAACTTTTGAGAAGCACAGTGGATGTCCCCTAGACCGTTTTTCACATCCAGAAATAAGGAGAAATATAGGATTAAGTGCTTAAATATTTCAGGAATAGAGCAGATTACAAATTGTATTTTTTATGTAAGATCATTTTTGATGGATGCTCATTCCCATCAGAGAAGATCAGGTTTGAATTTTGAAAAATATCCTTTCTCAAGGAACTCTCAATTGTCATTCTTTGCCAAAATGTTCATTTAAGGATACATGCATTTTTTTTCCTCATTAACATTAGAAGTGATCCTGACTTGTAAGATAAATTTATGATGGGTCTGTTTATGTCGCATTTGTCTGTATCTCACACCATTTTTATTTTCTCCTGAAATTCCTTCATTTATTTATTTGTTCAGTCATTTATGAATTTTGTATCTAATGCCCACTCTGGGCCAAACACAGTTCTAAGCACTGCGATGTAGCTCTAATTCTACCTCTTGTGTGCTTTTCAAGGTACCTTTGTAAGTGTAAGAGTATTTAGTACCTTGACCTGCATTGAGGTAATGAAGTGCACTTCTCATATTTTCATTAGAAAACAAGCTTCAAATAATTGTTATCTTCTGATTGTTTCAGAAAAGCTGTTCTCTTAAAGAGTATTTAAATACCACCAAAATTGTTATATGATGCTCTAAAACTGAAGCTTCATGTAGAGATAAATAATAGACTCAACACATATACAGAAATATAAATTAATCTAGTGAGAAAAGAACACGATTATTGATTGGATCCGAACCTTGATTATGAGTCAGTAGCAAATAGTAGAAGGGGGATAATGATCCATTACTAAATAGACATAATTTAGCTTGATTATTCCTGAATTTTCAAGAGCAGTAAGATCAGCCACATGCAGACAAGTGGTGCAGAGTTGTAAATTAAATGTAGTGACACTGTGATTATATTTAAGATGCCATAATCTCATTTAGTCCTATAGAGCCCAAAGTATGAGCTCTTATGAATAATAATCACCTTATGATTTTTTTCACAATTAGAAATTACGCACAAGCCTCTGATTTCCTCTTAGGCGGGTGAGAGCTGCCCCTTTGCACTGTCAGTGTCGGTAGCTGGTGCAGGCCCTGTACCTGTGCGCTCTCTGACCCACACCACCATCAGCCACATCAATAACAACTAAATGGCTGCATTGAATGATTTCAGTCACATGGAACTGGATGGGTAGGATTAGCAAATTATCAACTGGTTAAAATTTGAAGAACAAATTTCATTTAAATCTTTTTTTTAGGAAAAAAAAGCCCTCAAAATATTCAGTTAATAGTTTTGTTCTGTCAAGAAAACCCTTTGGCACTGAATCCCACTCTAAAAGTTAAATATTAAATTTCATAAGTGTTTCCTGAGAGCTGACTACTTGCAAATACATTCTGGGTTTGTTTGTTTGACTGGGTTTTCATGACATGGGATTTTTTTCCTCCCACATGTTACCTCTTTTTTCCTCATAATTGATCTCCTCAGGTCATATCTATTTTTCTGCTCTTATTTTCACCTCCATTACTTCACCATGAATCTTCAACTCCGTAGCACTTTAGTGGCTCACTCCCCTCGTCCAATTGAGTTATGTCCATTGAGCTCACACGTCTCACACGTGGCCCCGGCAGCTCTGTGAGGCACCAGTCCTTAAGTTCCACAGTCGTACAAACGCGGCTCCTTTCTGCTGATAACATTGTGCAGGAGAGAGAAATCAATAGGACCCCAGGCGAGCCCGAGGAAGAGAGTTAATTAAGAGAGGTGGGTAAGAGAGGCATCGCTGACAAGCTGCAAATTTAAAAGGAGTTTTTCCAGATGTATTTAAAACATCAAAGGGGATGGAGAATGGGGCAAAGCATCAGAAAACTGTGCTCTCACTTTTCAAAGACACTATCATATACTTCCTTATTTTTAAACTAAAGTACACGTGTGTACATTTATACAGTGAGCTAAAACACCCTGCATAATTCGGTGAGGACAACATGTGAGAGGGCTACTGTCGACTCCTCAGAAGAATTGCACTGTGTTATGTTAATAATGATCATGTGGGGGGGCTAAATTGAAGAGTTGTGATTATTCCTACATCAGCTAGAACCTCATCATCCAATTATAATTCTGCCTTGTAAAGTTCGCCTTTCATCCTCTTTGGAACAAATTTGCTCTGGTAGGCAATGCTATTTTTGTAATGTTTTTCAATGGAGTAGATTGCACTGTGCCTTCCTTACATGTGAATGGTAGGTTTGAGGTCAGTGTGTGCGACACTAAGGATGTCACAGACTTTACAGCTCTGCCGTGACCACGTGTCTCACTATTCCAGTGGGACTGGGGACTATGTGTGGCACCATAAAAAATCAGTGTTTGAAAGGTGCTGCGGTGGCTGACATACCTGGAATCCCTAATGGAAGGAAACTAAGACACTGAGCTGTATCTCTGGTTGTAGAGGAAAATATACAACATAGTCCCCCCTTTTCCACAGGTTCTCTTTCTGTCGTTTCAGTTACCCACGGTCAACCGTGGCCCAAAAATATTAAATGGAAAATTCCAGAAAAAAGCAGTTCATAAGTTTTAAATTGTGTGCCATTCTGAGTGGCATGATACAATCTTTGCCATCTCTCTTCATCAGGCCAGGGATGTGAATCGTCCGTTTGTCCAGCACATCCACCCTGGATCCCTTTATAGCCCTGTCAGTTATTGGACCCACCATGGCAGCATCACTTGTGTTCGGGTAACCCTCATCCTACTTAAAAATGGCCCCAAAGTTCAAGAGCAATGATGCGGGAAATTCGGATATGCCAAAGAGAAGCCGTAAAGTGTTTCCTTTAAGTGAAAAGGGAAGTACAGTATAAGAAGATGGTTTGAGAGAAAGAGAGAGAGGGCACACACACAAACCTTTTATTACAGTGTATTGTTATAATTGTTCCATTTACTGTTAGTGTTCTAAATCTCCCACTGTGCCTAATTTATAAATTAAAATGTATCATAGGTATGTATACCAGAAGAAACATAGTATATTTAGGGTTTAATATATATATATACTATTATATAGTATATATTCAATACTGTATATACATAGACACATTGAATGTATAGTGTATATATACTATATATGAACACAATGTATATACACACATTGAATTATATACTATATATTCAATATGTATGTACATATACACTATTGAATATATATATATTTCAAACATTCCCCGCGGGTCTTGAAACATAACCCCTTTAGATAAGGGGGGACTACTGTACCATCTCAGGCTGTCTTCAACATGGAGTGCTGAAATTTTAAAGAAACTACTTACCAATGAGTCGCTAGTGTAAACTACATTTCTTTTCTGCATTCTAGACCAGACCCACAAAAGAAATTAAGGGGGAGTCCAAAGTATACTTGAATAGTTGCCCTTCTTTGTAACACATTCTCTTCAGTCGTGGAAAGGGTCAGGTGGGAAGAAACTTGAAGCGTCTTTGTTGAGGAGTTACGGATCTTCTTTTCTCTAGTATTTTCTGTTTGGCCTTGACTCTTGTTGTTGGCAGTAATAGTGTTACTCCAGTCCATTTTTGCCTCTAATTCTTCTTCTCCTTGGCTCCTCCTCTGCCTCCCACAGTTTCTTCAGCATCTAACATGTCAGTAACCAAACACGCCTTGTTTAGTACTAAAGATCTTTGCATTTTCTGTTCCTTCAGCTTGGAACAGCCTTCCTCTAAACCTTTAGATGTCCATCTTCTTATCTCTGAGGTCTCAAAAAACATGAATATCACTTCCTCAGAAAGACTCGCCTAACATTCTCCTAAAACAGCATCCTCCCTCGCCCACCATTACTCTCAATCACATCACGCTCCTCTGTCCTCGTCAAACAATATGTCAGTAGCCTTTGAAATAGCCTTTTCTGTTGATGCGTTTGCCTCCCCACACCAGATTGTACATTCCTTGACACAAGGACTCTGTCGTAGTAACCTTTAGAGTCCACAGAGGTCAGAATTTGGCCAATTGAATAAATTGGTGCATCTATATCTCCATCCATTGTGGTTTTAACTACAATGCTATTTATTTCAATATAATTGTGTGCATAGCCCAAAGTTCTGTAGCAGCGCAGGAAGAGGAGCAGTTACCTCTCAGTAGGAATTTGGGGCAAGAGGAAGATTAAGGGGGAACTTCAAAGAGCATGTTACATTTGAGCTGATTTTAAAGAAGGAAAAGGACTGGGAAGTAAGTAGAAGAAATGATCTTCAGGTATGAGAGAACTGTTAACTGAAACCAAGTGAATGAGTGGCAGGTGAGTAAGGTCATCTGACACTAGGAGAAGGAAGAGATATGATTTGGTAGCAATTGGGGTCAAGTTTGCCAAGAGTCTTAGATGCTAGGCTAAGAGTAGGAAATATTTTTCTCTGGGCAAAGATGTCACTGCAAGTTGCATATGAGAAGACAAGACAGATCTACTCTTAAGGTTAGTTTAGATTTTCAGAAGCATATTATTCTCGGTGAAAGGAAGGATTAGTTTGAAAAGCACAGCTTAACTCCTATCCATATTACAGATGGCTATGCCTCCTGATTTTATTGAGAAGCTGGAAGCCTGAAATGGATTGCCATTTTGTTTGAAAAACAAACTACCTAAGCCTTTGCTGATCAAAGTGAGGTCTCCTGGCCAGCAGCAACAGCACCAGCATCCTGTAGGATCTGGTTAGACATGCAGTCTCAGGCTTCGGGTTCCTTCAACTGGATCCATTTCTATATTTAATAGATCCCCCCAAGGGATTCTTTCGCACGTTACAGTGTACAGAGCATTGAATCCCAGACAGTTGCACCTTGGGTAGGTTGTATTCCAAAAGGCAGAGCAGAACTGTTTCTGCTTCAAGGCTGCAACTCCCAAATCATGTCCTCCAGCGGTAAAACCCAGCTGCACTGAAAATTTCAAATTGTCAATCAATGCAAATACAGATAATTAGTATTTGGTGTCTCTAGTGCATGCTCAGGGTAGTGAGGAATGCACAGAAAGTAAAACAGAAAGCTTATCTTTGCAGAACAGTGGAATAAGTTGAAAGTATAATTGCCTCCCCATTATTGGAAATAAAACATGCATTCCAGAAACTATTAGAGAACAATATAAGGCCATATTTTGTCAAGGGCTGGATTCTGAGCCTGAGGATATCACTGTTATAGAAGTCCCAAGAAGGTAAATATTATCGTACAGTGGAACTGGAGATTTGATCTCTCTCTTTCTCTCTCTCAGCACTATAATTACTACAAAATTCTACTAGCCTTTGGAAAATTAAGTCAACTACACGATCTCCCCAGGCCCTAAATACTACAATCTGACTAAACATGTCACAGAGAAAGAGCTCTCTCTCATTGGCTTTAAATTGGTAGTCCTTTCATCTAACCCCTTTTTTTTCTGGCTCACTTTGGTTCATTGTATTACGGTAACATGCAAAAAATTGGAGCAAAATGCTTTGACCAAAGATTTTGCCATTGTGGTCAAGTTGAAAACCATGGCTATTTTGAGAAATTGATCATGGCCAAGAGTGAGCGACACCACACTAAATAAATCAAGCAGCACCAGTGAAGGTCTCTTCTGTTTAATTTTCTCTGTTTTCTTTTTCAAGTATGTCTGCTGTTTCCAGAGTGAGTGTGATAGTAGATACTGGAGAGTAATCACTGGTAATGTGTGTGACAAATTTTGTAGACTTTAATATTATTTTTAAATAGCAAACTATAATAGTTTTTTCTACCTTTATATCAGCAATGTAAATAAAGATAGCTTTCATGAGCTAAAGCCAGTTTTCTTAAGAATCAGTTATTTTAAGCCATTGAAAAGCATAACTTTGAAAATATTAAAAATATGACTCCCATGTAGATATCAAATGAACACATCAAACATTTTATTCATCTCATTAATTAATGACAGAACTAGGAAGATGACAGGGCTGGTATTTATGAGTGCCTTAATAAAGGAATGTTAGAATAAAATTGTTAGGAAGGTTATAAAATTCACTAATATCCATTGGGGTAATAAACTATAAACTGACATTTTCTTCCCTGCTGGACAGAAATGATTCACATTTCTACTGGATAGAAAATCTACAAGTTAACCTATAACTTCACTAAGCTAGTGTCCCTTAATCAATAGCGAGCAGTAAATTTAATAAAGTATATTCCTTTAGATAATTAAATGACCCTTATATAGGTCTGATGAAGCCCCATGGAAAAATGACATCTACCCTTGTTTCTTATTTCCAAGTTTTAATGATTTTTGAATATCCCAATTTGTAGACACATCACACCTGAGAATTCTAATTCACCCCATTGTCCTTGCTTTATTTTGATGAGAGGCAATGAATAGCAATTTGTTTTCTGAATTCCTTGGGAGGTAACAGCAATGCCAAATTACTCTAAAAGGTTCTCTTTTCCTTAGTGATCTTTCCATGTTAGGACATACCTGATGCCATGAGATCTCATAAAATTTTGGAACAGCTGAGAATTTAGTGGTGTAGCTGAAGTAAAAGGTGATCAGAGATGAGCTTGGGTGATGATTGTGCAGATGAAAAGGAAGGATAGATCTGAGATAGACCTAGAAAATAAAATCAATAGAATCTCATGCCTGCTTCAGTGCAGAGAAGTCTGGGAAAGAAAAGAGACAAAAATGATGGTGGAATTACACAAGGAATGTTTATGACCTTTGAAATTTTGGATTTAAGGTACTAATGAGATGTTGACATCAAGATGTTGATAAGACAGTTCAAATTTTTATTCTGCAACTTGGGTCAGTATTGAAACCTGAACTGTAGCTTTGCTAGGTATTCATTAAGGTGAGAGTTGAAACCATGGAATCTGGTTTAAAAAGTCACCTAAAGTGGGAGTATATAGAGTGATAGGAGCAAAGGACCTCAGACCCAAGCCCACTTAATCATTGGCAGGTACTAGAAAAAGAGGAGGTAACGAGGAAAGGGCAGTCAGACAATAGGAGAATTAGGGTGTGGCAATCTAAATGCATGCAAACTACTTTGAAAGTGTAATCAAAGGAATACAGTACTTTCAACACACATACGGAGATTAATTTTAATTTCCACATATTAATATTTCATGCTGCTTTCTAAATTACTGAAATCCATTTTTTTAGGCATTTTATTATCTTTCAGTAGGTCTATGAGGTTGGTAGGATGGAAATGAGGTTGACAGGTCTGTGCCTTTTCTGTAAAACATGAGCCCATTAGGAACTTCTCTGTCTGAGAGATTTAGGAAACAAAGGCAAGAACAAAATTTGAGGGATACAGATGGCCATTGATTCAACCGCCCCCTCAGTCTTTTGGGGAGTTGGGATGCCCCTGTGTGTGATGCACTTTGACTCGATTTGGTTAGCTGTGCACACTATTTCAGTTGGCTCTTGGGGGCCTTGGAATCTTTAGGATCTTGGTGGATGGATCATTATTTTTACCAGGGACATTTCATTTTAGGCAACAGCCTGGGCCACTGAAATATTCCAGCATAACCCAGGACGGAATTGTAAGCCACTTTGGCCGTTGGACTGTAGCATACGCATCAGCCTGCATTGTCAGCAGAGTGGGGTCCCCAGCCCGTCACCTCACTCAGCAGTCTCATAGTGTCCCATTTACTCTGTCTTTGGGTTGAATGAGGTTGATGCTGTGTTGCTTGTTATTCTGTTCATTCGCCACCTTTGCTTGCCAAATGAGAACATGACCTGAGTATTCATCTAGCATGTCAGTTTTACTATTGCTTCAACATTCTCATAGCTGACTTGACAGCAGGTGTAATTTCAACAAAATTAGAAAATATTGTGGAATGGGTTTGTCTCATTCAATTTCTGACTGAAATGTTAAAGAATTGTTTCCCTGACCCCAACTCTCTCCCCATTTGCAATCTTGCTGATATAATTGAGCAGCAAGAATCAGTGAGCTGGTCTCCTAGTGAAATCTTCCCACTTTCAATGGACTGTACCCAAGTGATCCTTTGATCCTCTGGAGAAATAAAGCCCTCACTCTGCAGAAAACCTCAGCTCCACAGGACCTCATGGAGTAGAGCCTGTGAGCAGCCCTGGTGCTGTATTTGTTGCCGGTGGCACTCCAGGTTGCTCCCGACATTTGTAAGGATACCAGCTACGACAATAATCCACGTGAAAGCCATTTTCTACCGAGAAATACCCATGCATGTATCTGGGAAGAAATAGAATGGTTTATTTCAGGATATCGGCTGTAATATATCTGCTTTTTGGGGAAATGATAGTGTAGAGACTGTGGGTTTTTTATTCCATAGTTAGATATTCTGTATTTACATAAATAATTGGAACTGCCACAGGCATTTTGTTTTTTTGGACACAGCATTTGCAAAAGTGCAGTCATAAATGCCTTCAATGTGTTGCTTCCCTGGGCCCTGGCAACAACTCAGTGAAGTCGGTGTTTTCCCTATTGTAGGGACGGGGAAAGTCAGGGACAGAGAGGGTAAGTGACAGGCACCCACCAACTCACAACTCTTAAGTATCAAAGCTGAGATTCAGATCGAACCTAGTTTCGGAGTCTAGGGACTAATCTCATGGCAGTGCCTCTTGCCCGTTGAATGGATGAATCTAAAGTGTGGACACTCCATCACAAGAGAAGCAATCTCATCGGATGCAAACTGCTCATTTTGTTTTCTGTAGGAATTTAGATTTAATAATTTTCCTTTCCTAATTTCAAATTTATTTAATAGCCAAGAATCTCATTACTGTTTGCACTTCAGAGATTTCTGTGGGTTTTGTAGCTGTTGCTTGGACCAGTATATTGAGAAAATAAAGCATTCATGAAGTTGCTGAAGAGGGTCTTTCCACATCGTGACACCAGATCCCGTTTCTAGTCGCAAACCTTTGAACGTCCATCTGATTGAAATTTCTTTGTGAAGGTTTGGGGCAGGATGAAGCTGCGTGTTCTGAACTCACAGGGAATTCTGCTCTTTCCTGTGAAAACCCCTGTTTTATTTACGCTATTGCCAAGCTTCTAGCACAGGTTCCTTCCTCTTTGACAGGCATCCTCTCATATGAAATATTGTTTTCTCTCTCTCAAAGTCAGTATCAGTTAACAATGTTGGAAAAACTGAACAAACCTAATAGTGTTGGTTCATAATGTAGCCATTATGGACTAGATGAAGAATAAGGTCATTTTATTCATCTGAACTGCATGAAATCATTTTTGTAGGTCAAAAAATGGAGTCTAGGCTAATTCATATAGCTTAATGTAAGATCAACTGTTTTATAATTTGATATTAATTATATTTATTTATATAGACAAAATATAGCAATGTATAATCTCCTCCTTTTGCAGAAAGGCCTGAAGTACCAGCCAAATGTTATAAGTTCCCTTGGAATGAGTTGGGTTCTTTCAGTAATAATCAGAATCATAAACTTCCACAGTTGCATAAGAGACCAGCTTTTTAGTGTTTGCACCATGATGTGACCATCACTGTGTAATTAAAAACAATATATACAATTCTTTTTTCATTAGTTTTTTGGGTGGCATTAGTTAATAAAATTATATGGGTTCCAAGTGTACAATTCTAGAATACATCATCTGTATATTGTATTGTGTGTTCACCACCCAAATTCAAGTCTTTTCCTGTCACTATTTACCCACCCCTGTACCCCCATTACTCCCCCAATCCCTTTCCTTCTTGTAATCACCATACTTTTTCCTGTGTCTGTGAGGTTTTTCCTTTTTGCTTAATCCCTTCACCTTTTTCACCAAGCCCCCAAACTCCCACCACAACACTCTGTTTTCTGTATATATGGTTTTTTTCTGTTTTGTTTGCTTATTTGTTCATTAGATTCCACATTAAGTGAAATCATATAGTATTTGTCATTCTCTGACCATCTTATTTCACTTATTAAAATACTGTCCAGGTCCATCCACATTGTCAAATAAGGTAAAATTTCCTTCTTTTTTTATGGCCAAGTAGTATTCTAATGCATAAATGTACCACTGATCTTTTTATCTGCTCATCTACTGATGGATACTCAGGCTGCTTCTATATCTTGGCAATTGTAAATAACGCTGCAATGAATATAGGGGTGCTTATGTTCTGTCACATTA
This sequence comes from Anoura caudifer, assembly GCA_004027475.1. Lineage (NCBI taxonomy): Eukaryota > Metazoa > Chordata > Mammalia > Chiroptera > Phyllostomidae > Anoura > Anoura caudifer. Next base: position 376,755 of record PVKU01000827.1, on the reverse strand, counting down.
GTGTTTTGGGTTTCTTCAGATATATCCCCAGAAGTGGGATCACTAGGTCAAAAGGCAGTTCCACTTCTAATTTTTTTAGGAAGCTCCTTGCTGTTTTTCACAGTGGTTGCACCAATCTGCATTCACACCAACAGTGCAAAAGGGTTCCCTTTTCCCCACATCCTTGCTAGCACTTGTTGTCTATTGATTTATTGATGACAGTCATGCTGACAGGTGTGAGGTAGTATCTCATTGTGGTTTTAATTTGCATTTCCCTGATGATTTGTTGAGCCTCTTTTCATGTCTGTTGGGTATCTGTGTGTCCTCTTTGGAGAGGTGTCTATTTAGGCCCTTTGTCCATTTTTTAATTAGAATGTTTGGCTTTTTTTGTTGTTGTTGTTGAGTTGTATAACTTTTTTATAAATTTTAGACATTAACCCCTCATCAGATGTATCGTGGAAAATGTGTTTTCCCATTCAGTGTGTTGTCTTTTCATTTTGCTGATGGTTGCCTTTGCTGTGCAAAAACTTTTTAGTTTGATGTCTCATTTGTTTTTCCTTTTGTTTCTCTTGTTCACTGAGATGTACCAGAACAAAATATTTTTATGAGAAATATCCAAGACTTTACTGCCAATGTTTTCTTCTAGTACTTTTATGATTTCAAGTCCTACATTTAAGTCTTTAATCCATTCGAGTTTATTCTTGTGTATGATGTAAGAAGGTGATCTAGGTTCTTTTTCTGCATCTATCAGTCCAAGTTCATGAATACCATTTATTAAATAGACTATCTTTATCCCATTGTATCTTCTTGCCTCCTTTGTCAAATGCCAATTGACTACAAAGCTGTGGGCTTATTTCAGGCTCTCTATTCTGTTCAAGTGATCTATATGTCCGTCTTTATGCCAATAGTGTGATGTTTTGATTACTATGGCCTTGTACTATAGTGTGATATCAGGCAGTGTGACACCTTCAACTTTATGCTTCTTTCTCAAGATTGCTGAGGCTATTCAGGGTGTCTTTTGTGGCTCCATATAACTTTTTGGAATATATGTTCTACTTCTTAGAAATACTCATTGGCATTTTGATAGGAATTGCATTAAATCTACGCAATTCTTAAATGTAGCTACAAAGCATATATTTACTGTTTGCCAGTAAATTCCAAATATTTAATTATTGAATGGTTTCATTCTACATTCAATGTTATGTTTTCTTTTATGATTTGAATGTTATGTTTTCTTTTATGATTTATCTCAAGTTAGCTATATGAGGTAAACAAACAAAAAATAATGTTTAAGCATCTGAGTTTCAGTCTTCTCATTTATAAATAATTTTTGGTTGCTAAGTAGTAAGTACAGGGGATAAAAACTTTTAATCAAACGAAGGCTGGGCCCTAAAGGACTCTGCAGTCAATTTTAATGCAGTGTTCCCTGCAAACTTATCCTCCTCTAGCTTCTGTACTCACGGCTTTTTGTTGGCAGATTACTTCATATTCTTTTTCTATATGAGTTGGAGCCGGCTGGAAGTGGCTCATGAGAGCCAATTGTTAAATATTTGGGAACCTTGCAAGGTGGTTGTTAGGCCACAGCTAGTTTGAAATAGGTCGTTGTGGCAAGTGCTATCTATGTGGTTTGTTTGTTTTTATTTTTGTCATAGAGACAGTATAGCAACATGCCACCAGAATGCACATGGCCGGCAGTTCAGGAAGCTCTACTACTGATTACGCATATACAGCTAATGAAGGGCTCTAAACAGAACTCTGAAACCTTGTCCCCATCTGGCTGGGAAAGGAGGAGATGCTGGACAACTGTAACTTGGCTAAGACGCTTTCAAAATGGAAAACGAACACACACAGTTTAGAGATCTTGCTCTTTTTTTTTTTTTACCAGGAATGCTGGGAACTTTGTGGGGGGATGAAATGAATTTGTTCACCACCTTCAATGTGCGTTGCTTGATAAATAGTATCATATGTTAATTCTCACAAGGATCCTGTGAGGTTATTTTTCTTCTTATGTGTTTGTTTTTTAAAAATTCTCATTTACAAAACACAGTTAAAAGTACAAGTGTGTTACATGACTAGTAAATGGCACTCAAAGGGATTTAAACCCTGGTTCCACTGACTTTAAAGTTGTCCTCCTGCTACCTCACGGTTGCCCAGACAAGAGCCTGTGATAAGTAGGACCAATAACTTGAGTGACATCAATCCTATTCCTTAACGCAGCTTCCCCCAGACACGCTAACACACATTGAAGAGGCAAGAAATGTAATGTAATTTAATAGGAAAAGTTATTTAATATCATTGGAATTTATTATCATGAAGTACTATGTAAATGTGGAACACTATAATTTAATCATCTCCGCATGTTAACATCTCTCCACACCCTTCCTACTGTTCCCCACTTTCAGACCAACTTTGAAATATTCATGTTCTTTGAGGTAAGAAACAATAAAGTAGGAGCTCTCTTTCCATCTGTAATTTAAGATATAAGATGAACAGACAGTAGTATTTAGCCTCATATTATTAAATATGTGCAAGGAACAAAAAAGACTTCTAATTATCCAAATGCCACTGAGTAGAAAATTCAAAGGCCTTCATTGAATGACCCTAGTCTTTAATCCTAAAAGAAAAAAGAAAGAAAAGAAAATCAGTGTGCTTAGAATGTTGTTTGGTGACTTTTGGTCATTTGCCTTTCTCAGTAATAGTCGGTGGCTGTATCACGTGATCTTTATATAACTTTCTAATGTACACAATAGTAAAAGGATACATAAAGGAAGGAATCAGTAAGTCATCCCTGACCTAATTATTGCAAAGAGAATGTGTTTAAAATTTTTTTGGTATTTTTTTCCATTACCATTTTGTCCCCTTACACCTCCCCTCGCCCCCAGCAATCACCACACTGCTGTCCATGTCCGAGTCCTTTTTCCTTTTTGCTTGATCCCTCCATCTGCTTACCTCTCCTCCTCCCTAGCTGTCATCCCGCTTCCTGTCTATGAGTCTGTCCCCATTTTCCTTGTTACTTTAGTTAGTTCATTAGGTTCCACATATGAGTGAAATCATAAGGTATTTGTCTTTCTCTGACTGGCTTATATCACTTAGCACAATGTTCTCCAGGTCCATCCATGCTGTTGCAAAGGGTAAAATGTTCTTCTTTTTTTACAGCCGAGTAGTATTCCATCATGTAAATATACCACAATTGTTTTATCCACTCATCTACTGATGGACATTTGGGCTGCTTCCATATCTTGGGGACTATAAATAATGCTACAGTGAACATAGGGGTGCTTTCACATTAGTGTTTTGGATTCCTTTGGATGTATTCCCGGAAGTGGGATAGCTGAGTTAAAAGGAATGTCTTTAAAGTGACCTATAGTCAGCTCATGAGTGAGAAACTATTTTTTCAAGCATTTCAATATTTCATATGAATCATAAAGCTTAGAGCAAAAAAAGTGTAGTTCAGCCAGAATTCATGAATAAAACAAACTTCCATTTTAAAGAGTAGCAATGTTTACCTGTAGGTTTTCTGTAACGTGACAAACTAGGGTAGACAAGACAAAGGCTGCAACCTGCTTGGCTACCCAGAGTGTATTCTGATTTATTCCAGGGAAGAATTCAGTTGTTTTCTTTCTTTCTTGTAAATGGCAGGCTCAGTGCCTTCAATTAAGACAGTGATTTAGGATGGAAGTGTTTACTTATTAGATCCATATCACTTTAAATGTGTTTTAATATTTCAAACTTATTTTGAAAGCAAAGATAACAGATAGTAAGTGCAGCTAAAAATTAAAAAGAAAATAAATATTAAGATAGCCTTTTGGTTATGCTTCTTCCATTGTTCTCCTGGACTACTTCCTTCACACTGTTAAGAAATTGAGAAGAAAAATTAAACCATGGGCCGGTATTATAATTGTCTGTGATCAGTATCTGTGAGAAATAAATATACTTCCAATCTCTGGTTTTACAACTCCCCCAAAAAAGAAAACTGTGCTATAATTGTTACTTCCTTGACACTTACTTAAATGTATTATTTATTAACTTTAAATTTGCCAAAGTTTGTTATAGGCCCTCCTTGCTTCGTAACCATCCAGCTTGTAAACATTAGAGCCATGTGACCTGCCCACTGCAGCCAGCCCTCCTCCTGAAACCATGGACCCCACTAGCTCCCTTCAGTACTGTCCTTCCCAACACAGCTCTGTTCTTACTGCAGGGAGCTCAGGACCTCACCTCGTGGAAGTTACAGGGAACCAAGTTCAAAAAGAGCTGCTGTTGTTTTTTTCACTACAGCTTATTTCATTTGAGTTTAGGTGATCATTCTCCTTCTTTCAAGTGTACTCTCACTTTTTAGCATGCTTCTTTTTTTTCTTCAAACTTTTGCCTGACTCCTCAAGAGATATCAATCCTTCTATCTGTGATTTCTTTATTACTTTCCTCATAGCATGTGTGAGCCAAGATCAGGTTCATGCCATGTCTTCTGAACATGATAATGCTACTGATATGTTGGCAACAAGGAAATGGAAAATACTATGATTTATGAGGGGGAGAATAGAGGGTGGAGGGATGGAGCAAAAAGGAAAAAGAACTCATGGATATGGACAACAGTGTGGTGATTGCAGGAGGAGAGAGTATAAGGGGGATAAATCATAATGGAAAATAATACAATAAAAAAACAAAGTGGAATTTGATTAAAGCAAGAACCATTCCCATTAAAATACTTACTCATTAACTCATTCACCAACTTTTCATTGGGTGCATTCTAAATTTTAGACATTGTTGTTGACACCAGGAATCTTGTGGCAAGGAAGAGCAAGAAAGTATATGAGTTTAAGTTCTAGGGAGCTAAAACCACATTAATCAAATAATCAAACAAATAAATGGAAACTTAGAACTGGCTAAGCACTATCAGAAAAAAGCACATAACCCAGGAAAATATTACATATATTTCCATTTCATTTTCTTGAGCTTAAGCAAATAGATAAGCATATAAAATAGTTTTCTGAGTCCTTTTATAAATTTCATACCTAGTTTAATCATTTATTTGTATGCAACAGTTCACCAACCTCCACTCCATATCCCCTTCTAAAAAAAGACACCCTGTGTAGGCTGGAACCGTGTTTGCCATCTAACTCCCTTATACATAAGGTTCATTTCTAAAAGGAGCTGAAGTGGAACTCCTACGGATTTTCCCGTGGACTTTATTGGAGCCCTATGCAGATGCTTCAGCTTCTAACTATACCTTAGTTTCTAAATGTCTGCAAAATTAACCCCTGAAACCACGCAGCAGGACTCAGCTGTGCCGTGCGCTGCCTCCTGTGCCCAGCCAGCCACCATTACCATCTGCAAACATTTGTGAATACCGTATGTATAGGCTATCATGCCAATGATGTAGCATAAAAAAAGCTTGTATTCACCTCTCTCTAGCATATACTTCTCACTTAACAGCAAAACCCATTCATATTGTGTTTCTCCACTATACGACATAATATACATAGGATTTCTTTAAATAAAATCTCAGTCCAGAGGGTTTAGTAGATAGGTATAGCAAGCATAATATGAACTGAGTATTTGAAGTCAAGTGATGGGAACATTGGGTTCCTTATACTGTTCTAATTTTGGGGTTGTGCAATTATTTTTTTAACATCTTTTCTTAAATATAATCCACATACCATATAATTCACCCATTTCAAGTTACACAGCCATCACAATTATTATAACATTTAATCAACACTGAAAGAGATCCTGTCTCCTTTCAAAATCACCCTTCATTTTCCACCTGCCCCTCCGTGCATCAGCCATAGACATTCTCCAATCTACTTTCTTTATCTACGATTTGCCTGCTCAGCACCATAGGAACTGTGCAATCACACACCATTTGGTCTTTTGTAAGTGGCTTCTTTCAAGCAGCGTAACGTTTTCAAAGTTCATCCACGTTGTAGCCTGTATTATCAACACTTCATTTCTTCTGATGGTCAAATTGTGTTCCAGTGTACGAATATGCCATGTTTTGCTTATCCATTCATCAGATGCTGGCATTTGATTTGTTTCCACTTTTTTTCTATATTGAATAATGCTACTATAAACATTTGCGTATAAGGCATCTTAGTTAAAAATTAACTGAAAAGCTTTATGTAAAACAATTATTTAAGTTCTCATTGGGCCCAAAAAGAACAATCCAAGATCTCGTTTGAAGATGACTATTGACTGGTCTTTCATGCTTGCGATGAAAGATCAATAAACATTTTCATTTCTAAAACATGAATATTTAATAAAGCCGATTAGAAATGGGACTCTATTTTCTCTCCGGTTACCCAGGATCTTCATTCTCATGCCTGTTGCTCTGATGGTCACTGGCTTATTCTGAACTACTTCCACGTCTTCCAAGGAGACCGAAGAGTAGTTACATTCAAACGGTCATTGGTCAGCTCCTCTCCACATCGCATAATTGGTGGAAAATTCGTTACCATTGCTTAAAACAAAACTCTTTAAAAATGTTTTATTGAATTGATTTCCATCTTAATTTTAATAGACTAATTATTCTGAATTTTTCTTTATAATCCAATAGTGCTCATGTAGATATCATTTTAAGTAATCAGCCATAATGTAATCAGTAATTAAAATTATAGCCAACTACAGGTGCTGTTAATTGTTAATCAATTAGACACAGAATAATTGCATATCTAATTGAACTACTGATTAAAGTATTGATAGTTACCCATATTTTTTTCCTAAAGGAAACTACCTCTTACTTCAATGGAAATAAGGTATTGAGAATGTGTTCCCAAGTACTGTCTGAGTCGACTTTCTAAACTTTTACGGGAAATGGACCTACTCTTTCTGCATATGTAAACAACATTGGTACAGTTGATCAGAACTGACCTGACTATTGAATGTATCTGTGAATTTTAATTGGCTTATTTGCATATTCATAGGCAAAATTCTACAGATGGGTCTGAGTAGCTGGATTAGGCAAATTCCGGGCCCATTACATAGGAATGGAACAGTCAGTCATTAAACACTGAGAGAATCCCTGTTTGGCCAGGAGGGTGCTGGCAGAATCACTGTCAACCTGCTGATCAACCTCTACAGGAATTAATCAGGTCACATATTTATAGCAATTTGGTGGTTAGAATATCTGCATGACAAAATATGTTGACATGTATTCCTTTTGAAAAGTGATTGCTAAAATTCATAAGACAGGCTAACATAGAAAAGAAAATTTTGCCTGTATCATAATTAAAACTTTTTTTTGCTCTCTAACCATTGAATTATATCAGTAGCAGAAAGCTTATCAAGAATAAGCAAGGATGGGTAATATTATTTGCATATCATGATTCATCAAATATTGACCATTCTAACTGACAGGCATAAACTCTGAGTAGAAAGCCAGAATCTATTCTCCAACAAAGAGACCATAGTATGGGGTGTCTGATTATCTTAACAGATTTAGTAAGGCCAGTCTACCAACAGCATCATCGCACCTGTCACTGGAACGGCCCCTGCTGTTCAAGGAAAGTGTGTTAGGTGCGCATGCCTCTATTACAGCACCATGCCAGGAACAGAGCAGCAAGCCTTTCAGGAGTTTAATGCATAAGTTAATAAAGCATTGCATGTCAATAATAGCAAGATTTGCTTTGGGCATTAATCCAAAAAGAACAGATCATTAACAATCGAAAAATGTTTTTTAATTATAATTTTTAAAATTAGGAAAGTAATTATGAGACCACTTGATTATTTTTATGTCAATGATGTTTCTGATGTAAAAAGCATGAATACCTCTTCTGTCAGCTGCCATAATTCACCTGCTAGATGAAATAAGAATTTTCAAGCAGAGGCTGAGATAAGCAGAAGAAACTTGGGGAAAAACCCACTTGAAAATTTCACTCAAAGACTCCTCTTTTAAGACAATGACAATGGTGACAACTGTAATTGAACAACAATAAAATAATTATTTAAAAAAAGAAAAGAAAATGACAATGGGTTTTAGGCTGCATATTCTAGAATAGGGGCTCTGAAAAATTGAGCAAATGCCATTTTTATACAAAGTAACAGAAGTAAAAAACAAAAGTACTACTATTTTATTACACTGTCTAGTTGTATGGGATGTCATTTATAAGAACAGTGTGCATGACATTATTTTTAATCCAGCAACTGTATTGACACCTGGACATTTATGGTTTGAATGTGTAATTAGTAATTCATATTATTGGTCTGTCTTCTGGCATCAACTGAAGCTCGAAACTGAGAACACTTCCTCTTACTTCATCCTTGAAAGAATGTTTCCCAGACCTTCATTTCTGACAAGAAAGTACCGCAGAATAATTGTGATTCTTGAAGCAGCCAGCCATTAATATGAGTTATGTGAATCTGACCTGTAATCTCACCTGACATTTGGAACTCAAATATTTTCCCTTATTTCTCCAACACAATTAAAATATTTAGTCTCACTTCATTTTATGAGACATAAATAGCTATGGAAGTACTCTGTAATTACTGTACATTGTAACAAATGACCTCATAAATACATTGTAATGTCCCATGTAATTACATGGGAAGTCGTGTCTTTGAGATGGCTGCTCTGGGATCGTAAGCCTGCTGGTTTCGGAGATTAATTACTTAGGGCCTTAATCTGACAGTTTGCGTGAAGACAGGCCTCTGTTACATAGCCACTTTTGCATTTTCAATAGTTTCATAATAGGGTTTTATTTCCCTATATGATATTGACTCAGTTGTATGTGTTTATTCCTGAATATTGACCATGTCTAAATTTGAATATACATAAAAACCCAAAAAGAAAAGTGGCATGAAAATGCCACTTTTGCATTTTCAATAGTTTTATAATAAGATTTTATTTCCCTATGTGATATAGATTCAGTTGTATGTGTTTATTCCTGAATATTGACCATGTCTATATTTGAATATACATAAAAACCCAAAAAGAATAATTCTGTACAGGATGAAACTCATTTACAATCATGTTAGGCAATCAAACATGATGGACAAATATATTGTCCATCAAACATTAGATAGACAATATCTTTTTTGTGACAATAATTTAAAGGCCCCAGTTTTATTACTCCAAAAAGATTTTTGAGTATAAGGTCTAAAAATCACGGTTTTTATTCTCTTACAGAGCATTGTGCAAACTTCAAACTAATATTTCATCTTTTACAAACCAAGTTGGTGTATCATGATCATTTTAGAAGTAGTGTATTATTGCAGTACCCTGAGATTTTACTGTTTATTCCTGATAAAAGCACTTTATCCCATATATGAAAGAATTTTTATGCAGCACAAACCAGTATTTAAACTCTTACCTCTTTGCCTCAGGGTGCTTATGTATCTGGTGAAATCAATTATCCTGGAGTTGTGCCATTCACCTGCTGCTCCACTAACATGTTGCTTTCTGTTCTACAACAGAAAGAGGAACGGGAAATAAGTGGACACTGTATTTTCCGCCTTAAATTATATGTGGGTCTATTTTCTTGTGCCTTTCGAGGGTTTAATTTTGCATATAATGCAACTGATATATTTGTGTTCTGGCTTTCACTCCAGTTCCTGCATCAAGACTATTATATTGCTTTTAGCAGTTTTATTTAGTAGAAACAAATAGTCTGAGAAAGGGCCTAGCGATCTGAAAGAGTTAATGATCCTCTCTAAACAGCTAGCTTACTTCCAGGCAATGACTTAGGCACTGGAGAATAAAGTCTATTGATACTGACAAATTCTGAAATCTATTACTGGTAAGATCACTTTATCATGAACTCTAGGGAACAACCAAATTGCTTTTTTTGTAATGGAATTTTGTCAAAATGTGAATACCCTCTTGAAATTGCATTCCTAGTTTCCAAGATCTAGAAGAAAACAGGCCTGACTGCTAGGCTCTGCATATGCCATTACCCCGTGAGAATGTGCCGTTTTAGACCCAGGAGTCTACAAAAAAGAAGACACTAGGTGCACACCCGTTCTACCTCTTCCTCATTTTCCCTTTAGAGACCATACTCTGTGTTTGGGGGTGATTTTCTCAGTTAGTTTAGGAATATTCGGTTAACTTTTTTAGTTGACCGAGAAAGACTTACTAACAGGAAAGATTAAATGATTTTTCCTAAAGTAATAAAAAACATGCATAGTTACTTATTTGAGAATCGACTCCAACAGGGTTTTGGTAGTCAATGGAGAAATCAATGTTTCTATGTACCACCCATCACAATATGGTGAAATCTACCATAAAGAACCCATACTGTTCACACATTGCAATGAATGGCTTTTGAGTGGCAAAGAAAGTTATTTTCCAAGAAAGTGTAATTTAGATGTTGTGATCTAATGAGGTGTTCATGAAGATAATTCAGTCTCACTGATAATCATTCATTCATTTATTTTTATGTATTCAATGTCCCATCACGTAAGGCCAAAGTGACCTCATGACTCAATTCCGTGAAAAAATTGCTTCACTGTTCAGTGCCCTTTTCTGTACTTTAAAACAGATGTGCATACTACTACTAATAGCAATAATAACAATTACAAAATAACAGAAGAGTAGAACTTCGTCTTTCACTGTGTTTTGAAGTTTCTATGTTTTTTCTCATTCATCACCTCTAAACAAGTGGATGGGAGAGAGGGATGATTGTGAGATCCACAACTGATGCCATTAGGTAAATGATTCCTAATGTCACTTAACAAATTAAAGAAAAGCTGAGAGTGGAAGATTACGCTTCCTGTAATCCGTGTTGTTCTACTTACAGAATATCTTTTATATGCAGGGCACTATTCTCTCTCTAAACAACAATTTGAAACCGTGCGCTAGACAAAACATCTAATAAACTGTTCTAAGCACGTAGCTATAAGAATTAAGGAGGGCTTAGTGTATGTCCATGCCCCTGTGCCTAGGATTTGATCTGTACTTAACATTTGCAGTTAATTCTTAAAAGACATCTAGCGTGTATTGGGTGGAATGGGCATGCAAGTTTGGGGCCAGAACTGAATTAGCCGTATCACAAGAGAAGATTCTACAGGCCACACTCAACTATTCCACTTTTTCTCTTAGTAGAACTCTGAACCTCAGCTTTAAATAACCCAAGAAATATTTGTAAAATGTTATATTGAAACTACACAAACTACCAGCCTACCAGAGTACCAAATTATCAGTATACCCACGGTGCCCTTTGTCTCCACACACAATGATAAATTGGGAACCTCACAGTGAATATTTGGAAACATATTTGACCTTCACTTACTGGTTCAAGGCCCCTGTGCTGCTAAAATGAGGTGGGTTAGGTTAAGTTATTAGCTTCCCCTTTTTAACTTTGGAATTGCCAAGGTTGAGCTCTCAGAATTTGCTTCAAGGAGCAAAGTGCTGGCATTGTCAATTCCCCAGCATCAGTTTAGTTGTAGCCCAGTTTAACTTAGCTAAGGCTTAAACAAATGGACCATGCAGGAAATGGAGCATATACTAGATGGCATTTCTCACTGTGTGTGAATTTAAAAAATAAATCTGATACATGCTCACTACATACCCCTGAAAACGATAGATCTATGGTGAATGAGTGTGGCATTCAAAGCCGGTGTCGCAGGGGTTGTGCCCCCAAATCCAGGAGTACGTACCGTGATTAGGGATGTTCCTTCAGGAAATCCAATCACAGTATGCAGAGAAACCGTGGTAGATGGTAGCTGCACCCGGTGAGAGGTGTCAGAAAGAGCTTTGGTGGGTGATTCAGAAGGCCAGTTGTTTGGAGCAGTTCAGAGTATGAAAGCAGATAACATGCCAAGAGATTCAGAGAGGAAGGCAAATATTGTTGGGGAAGTCAGGCAGCCTCTGACAGACTCATGGACTAGCTGCAGGAGGACTTGGCCTTGGATGTCTTAGAAGTCTTTAATGAACCAGGCAGAGTAGCATCGCAAAAGAACATTCATAAAGACACATGCTGGCGTCCCTACCAGAGAAACCCAGGTACTAAAACTGGGACCCAACTCAAGTGGATTTGCAGTATTTGATTTGAAGTTGAACCACCTGAGGAATTGTCCCAGGGTGGCTTAGCATATTACATAACCCGGGCAGGATTCTTCCAGAGCAGGTCAAGTCAAGCTCAATTTCTGTAAGGAGTCCAACTAGCACTAGCTGTAAAGAACAGCAGGCCAGCAAGACAGGGACAAAGGGAAGACTATTTTTATTTTGGAAGACTATTTTTAGTTTGTTTAAACTAAACAAACCTATTGGTGAAGGGATGTTTGTATTATTTCTAAGTCATTAAATAAGATGACAACAGGTAAGCTTTCATGTTTTGAAAAACAAAGGAGCAGTTCTTGCCCGAATTTAAGGGAGTTTTATAAAATTTTATTTCATATTAAACATAGCTCAATCTATATATAACCATATTTTTACAATTGCATATATATTTAACTCAAAGTGTATGTGTTACTAGCAGACTTCAGTCTGGAAATGTGTTATACAAAGTACTTGCCAACATGGCTGCAGGTCATTTTGAATAACAGTTGCCTACATGCGCTGAAGAATGCCAATTTTAGTATGCTACCCAAATTTCTAACTTCATTTATCACAACAGATTGCATATTTATGATAGTGAAGTAAAAACATGCCAAGTCCTCAAGAATAGTATGTAACTGAAGAAAAAATAGAGATCTTTATAATATCTTACTGACATTTTATCAAATCCATACTGGTTAGTATCATCCAGTATATAGGTTTACAAAAAAGCAAACACTTTTTGGAAATTTGTTCTCACAGTTGTAAACATAACAGAGTTTAAAGTACTATTTTATTAGTAAATTAATTCCTATTCCAATTTAAAATTCAATTAGATTTCAGATGACCAATAGAAATATTTACCAAGTGTTTACATAAGTAAATGTCAAAGGTTAAATATTGTGCTGGTATTGTGTAATTTTGATGTTACTATTTATTCTAAATGATAGAATTAAAAACGCCCCTCCCAGCACTAACTAGAGTATTATCAACATGGACAGCCTTTGTTTCTATATCCTTCCTGAGTTGTCACTTATTGACACTGCTAGCAGGCCTCGTAAACTTTTTTCTGAAAGCGGATTATTTTTCAGATTGCCTCATCCCAGTAAATGCACTCTCATCTACTGAGTTACTAATGCCAGAAACCTTAGGAGTCATTCTTAATGACTTTCCTACTTTACACTTGACATTTGACAAATCACCAAGTCTTATCAAGTCTACTTCCAAAAATATATATTACATCTCTTCACTTTTTTGCATTTTTCTCATCTCCGCCTTCCTACTTGGCCTCTATTTTACCACCTGTGCCTGCAGGTTCTATTGGCTACAGTAAGAAATGTGAATACTATTTTACAGAGTAAATTGGTCAATAAATATGTATGGAAGAAAAGGAGTTTTAAATATGTTGCTAGGTAGCATAGCTCTCTCAATGTTCCTTTTATATACAGAGGAAAACCGAAGTCAATACACAAATAACTAGGTCCATGTTCTGAGCATTGTTACTGTAAATGGCTTTGCTTACTTCTTTCCTACCCATGTTCATTTTTGCCTTTCTTTACTCACCTGCTACCCATGCCCCATCTCCTAATCTCTTGATTTCTCACCTTCACCCCTTTCATTCCCCTTTCTTCCCTTTCGTTCCTGAAGTATTTACAATTTATTGCATAATAATGATGCACCAGCTCTCTGATGAAATTTCCAAGCATGTTCCCATTATCTCTTTCAATCCACACTGCAGTCCTTTGAGGTTGGCACGCTTATTAGCTTGTATTGCAGATGAGAAAATGTGGGCTCAGAGAGCTTAAGTGGCTCATTTACTAGTAAGGAAGAGGGCTGATATGGGTGTGAGCAGTTAGACACTGGAGGCATAGGAATCAATTAGGAAGGCAATATTTTGAACAATGATTAATTAAGGTCTGAACTAGGGCACTGGCAGAGGGAAGGTAAATAAGGGGACAGATGGGGGATACAATAAAAAGAGGTTCTTTGAAGTGCTGATGGGCACTCTTTAATAAAAATTCCTAGGGCCTTATGGAAAACACATTTGATTCTTCAAGCAACTTTGCTGGAGATTCAGCAAGTCACCAGAAATTCAGAACAGAAAGAAGGGGCGGAGTGGAAAACTGATTTTCATTTTAGTTTCAAGATCCTTAGATACCTGCTATGTTTCAACCCAGGCGTTCTTCTTTGCTGCTAGGACCTCCCTTGGAATGATGCTCTGCAATTCTGTCCTGCGGGAATGCTGTCCAGATAAAACCACTTAGAATGTTTTTAAAGGCTCTTTACTAAAGAAACTGAATGTGTTTTGAGAAGAGTTTTTCTTCCTCTGAAGTTTACTCTAAAGAGAGTAAGAAAAATGTCAGTGTACAATCGGTTATGTGGAATTAAAAATAGAAGGTTGTGAAACGTGGTTTCTGAAAAAAGTTGAGGCATTGGGCTTTTCAGGGGTTTGGGTTTTTTTTTTTTTTTTTTTTTCTGTTTTCTTACTGTTCACATCCACCTACACTGAAGGAAAGATAAAGGGATAAATTAATGGGGGCCATGGAAAGGATAATAACACATCACCAAATTGGATGGGGCTCTCTCAGACCATTAGGAAATAAAAGTCAATGAGACTCTTTCTTTCAAATCAGTAAACCTGGCTGCTCTCCACCATGCTATTTACACACTAATTTATTTTTTAATGGTAATCAAAATGGGAATGGAGGAACTTGGGGAAGCTCAGTTTTATAGTTTTTCTTTTTTTCTAAATCTGAAAAAAAGAAAGTGAAATTATTTCTTAATTCACTGCAACAGTGAAAAGGATTAGTTTCTCTTTCTCAAGTAGTAAAAAGGCCAAAAGTCAAGTCAGAGCTACTAGAATTGATTTTTCAAAAGTCAAAGGTCATATGTTAAGTACTTGTAATAAAAATCATTACCCAGCCTTCCCATGAAGACTAGGTCATATTACAAGAATGTACCCATCACAGTGACAGCTTTCAGTGGGTTGGTGAGGGAACAGGCAATGAGTCTGAATTACTGAGCCCTGGCAGAGCAGACCTTATATAGGAAAGAAATACATTAGACCGTTAACAAAAAACAGTAGCTGGACACTTTCATTCAACTTCCAAAAACAATATAATTTGGGATATCCAGCCACATCATCTGCAGAAGAAGTTACACAGACAGAATGTGAGCATCAGGGTTTTTGCCATCTGCTGGTGTTTGCTTGAAATCAATGAGAAAGGGGAAAAGATGCTAATAAATTTAGCTGCTCCCTACCTATGAGGATGAATAACATGATAGAATTACTTCCAAAGATGAATAATAACCACTGAGAGGGTTAACCTACTGGCATGTAGCATGTATAAATGATTCTTTTAATTAATTGCTGTAGTCACTGATATTAAGGTATTGGCTATGTGGGAATAATTTATGTAATCACTGGAAATCCCAAAATATGATAACTAAAAATTATTTATGTCAAAACTAAATATTTTTCATTTAATCATCAGTATAATTAAGTTCTTCAGCTTATAAAGGGATTATAGTCATTTGTAGACATACTAAGCATGGCTATTCTCCCTTTTTAAGTACGTGCATTGAAATTTCGGTCACTTATAAGACAGATGAGCACTCACTCAGCGAAGCCATAGCAAAGGATTAACTGGAAACCATAGATTTTGCATCTTCGTCTAAGATTCAATATCTTCATACATATTTTTATTTTCTATTTGAAGTTAATTTTGACTTTTTATTTATTTTTTAAATTATTTTATTGTTGTTCAACTATAGTTGTCTGCATTTACCCCTCAACACTATCCCCCACCCCAGCCATCCCCACCTCCCTCCCCTGCTTCCACCCCCACTTGGTTTTGTCCATGTGTCCTTTATAGTTGTTCCTGAAAACCCTTCCCCCCTGCCTGCCCCCCAATTTTGACTTTTTAAAAAACAAGCTGTAGTCCCTAGAAAATGATGCCTTCTTGACTTGCTAAAAGCTACTTATGGGAAGGCCTACTGGACATAACAAAATCTAATTACTTAAATTCAGTTGTATTCCTTTCAAGAATATTTTGTACAAGAATTTAGGTGAGTAGAATGGCCAAGTAGACACTCTATGATTATTTATTATAGTATTAAATGATAAAAAGAACATTAGATTCAACAGCTGGACATTCTTCTAGTGACGATACAAGTTGACTTCTGGCCATTTATTCAACTCTGTGCCTCAGTTTCCTCCTTTGTAAAATTGTTCCATGGTGATGATATCTGCTATGACTACCTTGAAGTGCTGAAAAATAAAAATGAGTAGTGGAATATAAGTAGAAGGTATAAATAGTCACCAAATCTTGTTTTCTTTTATAAAACACAACGTGAAAGCAAAGAACATGTTACACGTGTGTACCGGGGGGGTAGTAGGAAGTGTGTGAGTCTATGTGTATTTAAGACTGTGGGTTCTTTGGGAGCCGGGTACAACGTATCATTATTTTACCCATTATGTCATTATTTTATATCATCATATTAGTTTATCTCCTAAAGAACTTAGCCAACCAAATGAATTGTGTATTTTTGTGAAAATTAGATGACTGGGAATACTGCCAAACTATAGGAATGAATTTCATTTGGTTCTAAAGGGAAATCCCTATCACTTCTTGCCTCTCTGCTTTACGCTTGAGTTTCAGTCGTTCTTTTACTCTATCCTGTTCTTCATGCTTTCTCCGATGTTTTAATTTACACCTCTTACTTTACAGAGCATCAAAGTAAGCTGGCTGCCTCCTCCATCAGGAACACAGAATGGATTTATTACTGGCTACAAAATTCGACACAGAAAGACAACCCGCAGGGGAGAGATGGAAACACTGGAGCCAAACAACCTCTGGTACCTGTTCACAGGTCAGTGTGTACATGGTGCAGCCTTGCGCTCTAAATGCCTTAGGAATAAAATACATTCTCACTTCAAGGGAACATTCTTTTTATTTCCTGACAGGTGACATTTATTGTTCTGAACAAGAATACCTGTTATGTTTTGAACATAATATTTTCTATAATGCTTTCACTATATATTTTGTTTCTGGATCATTATCTTAATAAATGCATCATAGATATTTTTATTCATATTAGTTTCTCAGCATTGCTGATTCAACATAGCTCCTGTGGTCAAATAACTTTCAAATTAGAAACTAATAACTCTTAAAAGTCACCTAATCAAATAGTTCCAAGCGTAAGCCATTTTGGTCTCACCTTCCCCAATCTCCAGAGGTGACGATGGTGCTGACAGAAAATGGGAAGAAGGGTATGTTGGGGGATAAACAGAGTGACATTTTATGAATATGAAAGCAAATTCACTTTTATAGCAATATTGGTGGAACTCATAGTACATCGGACTTCTCTATGAAAGCTGAACCCAGTTTTCATGCCAGGAGAGAAAAGAGGTCAGACAATGGCCACATATTATTGAGCTGACCACAGTTTGGGACAAATACAGAGCCTCCTTAACCTCATATGGCGTCCCTTGCAAGGCTATATATCTAATCGATGTCTAGATAAGAAGTGTGAGCAGTTTCTCTCTTTTTTTATCATTAGTCAAAATCCCCTGACAGGTTGGATTTTGTACCTACAGAGCATTCCCTGGCATGCCAGAGCTTCCGGTGAGTGTGCAAATGTGGAATTCTCTCCTTGTCAATGAGCACATGTGTGATGGTGGCTTGGTCTAGGGTGGCAGCAACACTCAGGGCTTCATAGCTCTAAGAAGAGCATAAACTGGTGGCAGGGGCTTGAGAACAAAGCAAACAGCGGTGGCTCATGACAAGGATCATGGGTGAAGTTCAGCAAACCTGGGATGGCACATGAACTGTGTCTAGGACAATATCCACACTAAAACCCATGAAGCAAACTATTATCGCAGATGAGAGAGGAAAAGAAAGTCACCCCTTTTTTATTCCTTTCTCTACAATAAGTAATGAGTAACTTCCCATGTGAAATCATAGTGTAGGCTCACAACACACACACACACACACACACACACACACACACACACACACACACACACTAAGCTAGTTTTCTGCCTGAGACTTGATAGAAATCTGTTTCCCCCTCAGGTTTTTGCCTTTTATGCCTATAAAATTTTTGCATAATGGTGAGAGTGCTTTCAAGGTAGATTGCTAAAAGGTACATTATTTGTTTTATACCTGGACAAAATCTCCTAGGCAGGTATTGTTGAATCTAAGCAAAAGTCATGGTACTCCACCATACTTTTATTTTTCTTAATTATATTTTATTGATTATGCTCTTACAGTTGTCCTGTTTTTTCCCATTTTGTACCCCTCCACCCAGCAACCCCCACTCCCTCAGGCAATCCCTCAACATTGTTCATGTCCATGGGTCATGCATATAAGTTCTTTGGCCACTCCATTTCCTGTACTATATTTTATGTCCCCATGGCTGCTCTATAACTACCTATTTGTACTTCTCAATCCTCTCACCTCCTCACCCACCCCACCCCCCCGGCAACCATCAAAATGCTCTCTGTATCCATTATTCTGTCTCTGTTTTTCTTGTTTGCTTAGTTTATTTTTTAGTCTCAATTTTTATAGGTTTATATTTTTGTCCTTTTATTGTTCATAGTTTTGATCTTCTTTTTTTAAAATAAGTCCCTTTAACATTTCATATAATAATAGTTTGGTGATGATGAACTCCTTTAGTTTTCTCTTGTCTAGGAAGCTAACTGCCCTTTGATTCTAAAAGGTAGCTTTGCTGCGTAGAGCAATCTTGGCTATAGGTCTCTGCTTTTCATGACTGAATATTTCTTGTTAATCTCTTCTATCCTGCAACTTTTCTTTTGAGAAATCAGCTGACAGTCTATGGGAACTCTCCTGTAGGTAGCTAACTGCTTTTCTCTTGCTGCTTTTAAGATTCTCTCTTGGGATGGCCCTTCAGCATCCATCATAATTTGGACTCTGTGCTTCCTGGACTTGCATGTTTATTTCCTTCACCAAATTAGGGAAGTTTTTTCTCATTATTTTTTCATAGATTTTTAATTTCTTGATCTTTGCCTTCTCATTCTGGCACCCCTATGATGCAAATGTTGGACCTCTCGAAGTTGTCCCAGAGGCTGCTTATACTACTCTCAGTTTTTTGGATTCCTTTTTCTTCTTCTTGTTCTAATTGGTTGTTTTTTGTATCCTTATGTTCCACATCATTAATTTGACTGTTGGTTCCATCCACTCTACTATTGTTTCCCTGTAAATTGTTCTTTATTTCAATTAGTATATCCTTCATTTCTGACTGGATCCTTATTATGCTGCTGAGGTCCTCACTAAGTTCCTTGATCATTCGTATAACCAGCATTTTGAATTCTGCATTTCATAGATTGCTTATCTCCATTTCATTTAGCTCTTTTCTGGAATTCTAATCTATTCTTTCATATGGGACATGTTTCTTTGTCTACTTGTTTTGGCAACCTCCCTGTGTTTGTTTCTATGTATCAGATAGAACTGCTTTGACTCTGTCCTGGTAGTGTGACCTAAAGTAATAGCTGTCTTGTAGAGTCCAGTGGCACAGCCTCCCCTACCACCCAAACTGGGTAGTTGAGGTGAGCCCTTTGTGTGGGCTGAGTATACCCTCCTCTTGCAGTTGAGCCTTGGTTGCTGTTGGCAGATCAATAGGAGGCCAGTTAGCTGCAAGAATTGGCTGTGACTACTTACCACCACCCTCCACCCTCCATGGAGGATCAGCTGTGCAGGGCAGGGGCAGGGTGGTGGTGCTCTGATGCGATTTGTAGCTGTCTACTGGGTGTGCTGGCCCTGGAGTTTCCTGGGTGGTTCAGGTCTAAGTCAGCCCCCACCAGTGTTTTGCCTGGAGATGCCCTGCCTGAGCTATAAAGCAATCTGAGATGGATGCTACTTGTGGTAGGTTTGCAGATTCCCAGGAGAAGCTAAGCTGTGAATCTTGGCTGGCTGCTGTTGGTGCCAGGCCAGGGGCCCACTGAGGCCAGCTATTGCTTGTTTGACAGGACTTAGGAAGTTGTGAAGCATGAGCCAAGACCATCAATTCATATGGGAAAATAGCTTGGGTGGCCCCATAAGTGGGGTGGGGCAGAGACTCTGGGAATCTCCAAGGCAGGTCAGACAGGTTAGGCTAGTGGAGTCCCAGGTTAATGGAGTCCCAGATATGGCACTAGCTTGCAGGCTCTGTGGCCCTGTGGAGGGAGGCATACTGCACCACAACTTTGGAAAAGCTTAACAGAAGACAAGGTCTTATGCCTTTTCTCTAATGAAATTATGGAAAGAAGGAAAAATAATTAACATTTAATGAGGTATGTGTTCTTTGTGATACTTAATACATGTAGTTTACTTTGAAAATTGCCAATATTTAAAAATCTTCCTGAAAAACTGTAGTATAATTCCTAAGATTTATGTTAGCCTAGAAGGAAAGACTCTAAGTATAATGTAATCAAACCCTCATGTTTTAGTAGATATGGGCGCTTGAAGCCCTGAGATGTTTTTTAATCATTGTTTTTCTTTCTCAAATGAAAAAAAATTTAAAAGATAAAAGAAAACTTCTTTTTATAAAGTAATTAATTAAAGGATGAGGATTCCAATAGAAAAACTAAGGAATGGATAGGCAATTTACAGAACTATAAATAGTGAATAACCATGATAAAATGTTCCATCTTCTTAGTAGAGAAATGCAAATTAAAACAAAACTGAGTTAGCATTTTTCTTTTATTAAAATAATAAAGATAAAAATGAATGATGATACCTTGTTCTGGAAAGCATATAAAAAATATAAACTTTCATGTACAGCTTGTGGGACAGAAAATTTCTAGAATATTGCTGGAAGCCACGTGTATATGTTATATATAGATATACATATGTGCATGTGTTTGTGTATTTATGAAGAATCAGTATATTGTCCAGGTTCTACTTCTAGGAGTTTATTCCAATTCTACAGCCATACATTTTTTGCAAAGTTTTTAACTCTAAACATGTTTAACTCATTGCACTGTCACTTTAATAACAAATAATTAAAAATACCCTAAGAATCCAATTATAGGCAGTTAACTAGAAATTTCAGGCATAATCACAGCATGGAATATTATACATCTATTGAAAATTATGTAATATAAGAATACTAAATTATATGTTAAATATTTAAGATATATTAAGTGAGTAACTCAATTTTAAGTCAGCATTAGTATACAAGCTCATATTTATAAACCAAAAAATATAAAATCACTATAAAATATTTAGAATAATATATGCCTAAATATTAATAGTGATTGTTGCTCACTTTTGTAACATTAAAATATGTATTTGTAAGTATACATATAAAATAAAAAACAAGAAGTCAAGACTCTAGTGTCATATTATAATTTTTACAACTTTTGATTACAAAAATTGAAGATTTCCTACCACTAAAGCTACTGTGTATACACCAAGCAGCTAAGAAGTGAGTGGTCCAGAAAATCAATGTGGAATAGTAGCCCCATGACCAAAAGAACTCACTGGTGTGAATTGTTTAGTATTTGGCAAATGAAATTTATCCCATCCAGTGCAGTATTATCAAATCAAAGTTCTGACTCCCTAAATAGACACACTTAAAGGATTTTCTCTCTACAGAAGGTATAATTAGTTTAAAAAACAATTATATAAAGCAGCAATTACTAGCCTTTTCACTTTCAAAGATACTACATTAGTCCTAGGGCTGCCATAACAAATTAGCACTAATGTGGTGGCTTAAAATAGCAGAGATTTATTTACTCTTTCAGTTCAGGGAGTCATAAATCCAAACACAAACAGGGTTGGTCCTTTCCGGAGGCTCTGAGAGAGAAGACATCCCATGCCCCTCTCCTAACCTCTGGGGGCTGCTGGCAATGCTTGCCATTCCTTGGCTTCTAGACTCATTGCTGAAATCCACCTCCATCTTGGCTTACCTTCGCTGTGTCTTCTCTTCTTCATTGGATATAGACCCCATCATAAATCCAGGATGATTTCATCTGGAAATCTTGAACTTACTATCTCTGCAGGGCCTTATTTCCAAGGAAGGTCATTTTCTGATGTATACATGAGTATTAGGGGGGCACTAGTCAACTCACCACAGCCTTTTATTATTTTTTTCTCTCAAGGACAATATTTTGAGTTGTATGCTCTGAATAAAGTTTATTCAAAAATAAATTTCATCCTACATTTTTATTCATCTAAATTTTATGTGACCGAACTTCAAATAAACATGAATTGAGCCAGCAATGTTTTGGTGCATGGGATGGCTTTCCAATCAAATGAGCCACCCGGCCAGGGCTCAAAAATTTTAATGTCAAAATATTGTGTGTAAGAACATGATATGTTTTAGTCAGGGTTCAACCTAGGAAATGGAACCATAAGAGAGATATATGCTAAGAGATTTAGTTTAAGAGATTGGCTGAAGTGCTTGTGATTGCTCGCTAGGCACTTCCAAACTCCACAGGGCAGGCAAGGCAGGCTGGACTTCTGGGGCTGAAGGTGCTGTCTGTAAGCAAAAGCTTTTCTCCAGGGAAGCCTCAGCTCTCCTCTTCAGGCCTTTCACCTGATTGCATCTGGTCCACTCAGATTATGCAGGATGATAATACCCCTTACTCAACAGTGAATGTGGATCTCAGTCACGTCTGCAGAATACCTTCACAACACAGTGTTTGAACAACTGGGGACTGTAGCCGAGACTAGTTGACACATAAAACCGACCATCACAGACGATTGTTCAAATCAGCAGTTGGAGATGACATTGACATAATTGTTCATCTGTTCCAAAAAAAAAACCTAAATTCCTACTTAATGTAATAGAGAATACTCTTGATGGATGGGAACAGTTCAGATAAGACCACTGTGAAGGGCATGAGCTGCAGTGAAGACACAGACATTTCTTCCCAAAGTTTTCTCCCAATTAGTTTTTTGATTTCTTGGAAGACCTCTGTAATCCCTCTACCACAGTATCAACAATGCTTATGAAAGGGTTTAAATATTAACCAACAGCAGATGAATGCCATCTTAACCAAAAGACAAATCAAAGTGAGCGTAAGTAAGCCTATATGAGACATGACAGAGACCGTATGCTCAAAAGTATGTGTTTGCCACCTTGCTGATGATGTTGGATGTTGTAGTATATCAAATTTCTTTGTGTGTAACACTTAGTTAGTGGACCTTTCAACAGTTGTTTTATGCATGTGCCTTCCATGTTTCAAGCACTGTAGAGGGCTCTGTGGATATACAATTAAAGTATCAATAGAAGCAAAAGAGCACCAACACCACTCTGCAGCTGTGTCTTCATGGAGCTTCAGTCTATTTTATAACATCAGAGGCCCTTGAGAGGACAACATTTTGTGTTACAGATACATTTGTGTGGATGAGTTAATCAAGTTGTCTTCTCTAATAGTACTACTGATTGAAGGCAATTGCCCCTTGACATTAAGAAGTCCATTCTAACCATCACTTAAAACACTACCTCCTCTTAGTAGTAAATTATAATTCTCCTCAGTACCAAGGCGTATCCTCCTATGCAAACAACTACAAATAGGTAATGTTATACATGATATAAGCATCATTTCTTCAGTAATTTATTTTCTTTATGAATTTTCCTTGGCACCAAATGTGCCATTCCAGAAAAAAACAAAGAGAGATTATATTTTTATCTTTATCAGGGTAGCTCAACACCTTGAGATTTAAGAACTTGTCAATCTCAGTTGAGTCCTCAACATCTCAACAAAGTTACATGGTCTTTAAAACAGGTGTCATTTGTTTTACAATAATTGGTTGTGTTAATGAGCTACTTTGCAGTTTAGCTAAAAGGAAATTTATTTATATTAGAAAGTTACATATATTGCACTAATGATGCACAGGGCCCCTGTTAACTACCTGTACTCTCTGTGCACTCTAAATAAGCCTGCAGCGTACAATATTATATGTCCAAATTATCATAGAGATAGACTTGTGCCATGCTCTGTGGAAACAATGAAAAACAAAGTATGCCTTGTGATGGTTTTGAGAAACGAAATCCCAAGTACTCTTTCCTGCTGAAGCACAGTAGCTTTGGTTTCTTTTTCTTGGCCCAAAGAAAACATAATCACTGACCTTGAATGGATGATGAAGACATAAATTTTTAGATTGACGGTTCTTGATTTATAGGCAGGCCTCTTCCAGACTGTGAGGAAAAATGAAACTTGCTATTTCTGATTATTTCTTCATCGTTCATATTTTATGTTCTGCATCTGCCCTGAGGCTATTTTCAAGGATACATGTTTATAAACTGGAAAAAAAAAGATGAGAATATATGAAAAATAATTTGATTTTTTGCTGTAATATGTCTGACCTTTTGGCCAAAATAGCAATAATTACCACAACAATCACAAACAACATAAGGTATGTCTACTGTTGTTAAAGTTTAAATAAAACTTTTGTAACTCGAACTAGAAATACTGTTATTCAATATTTTTTTCTTTGTGGAAAACTCTTTCATAGGACTGGAGAAAGGAAGTCAGTACAGTTTTCAAGTGTCAGCCATGACAGTCAATGGCACTGGACCACCTTCCAACTGGTACACAGCGGAGACCCCAGAGAATGATCTAGATGGTGAGCCCTTTCTTCAATAATTATCACTCTGACTTCTATCTTAATTGCTTCTTCAGCTTCAAAGCCTCCCTTTAAAAATGTTGATGAACTTCATCTTTGGTGATATTTATTTTTCTGATATCTTTAGATGCAAAACAAAACAAAACCAAAAACCCCTTAATGAGTATAGGGTCTTCAACAATACCCTGTAAATATAAATTAATTATGCATTAATTATAGTCCTTGTAAGTTACTTTTTTCAAGATAATTTGAAATTATCTTTTTTCTATTGATTTTATTTTGAATAATTGACCTTAAACATTTTTGTGACAGGAAGTGCTATAATTTCTGATAACAATCATGAAATATACTTACTTTGCCTAGTTTCTTTTGCTTTTTAATGATGCTTCTGCAAAACAGAAATTTGTAGTTTTGATTTATGTTATGGTTATTAATATCTACTTTTTAAAATTTTTATTTATTGATTTTAGAGAGACACAGAGAAACATTGACTGACTGTTTTGTTCCATTTCCTGATGCATTCATTGGTTGATTATTGTATGTGCCCTGACTAGGGATTGAACTTACAACCTTGGCATATGGGGACAATGCTCTAACCAACTAAGCTACATGGCTAGGGCTTTATTTTTTTATATAAAGGTCAATCTGCCTTATATGCTTCATTGATAGTTATTGAGATTTATATAACAGTCATATACTAATAAATTAAATATAAGTAAATTTTTCAAAATTAGCAGATGAGAAATGTTTTATGAAATAAAATATCACAACTAAATAAAAAACAAAAATCAAAAGAAAGGGCTAATGGAAACAACAAAAAAATTAAGTAATAAAACAGAAATATGCCATAGAGATTTAGACTTGCAAATGAAAGAGATAGAAATTCATGAAAATGAGAGGTACTTGAAAAAAAAAGTTATGATCTGTAAACTTAAAGTTAGGTGATGAAAATTGGGACCAAGAAAAATGGCTGAAAGAATAAATACATGTGTTTGAAAATGCAATGGACAAGATGACTGCCAAAGTAACTGACAATGAAATTACCTTTTTACTCATTGTTTGACCTGAAAGTATCCAAGTAACTGGATGGTAAAAATTCTATATTCCTTTCTTTTTCTATCCTCTTTCTCTCTTCCTCCTTCCCTCTTCATTTTTATTCTTGTTCTGGTTCATCTTCTTTTTTAAATATGTAGTCCTTATTATATTTTTCCATTACCATTTAGTCCCCTTGTACCCCCGTACCCTGCCCCCAGTATCACAACCCTGTTGTCCATGGCCATGAGTCCTTTTTTCCTTTTGCTCAATCCCTTCACCCCCTAACCTACCCCTCCCCAGGTTCTTCTTCCATCCCTCTTCTCAAGGCTGTCTTCTCTTCCTCTTCCTCAAACTCTTCCTTCTCATTTGTCTCTTCCTCGATCTTTCCCCTCTTCTCTTTCTAAATAATTTGCCCTCATTCATGATTTTACTATAGTTACTGATTAGGTTTTACAAAATAATTGTGATGGAAGTAAAACAATCAACAAAGGCTGTTCCCACAATAAGGATGATTGCTGCCGTGTGACAGCACATTCATTCAAAGGATGCTGATAGAAAACTTACTAAGCATTAGGCATGAAGCTTTCCTCTGAGGATATAATCATAAATAAGAAGGACATGATCCTTTCCTTGTAGCTCTTAGAATGTAGTGAAGAAAGACAAACGTTCTAAGTGAAGTGCTAGGAAATTGCCATTTTGTCGGTCAGACCTGGTGAAATGTTTGCTGTGTCCTATCTATCAACATAAGATGGATAGCTAGATAGATAGGCAAATAAATAGACATATACAAGATTTGCATTTAAACTGAGACTTGGAGGATGAACAGGGAATAGCTATGCCAAAGTGTGCACTAGTAATTGAGAGAGGAAGAGTAGAGGGCAAGGGAAATACATGTTCGAAGTCAAGACAGACCATGGCACTGTTGGGAGCCTGAAAGATAGAGCATCAAGACCAAAACCCAGAGATGACATGTGACGGGGTTTGTTAGATACTCAGGTTCTAAAGCTGTCAGGTCCAAATGAAGGACTTCGAAATTTGTCCCAAGACTGTCATTAAAGCAATAATATACTTTATCTTAATCAAGTCATTAATGGATTTCTTCAAATAGCAACTTAATTGTGTGTGGATTTTGAAGAGATTACTCTGGCAGAAACATTTGAAAAATGTATTAGAAGTAGGCAAGCATGGGCCACCCCAGTTAGGACACACTTGAGGTGGTACTACATTTCATGGAAATGTTCTTTCCATGAAATGCCCTGGAGATGTTATTTAAGCAACACAAGTACCTAATTTTCCTATTTTACTTGAGAAGTAACTTTTAAAATTTATATACTTATTCTTTAACTTGTCTTAGGTAACACAAATTGAGAAGTCATGGAGCTACACAATTGCATTTCACTGAAGTTTAGGGAACATTGATTTATGTATATGTATGCACATACATTAATTTATATATTTATTTACTCACACTCTGTTTCTTCTTGAAGGTCTATAAAATAGGCATTTTTCAAGTATTAGAAGTACAGCAATAAATAAAATCCCTACTCTTAAGAAGTATACAAAATATTGAGATAGAGATCGTGATAAACGCTCTAAAGAAAAATCAAGCATGTTTGAGGGAACGGCAAATGGTTGGGGGGTACTGTGCTGTATAGGAGGTTGAGAAGGTCTCTCGGATTAGTTAAAATACATCACAGACCTTAAGGCAGTGAGGGAGGGGGGCAGCACTGTGAGCGGGTCAGACAACAGCCCTCCAGGTAGAACAAACACCTGAGGCTGAGCCCCTCTGGTGGGTGTAGTAGGGCAGGGAGGCCGGGACAGCCGGGCCTAAGCCGTGGGGATGTGCTTTGTCTTATCTAAGGAATAAAAAGACAGGATAAGATAAACAAATGCCTTATTTTTCTATTCTACTTGAGAAATAACTTTAAAAGATTGTATATTTGTCCTTTATCTTCCCATTCACCCTTATGGGGTACCCGTTATTAGCCTCGCTTTTAAAGAAGGGGAACTTAAACTAAAAAAAATTTAACCACATCATGTCAGTTAACTGTGGAGCTGAAACTCTAGGCCAGGTTTTGCGAATGAATGGCCAGCTCAGGTTATGAGAGCGAAGCCTACATTAAGGTTCCAGAACTGACCCTGTGGCAATGAGAGACAGTGATGCAAAGGAACAGATTCTAAGAAATGAGGTCATATCACTTACCCAAACTAAGGGACGATATCTCTTGCTGGAAGGAGTAGAAATAAATGAGGCAGAGGTGCTGAAGGTCCCTTAAAATACCCAGGATGAATGGGGCTCCCCACTTGACATATGTGCTCTTCCTCCGCACTCGACTGACTCACAGTCTCAGCGGAACTGAAAGGTGGTATCACAGCTCCTGGGATGGCACAGAACTTTTGCTTAACTGCATGCTTTTCATATCCATGTGATCTTAATATAATCCAATTCACACATCTGTTTTGGTCGAGACTCTCTATGCCACGCTCAGGAGTAAGTAGACTGTGCTGCTTAATTGGATTTGTTGGAACGTTTCCCTGCTGGTGGCTTCATCATGCCCCTCTTCCGTACTCGGCATTCCTCCTTACCTTGTCCTTATTTTAGAAGTGATGTAGCTATTATTAAATATAATTAAGAACTTTGAGTGCACCAAGCAGTGGGGGTGCAGACGTGAAAGAGGAGGGAACAACTCTCTTGAGGGATAAACAGATAATGGCTGCACTGGGTGAAAGGACTTCATGAAGCAAACGATACCATACTTTGCGATGCATATTGTATACTTTCTTGCCCACATTTTTGAGGGAAAAGTAAGGATGTACATTATACATGGGTAATGCTAATTCTGTATCTACAAAAATGTTTTTAATTCTTTTATTTATGCTATGTGTTAAAAGTATAACTCTAGAAAGCAATAATGATATCCACATGCAAAGTAATACCCTGGGATATGATCATCAGTTTGGGGTCTAAATATAAATAAGTAAATAATTGAATTAAAATTTTTTTAAAAAGATTTTTTTCCTGAAAGCTTGGGTCAAAGCTGTAGGTGCACACTATCCCCAGGAGCGCATTATATGTGGCAAAATGCGGTACTTCAACTAGAAACTCCAGGGCCAGGGTTTGACTAGGGTTACAGGGAAGGTGTGCGAGAAGCATGGTAGATATTCTTCGAAGAGAATGCCTTTGGGGAAATTATTTCTGCCACTGTTGGTTCCAATTGCATCCTCATTCTTCCAAATGTTACTCATTTATCAGTCAATTATCTTAACATGTTTCACCACATTGCAAATATTGCCTCTTTCCTCAATCTTCCACTTCTTCATTTGGGTAATGGTTGCATAGGCTATTCTGTCCTTGCCCACGATGTACACATTAGCCATCTAAAAACATAAATAAAAATTAATAGAAGAAAGCCAGTGGGGTTGATATTTCTTGCACATAATGCTGTTATGGATTATGATTTGAGATTGTTCACCCCTAAAACATAATGAAAACTAATAGCCACTTCAGGGCATTTAACTATATGATTATGGGAAAAATGTATTTCATTTGCTTTGTAAAGCAGTGATTTCCTTGCTGTAAGAAACAAATAGGACCAAACATATTTGGTCCTAAAACTTTCTCAATGTATTGACTCACGATCTCTTTGCACTGAGATACTCCCCTAGAATGATTTAAGTTTCTCTTTCTCTCTTCTGTTTTTCTCACTTTCATATTTGCATTATTCAAATATTAAAAGGGATAACTCTTGATGGGAATATTTGGACAAGTGTACAACTTCAGAAGTGGTCACAAGTAGCTCCAAAAGAAAGCTCAGCCTGATGGCTTAAGATAGATAGATAAATAGATAGGTAGATAGATAAATAGATAGATAGATATAGAGATGTATAGATATATTGTAGTAAGAAAAATTTTAAGACAATATTCACCTCATCTCATTTAAACTTATTCATGTATATGTTTAAATCATAGGGTTATATACAAATGAGTTCTAAGGGTTTCATGGCTAATGTTACAAAGCTTTGAATTCTAAGCATTCCAAAGTCAGAAATGTTGATATTAGACTTGCTTGATTTTTCTTAAATTTTGGATATGGAGGAGGTTTTGAAAACCAACTAAATGAGAGGCATTCTTTGCTGTGGCCAAAGAAATCTGCATTGGAAGGGAGCCGCTGGTGTTAGCCCTCTCTAGATGCATTGCAATGTATAACTTTTCTCACATTGCTTTGGGGTCTGTTGATGAACTCAAGGGTGTGATCTACTCCTTAGGTGGTAACCTGAGCCCTGCATGTCACCTAAACAGACACAGTAGTTTGTGCCAAAGAGCCCAAAGTAATTCTGTCTCCTGAGGCTTCTACAGTTCCTCTTCCAGTCATTGAAAATCAACAGTGACTTAGAGAAATACTCCTGTTCCTCACAGATTGCCCTTTAATTAGGATGTTTTGTTAAATTAATTATAGAACAAACCTCAGTGTTTGTTCAGGTTTGCCTGAAAGCATGTTTGCTATAACTAGCAGCTGGGAAGTTTTAAAATATTTATTTTGTGCCTCAAAACTTTAGCTTAAAAAGAAGACAAGATTGTTAGAATTCCCCAAAGTTCATATGTAAATGTCTTGCATAAAGATCTGAATGAATTTGTGGTGAAGTTCAGGGAGGTATCCTTAAGAACAGTGATTTTCAACTGGTGTGCCAAAAGAATTTTTAAAACATGCAGTACCTGACTATTCAGCCAGGGGCCCTGACCTCTTTTCCCTTAGATTCTCAAATTAGAAAATTACATCAGCCAAAACAACAACCACCCAATGTGAATGAATCAAAATTATACCTATTATACCTATTTTTTGTCAGGTCAACAAAAATTGTATTTTTTTGGTGTGCCACCAAATTTTAACAATTATTTTCTGTGTGCCATAAGATGAAGATGGTTGAAAACTTCTGCTCTAGGAAACTGAGCTGGGGAAATTTCTTTGTGCTCTTTTTACTTTCTTTTCTAATTTTGAAATGAGCAGGAAGACATTTCTATACACATCAATCATATTGTAATTTGAAATTAAACTTCTACCCTAAAATGGAGGAGTTTAGCTAGCAAAAATTAGCAATGCAGAAACTCCTGAAAATACAAATGGGATATAGCAAAAACTGTGAACCTAGAACCAATCTCTAATTTCCTGCCCTGGGAAAATAGATAATTAACCTTATTAGCCTGATCAGGTAATTGTTGAATGGAAAGAGATTATTGCAAATTCATTTGGTTTAAGGAGTGAATCATGAAGAAACTCATGTGTTTTGAAACTTGCACAATATATTTGCCAAGAACATGGTTTAGAGAAGAAACACATTAAGAAGGAACATTATATACTAAAACTCTCATACTCATTCAAAAATAGATTATGAAAAGTGGAAATTTTCTTGGCAAAAGAATGAGAAATGAAACAAGTAAATTTTTCACTACTTGAAAGAAATTGAAGAATAGAAAAAAGAAAGAAGGAAAAAGAAGGAAGGAAGGAAGGAAAGTGAAGAAGAGAGGGAGGAAAGGAAAATATTGTATGAGTCATGGTAGGGTGCATAATGGCCCCCAAATGTCCATGTCCTTTAATATGGCAAAGAGATTTTGCAGCTGTGACTAAGGGTTGTGAGAGAGGGGCTTCTCCTGTATTATCCAGGTGGGCCCGACGTACTCACAAAAGTCCTTACGAGAGGGAGGCAGGAAGATCAGCGTGACAGAAAGTGACGTGGCAAGAGAGCAGAGTTGGGAGTACTGCAGAGCCATGAGTCGAGGAAGAGGGGAATCTCTGGACAAAAGCTGGAAGAAGTAAGAAAACACCTCATCTCTAAAGCCTCAGGAACGTGGCCCCGCTGACACCTTGATTTTAGCTCACTGAGACTGATTCTGGAGTGTTGACTTCCAGGAATGTAACATAATAAACATGTGTCATTTTAATCCACAAAGTATGGCAGCAATAGGAACCTAATACAGTTGACAGAAGAAATGTTTTTGGTTGTCCTTAGAGTCATTGACAAAAATAAGTATACTTGTACCTAAATAAAAGTTTGCATAAAATAAATAAACCAGTCAGTTTCTGTTTTAGTGTTATATCAGCATCATTTTGAGCCCAAAAGTTATGAAAACAAAGAGCACTAAACTTGAAATTAAAAAGTAGGTCAAGAAAAGGGTAAAATAGTGCTATAGTCTCAAAAATTTGGAATTTCACATCCTGAACATTTAATGGAAGGTTATTCTGAGCC
Source organism: Anoura caudifer (assembly GCA_004027475.1). NCBI lineage: Eukaryota > Metazoa > Chordata > Mammalia > Chiroptera > Phyllostomidae > Anoura > Anoura caudifer. Next base: position 344,955 of record PVKU01000827.1, on the reverse strand, counting down.
AAAATGAGAAATAAACAGTTCTATAATGATATATTTACTAACTTTTAGCAAAAAATAAACTAAAGCCCAAAGTTTTTAATGATTCAATAGAAGATAAACCCATGTCAAGTTGTATATTCAGCCAACAATTGCTTTTTAAAGAAACCTTTTAAAAAGGAAAATATGTATTTTTTTAAATCATTGGAGAAATAAAAATAAATAAAACTTTACATAGCAAAATACAAAAAATAATTAGAAGGGAAAAGTGAAAAATCCTCCTAGAGGGGAGAAATTCTAAAATTGTACAAAAGTAAATATACCTCTCTTTTTAAGAGAGAGACTGTCAGATGTTGTTGAAAACAAAATTAAAGCATGCCTTTTGAAGACACAGAAGAAAAAAACTAAACAAGTGAAAACTAGGCAAAGATCTTTAAGAACACATTGACAAAAGCACTGTAACGTCTGAACACACAACAGGCCTGCAGCAGGGGAGGGGCCAATGCAGTGGCCCAGCAGCCATTTCATTATGAAACTGAAGAATTAAGCCCCTTGTTCTCATTCAGGTAAAATTCATTGTACGTATAGGGATTGTGGCGGGCAAAGCCTAAACTGATTTTTGAAAGCAACATAAAATGTGCTCTTGTACTTGAGCAAGTGGTTCAAAATCTCAGAGTTCCACTGTACAAGGTATGGTACAAATTATTTATACTTGGACAAGTGTTCAAAGAAGTTTCAAGTCCTTTTCATAGCCCGAGCACACTTTTTCATGTGCTCATAAAATGTTCGATCCTCTTATGACCTGCTTGACTTTTTCTAGGTAGACTTGGATAAGATTGTGGACTCTGAAATCATTATAACTAGGCTTCAGTCCTGCTCCACTTATTGCATACTCTTGAGCAATGTATCTTTGTGAAAGTAAACTATGACAATGACACAATAGTACTCAACAGTGCTTCTGCTATATATTAAACACTCAACAAATGCTTATTGTTTTTGCTGGTTTTGATAAATGACATTCAGACTTTGACAGCAATATGAAATACTAACACTCTTGGTCTTATGAAGTTAATCCTTGTTCATGATGATAAAATGTTGTTGTCTGAATTAAGGAAATAGATTCATACAAAACCAGGGCCTACATTCAATGCATCTTAACATCCCACTATCTGCTTAAGATACAATATACAGGGGCGTTGTCATGTAATTATTATCAATAGGTGCAAGAAGGCAAATTGGCAGCCATTACCACTTTTTAAAAAAACTTAACATGGGAATAATAAGAAGCTTTCAAAGTGTTATTGTTTTTGTAAGAAACTAAAAGCACACATTACACGAAAGGGTAAAATACTAAACACATAGTCTTTAAGGTCCAAACAAGCCAAGGGGGCTTTCTTCTATTTGTTATTCAATAGTGCGGAAGTTTGGGGAGAAAGAAACTTAAAGAACCATAACATTATATGATACAAGGGATGTTATTTTTATAAATGTTGAGATTACATTTGGAAATTCCAAGATACTACATTAAAAACCTATTAGCATATGCACCAATAACAAAATTTAATAGTATGATATATATATTCTTATACTAGCAACAATTAATTAATTCAAACATTACAAAGAAAGAATTCATGTGTACAGCAAACTGAAGTATAATATCTAAGGGTAAATTTAACAATCTGTAAACAAATGTATAAGAAAATGACACTTTATTAAAAGATATAAGACATGAATAAAACAAAGTTATATATGTTCCTTGATGCAGAATTTTACGATTATATGAAGTTAACTTTTCCAAGATAATGATTAATTTAATACAATTCTAATCAGACTGAACTTCATATGGAAGAATCATTGTGAATGAATTCCAAGAAATTTTGAACACGTAAAACACACATTAACACTTACTACAAATCCTGATTTAAAACCTGTGTGGTATTGTCTCACATAGAAATAGATGAGGAGAGCAGTGTAACAGAATGTAGATGACAGAAATATTTCCTGCTTAACTGAGAAAAAAGTAAAGGTGGCATTTTAACTGGCAGATTACTCAATAAATGTTGTTAGGACTATTACCACTACTTTTGGTAGAAAAATAAAGATTTCCTTCTTTTACACCAGACTAGTTTTATTAGACCAGGCTTTATTTGCCTTGAACTTCTGTGTGCTCTGCATGGGCTTGTCACAGAGTACATGCTCAATTAACATTGACTATACAGGTAACTATGTCAGCACTCATAGCCAGGTGTTAGCTATGTTAAACTCATACGATTTACACGGTTTGTTTCTTCACTGATGTCCATTCTGGTGGTCAAAAGAAAAAAATGCCAATAAAGAGAAGCTATAAAAACCATTTGCTCTCTTTGTTATACGTATATACTTTTAAGTGCATTATCTTTTTCTCATGTAAGCTATTAATTGAAAACACAAGTATTCTAGAGATCAGCTTGGCATAAAATTTTAGAGATATTATGTTTTTTAAGAGCAAACAAATAGGTCTGTAGTTTTGAGAGAATAGGGTTTTAACCCAGTTACAGGAGAACAAGCCTGAAACTTCATGGAAACACATCATTTGGAAAGCATTGAAACTCTACCCGCCATACCTCCCTCATCATAGGGATTATTGTTCAAATGGCCCAGATCTGGAGGTTATTAAGTATGAAATTCATGGTAGAAAGAGACAAGATTCTAGTGAGATTTTATAATATTTTAAGTTGGTCTTCTTGAACTATAAATTGAAAGAACAAATCTCCCAGATATTTATAGCTCTGATTCCACAGCTGCTCTTAGAAAGACACATTGTGTCTATTGTCAAGCTCTCAAAACAGACAGCTGACCCATCAGGTGGTACTTGTCAAATCAAGAACTCCACAGGTGGAGCCCATATTTGTTTAGTATTGGTTTTTTAAGCACGAGATAACCAGGGAAGGAAAGATTATTTTGTCAGTTGGGGTATGGCTTGAAGAGTCCTCTCTCTGAGGAATATCTTCCATATTTTCCTCTTTTTTCCCAGGAGTTATCATCAGTGCAAACCATGATTTGTGTGTAAAGGTTCAGAGTTCATAGGACCTAGAATCTGATCAATTATCTTTTCAGGAAGATGTCAATTCACTGGGCCCAGGCAGACAACTTTATTCCAATAATCTGCCTGCACTGCCACAAGGTGTGAATTTGTCCACATCAGGAATTAAAGGACACAGATGAACTCCATCACCCCCACCCATCCCCCAGATCTACCAGTTTAATTGGCATAGATTTAAGAGACACATTTTTTTTCACAATTACGATTCACTGCTATGATATTAAAGACACAGATCTATCAAACTCCTTTGTCAGAGCACTGACTATATCCTCACCTGCTCCCCTTGAATTTCTACGTTTTTTCTTTTTGTCTGGTTTTGTCCTACATTTTGTTTTCTTTTAAAATTTGTTCCAGCTTTATTGAGATGTAACTGACATGCAGTATTGTACAATGTGCAGAGCATGATAATTACCATATTAAGGTTAGCCAACACGTCTATCACCTCACCTCATTATTTTGTGTGTGTGTGTGTGTAGGTGAGAGCATTTTAGCTCTACTCCCAGCAACTTTCAAGCACGTAGCACAGCATTGTTAAGTATAGGCGACGTGATGTACCTTACATCCCCCAGAACTTACTCATCTTACAGCTGAAAGTTTGTGTCCTCTGACAAACATCGTCTCATCCCCTGACCTCCAGCCCCGCACCTGGCAACCACCACCCTCCTCTCAGTTTCCAGCAACAGTCAGTTTCAACTTCAGGAACAGTGATAGGATAAGAGAATACTAGACAGAAGTAGCTAAAAATAAAGTAAAATACTAAGATAATGAGATTACTGGACATACAACAATTAAGATTGAAGTAAAACATTGAAAGTAAAAAATGACATACAGCTAAAATTATAAATCTTGTTTGAAAAGTAAAAAAGTGAGATAAAGAATATAAAATGTGTAGAATAGCTAAGAATGCAAACTACATGTGAAATAATAGGGTAACAGCCACCTACCACTGGACTAAACACCTTTGAGAGCAAGAAAACTGTGAAATATTAAATGATAAAACATTTATTGGAATGCTAAGTATTATGCCTATGCATAATAAGTCTACATAAATTTTAGCCATTATTATTACTAGGTGCAAAAACAAAAAACCTGGATGGTTTTTAAAAATTTCAATGCTGGAAATAGATAAAATCAGTCAAAAAAGCAAACGTGTTCCTGGCAGAACTATATCGTAAAATTCATGATATGGATTAATACCCAGGGACTGGGGGAAGGAATGACAGCAAAGGGGGTCGTAGAGAAAGTTATGAGGCTGATAGAATTGTCCTGTATCATGGGCTTGTCAAAACCCACAGAACTATAGACCACTGAGTGAATTGGGCTGCATGTAAATTTTAATAATATATTAAAAAGTTGTTACTGAGAAGACAGAGGAGTAGAATTAAAAAATACAAGGTAGCGTTCAATGGTGAATGGAAGTGGTTTTCCACTACAGTAATGAAATAAATAGCATTCAAAGTTTAGAGAGGTGAGTGGCTTAAGGAAGTTGATGTCCATGGGTGAGAACAGGCCCTGCTAATAGAGATGAACACGTCCGTGTGTATATGAGACCTGTCTGGAAAGACAGAGATTGGGTGTGTTGATTGCCTTAGGTAATTCTCTGTAAAGAAATATAGGCTATTAAGGACTAGAACAAAACTAAAACAGAGCGACCCATAAAATACAGCACACTGAAAGGAGAGCAGATACGTGAGTGTTTGTTAAAGGGACCAAGGCTTCACACTGCTGGGCACGGCCGTGGACACCAGGTGGTAAACAGCAGCGATGGATTTCATTAGCAGGAGCCGTCAGACACACACACATCCTGTCGTCCACTAGGGGAACACAGCCTTAATAACTGTATTTTCATCTTGTTTCACTTCTATGTCATTCCATTCTTTTTCTTAAAATTCTTATCTTTTGGGGAGAGTTGTAGAAAATTGTGGTCATTTTAGACTTAATGACAGGTAGTCATTATGACGATTGTATTGAACCTCAGAGGAAATGGGAATTCTGCTTCCGTATTTTGTACTTTGTGCCAGGAACTATTCTAACTACTGGAGAATTGAAGGAAAAGAATGAGACCAAGACTAATGAAATAATCTCATTAAAAAGGTAGCAGAATGAATGGTAATATATCCTAAGGGGGAAAATGAGAGAAGATTATTAGGAGATTAGAATATTAAGAGATTAGGGAAAAAATGCAATTTTAAATGCAGTAGCCAGGGAAGGCTGCGGATGGAAATTAAGTAACAAAACCTGAAGGAGGTCAAGGAGGAAGGCCTATTCCAGGGACAGCTTCCCAGGCAGAAGTGCAGGAGGCCACACCTGGCATGAGTGAGTAACAGCAGTGTCCAGTTGATGGCTGGGGTGAGGTAAGCAAAAGGGACGTGACAGGAGATGAGGACAGAAGGCTAAGTGGGATGGGGGAAGGGGTAGACCATACACGACCTTTTAAGGAAGCCGTGGTAAAGAACCTGGTATGGGATAACTTTGGGTGGGGGAGGGTTGGAGTGGAGCAGTAACATGACCTTATTTGTAATTTATTTATTTTCATACACTTCATCTATATGCATACCCATTTATTTTTAAATACACTCTGTATGCTGGTGGGCTTCCCCATCTATGTATCTGACCAGGGCCTTTCACCAAATCCCCATACTTTATATCCACCTGCTTCCCTTGTATCTCTACAAGTAAGACTCTTAGGTATCTGACAGTTAACATGACCCAAGTACTCACTTATTTTTCCCTCAGCTCAGTACATCAATCCACCTGGTGCCCAAGCCAAAGACACAGGAGTTACCATTATGTCTCCTCTTTCCCGTACCACTCACATCCAGTCTACGGCTTTGTTGAGTATGCCTTCCAAATTTCCCAAACATGTCCACTTCATCTCCACAGTGCCCCCCCAGACAAACACAAAAGCATTTTGGGGGTCTCCTAATTTTTTAAAAAACATTTAAAAATGTTTTACCATCTTAAGTAAATTTACCATTCACAAAGTAAATTTACGATCTTAACCGTTTTCAGTTCAATGGCATTAAGGGCATTCACACTTTGTGCAACCAGCAGCACCACCCTCTTTTGGAACTCTTCATCCTGCAGCATCGAAACTACGTACCCATCGAGCAACCCCGTAACACCCCTCCCCCCAGCCCCAGCAATCACTGGTCCACGTCCTGCCTCTAGGCATTGGACCTCTCTGAGCACCTCACATAACTAGAATTATGCAATTGTCCTTTTGTGACTGGCTCATTTCACTTCATATAGTGCCCTCAAGGATTACTCGGGTTGTAGCATGTGTCAGAATTTCCTTCCTCTTGAAAGCTGAAAAACATTCCATTGCACCTGTCTGCCTCAGTCTGTTTATCATCCGTTGATGGACACTTGGGTGGCTTCTATCGTTTGGCTGTTGTGAATAGCGATGCTATGAACACAGGTATGTAAATGCCTGTTAGAGTTCCTTCTTTCAGTTATTTTGGGAACATACCCAGAAGTGGAAATCACATGGTAATTCTATTTTTAATTTTTGGAAGAACTGTCTTTTTGTTTTCCATAGTAGCTGCACTGCTTTACATTCCCATTGGGCATCTCCCATTTTATTTTCTTCAATTTCCTTCCTACCCTCTATGCTCCAGGCACAATGACCTTCTTTGCTTTAAAAACAAAACAAAACAAAACAAAACAACAACAACAAAAAACATAGCCTCACTCTTGCCATAAGAGTTTTGTAGTAGCTGTCTCCTCTGCCTATAAATCTTTCCCCCCAGATGTTTGCTTGGCTGGCTCTTTATGATCATTCATGTTAGACTCTACCAGTGATACCTCCCTTGGTGGGGCAGTTGCTGTACCATCAGCATGGCACTTACCAAGATCTCAGGAATTCCTTGTTTGTTTGTTTGTTTTAGTCTTACCTCCCCAAAACTATGTCTCCCAAAACTATATCCCCCATACCTAATAGTACAATGATACTGTGATTGGCGCATAGGCGATCCGCAGTAATTCACAGGGATTGATCTGATAAATTTCGAAAAGTCACAGGATTGATCTGATAACTTTCTTAGTGTGTCATATGTGAACAGTGCTCATTAGTGGAAATCTATAATGACCACTCAAAGAATAATAAATGTCCTTTAGAAACAAATTAAACCAAGGATCCATAATTTCATAGAATAATCAAGAGTGGCAGTTGACCTAGTTATCTTAACATTTCAGACTCCAGTAGAAATTTTGGGCCTCATTAATTTGGATATTTCAGGGAAAATGTGTTCTTTGGTTTCAAATTATTTCAATAATTGCCTTGCTCTTATCTATGCTTTATATATGTGCATGCATTGTCCTAGAGGTACTTGCGAAAGCTTTCGTGTATTTCTGAGAAGCAAATTTCAGCTTCCACCTCCAAAGAGTATTCCTGTCACACAGCTTCCACAGCAGATTTTCTGAGTTGATGTTTTATAGTTCGTTCACTCCTGTAGTAACTACTTCGATATACCACCACATCATCTATGTTAGAAAAAATCTCACTCACCTAGGATACAAGGAAAATTGTCATTTCTGTCTATATTTAGAAGTGAATGGGGGCCCAAATGGGCTATTCCAGATAATGAACAGTCCCCTAACACAGTTATCTTTATAATGAGGCCATGTATTACGAATGGCTTAGGTCTCATGGTGTTAGGTCTAATACTGCCTTCAAAGGCACCCTTCTCTCTCACCCTATGATCTTAATCGAGTGCTAAAAGGCCATTAAGTATTCAGATGTGGAGGCAGCATATATTCTTATACATTAACACCTGTATTTTTTGTAATGCTAAAGTTGTTTTAAGGTAAGGATCTAGGATTTAGGAGTGGAGAGTAAAGATGTGTCGTGTGTAATAACAGCCCCTCTTCTTCAGTAGCTAATGTGCACACTCCTCCCCATGGTACCCTCAGAGCTCAAATAGGTGTAGTTCTGTGGGCACTGACTTAACTAACTTGCAGAAGACCTACTCTGTGGTTTGTAGAAAGATGGAGGAAGTTAATGTTCTGAAAACATTTTATGTATTTTTTTCCTTTTATTCTAAAAGATCTGGAATACTGTCATTAAAATTTTAGGCTTTTATATTGTTTTTAAAAAGTCATAATTGCAGAAAATCTGAATATTATTTAGTTCATCATATAAATGTAAGATTATCTTATTGTTTCAGTAATTATTGTGAAAGCTTCAAATGGGTTAAACAGAATTTATTGTAGAGCCCATTACATTTGAAGGACATGGGAGGGCCTCTGTGGCAATAGAGCTAAAAAGTATTTTTTAATTGAAGTTATTGGGGTGACATCGGCTCACAAAACTATACAGCTTTCAAGTGCACAACTCAACAAAACATCATCTGCACACTGCATTGTGTGCCCATCGCCCAAAGTAAGGTCTCTTTCCTCCCTACTGACCCCGCTTTTCCATCTGGTTATCACCACATCTATTGTCTACATCCATGCAGTGTGTATGTGTGTGCGTGTGTGTGTATGGTTTTTTGCTTAATCCCTTCAACTTCTTTCATTCAGCTCCCCAACTGCCCTCCCCTCTGACAGCTGTCAGTCTGTGCCATGTGTCCATGACCCGTTGCTACTTTGTTTGTCAGTTTATTTTGTTCACTGGATTTCACATATAAGTGAGATCATATATTATTTGTCTTTCTCTGACTGGCTTTTTAAGTAATCATCCCATCCCTTTCATCTCTTTTATTATTTTTACTTAGGGTTTATAGTGGGAAATCATTCATGTACATTGTGTTTCTGTTGTTAAGGTTTATACTCAAATTTTGAGATAATTTTTTGATGATGCCTTTGCATATTGCACTGCAGCCTTTTTCAGGACAAACAATAGCTTTTCTCTTTTTTGTTCACAAATGGGTATCTTCAGATGAAAAAAGCATTTTTAGAAAATGGTGTTGATGTAGTTTCTGTAGAATATAGCATCTTTTGAGAAGCTGTTGGTATAGTACCTATTTTTAAAACTTTGGTGAAAGACACGCTTCTATACATCACTTAAGCTGGAAGCGTGTGTGTTCATGGTGGATAAATTTGGTAGAGCTTGTATCTCTTCTGGCTATTTCGTGGAGGAGAAAAATATATTATAGTATTGCCTTTAATCATCAAATTATCTTGCATAATTTGACATATTTCACCATTAGGGATTTCCAGTGAGAAGAGAAATAATGAACACAAATAGTTTGAATAAAGTTCAAATCACCAATATTTTTGAGTATCTATTGAATCCCAGGAACTGTGCTAAACACTTAATGGACTATAAAGTTTATATGGGCACATTCTTTCTTAAATTTATTCCCAGAATACCTACTGATTTTAAAGAATAGATTACATGTGCCTGTATTAAACCCATAGAAATATTTATAATAGTATATCATTATGACTGCCTTTTTGCTTGTCTGCCTTTCCCATTAAATTACAAACTCCTAAGAGGGCAGGCTTTAATGTATGCCATAATCCCTCTCTCCTGTATCCTGATTGTCATGGTAACCTGCCCTATACTCTAAAGGTAGCAGTTGCTCTATAAATATTTATTAATTAGCTGATAATAAGTGCCCAGAAAGTGCATCATTTCTTTAGGATGGGATCATCAGAAAGAATGGTGATATAAAAAATCAGAATGCCAATTTACTAATGTTCAACACAAAACATCCTTAAAAGTAACTTTATGGCAGGGTAGCACATGCATCCTTTCCCTAATAGTTACTCATCATGAGCGTGCTTGTGTGCATCATCTCATGAAATTTTCTCATCACCGTAGGAGACCTTTGTGATCCTCGTCCTCACTCTGCATGTGAGGAAACCGAGGCTAAGAGTGAACAAACAAGATCTTAAGGTCTCTCACAGCTAGTGAGTATACAGTGCAAATTTGGACTCTAATAATTCCAGAACCTAAGCTTTGTATCCATCAATATTTGGAATGGCAATTTAATTGGCATTAAATTTTAATTTAATTAAAAGCCAAACTCAGAGAAGACAGGTAATGTCAAGAGGGCACAGAGCTAGCAAATGACAGAGCCAGATGTTACACCAAATTTGCACACTCCAAAGTCTGTGAGACTTAAATGCAAGCCACTGTCTCCTTTTCTGGGCTAATCAATGCACTTTTCACCATAGGTCAGACACTGTTCTAACCATGCTGAGTAAATCTCAACCCTAAACTATTTCTCCTAACAATTTCTTGAGAAGAGATTGCTGTGTTTATTTTTTCATTTAATTTTTATTGTATTTTTTCTAGTACCATTTAGTCCTCTTATACCCTCTCCTCCCAGCAATCACCACATGGTTGTCCACGTCCATGAGTCCTTTTTCCTTTATTTTTAGTTTTAGTTCAATCAGAGTAAATCATTCTTGTGAAAGAGAGTTTTTGACATTTTGTTTTCCTTTCTATTTTTCTTATATCTGCCTTGATTTTGTTCCTAAGCAAGGGCCCACTGCCCAATGCACCTAAGTGCCAAAATTGTAACTTTAGCCTTTGAAATAAGAAACAGCTTATTTATTAAATGCCAAATTGACTAACAGGAGATGGGAAGCACCACTCAAATTTGTCTTCTCAAACTGGTGCCTGGACAAGTTTTTTTAAGGATGTAGGAGAACAAGATAACATGTGGTCATGCTGGCAGTGCAAGTTTTGATTGGAGGGTTTTATGGAACTTGGTCAGTTACATAGGGTCAAGGGGCAAGAGGAAACACAAAGGAATTCCAACCTGGCAGGGGTTGATTGGTCAGTTCTATATTTGTCCATATTTCATCTGGTCAGTGAATCTTCCTTATTGAAGGGCCTCTTGCTTCCTAAATGGCTCTGGTGGCCACACTTCCATTACTTAAGTTCTGTAGACTGAAGATTCTTGGCCCCCGGGCCAACTTGAGGACAGGTGCAAAACATGCACAGCGCTGTCTTTGGAAAATGACTCAAAGATTGCATTCATCTCCAATGTGCTCTAAGGAAGGAAAACCCATTTTAAGCTGGTCAATGCTATTTCAATGTATCGCCTTATTAATAATACCTCAGAAGAAATAGAAGGAAAAAAAGCCCAATCAAAAATATTAGAATAAAGATGAATGGGTGGTATTCAGTACCCTCTTGTGCTTAAGAAACTCTGTGAAAGTCCAGTCAAACATGAAAAACATAACGTGTGCTGAAGCAGGGAGGAGTGTGGGCCATAGGTGATGCACCATGTGAGCTTTTAAGTCTTGTTTAAATGGGAATTGCACATTGCTGTATGTTCTTTTGCAAGACGGGCTGATGATGCTTCCCTTTGAATTCTAGAATCGCAAGTCCCTGACCAGCCAAGCTCGCTTCATGTGAGGCCCCAGACCAACTGCATCATCATGAGTTGGACTCCTCCCTTGAACCCGAACATCGTAGTGCGGGGTTACATCATCGGCTACGGAGTTGGGAGCCCTTACGCTGAGACAGTGCGTGTGGATAGCAAACAGCGATATTATTCCATTGAGAGGCTAGGTGAGTAACTGCTCTTTATTCTATGAAGGGAAATAAATCATGTATTGAAATTATTTTCTTTTTTGAAACAACAGTTATTTGGAATGTTATTTTTCAATCCACAGCATATATTACCTCTTCAAACAATTCTTCTTTTCCATCTTCTGTCCCTCTACACACACACGCCTGCAAATTTTTTCCTCTCTGGATTTTCATTTGGGGAATTCTATCTGGAAAGATTTGTAGGGGTGGTACCCTAGCGCGTACACTTGCTCATGAATTGTAAGGATATGAAAAGTGAATTGGATAATCTCTTTTACTGATAAATGGAAACTTCTAATCTTAATAATTCTTATAGAATGTAAGTCAACACATTTTTTTATTTTTCTCTTACTAGGAAGATAGTCTGTCAGCTTTATCCTTGAATTATTTAGTCACATTACTTTCTTTTTCCTTTGCATTTATAGGTAAAGCTTTATGGCTAGCTATGTCCTTATGATAGTAAAACAACAAAATGAAAAAACAAGTTTTTGTTTCCTTTTTATTGAATTTATGGGAGTGGCACTGGTTAACAAAATTATACAGGTTTCAGGTGCACAATTCTGCAACACATCATCTGTGCACTGTATTGTGTGTTTGCTGCCCCAATTCTCCATCCATCATCATTTATCCCCACACACCCTCCACCCTCCCCTCCCCCTCCCCACAGCCTTCTAATCACCACAGTGTTTTCCACATCCTGAGTTTTTTTCTTTTTTTTGTTCAATTTCTCCACCACCTTCACCTTGCCTGCCACCACCCACACCCTGATACCTGTCAGCCTGCTCTCCATCTATCAGTCTGTCTCTATTTTCTTGTCAGTTCCTTTCATTCATTAGATTCCACATATGAGTGAGATCATATGGTACTTGTCTTTCCCTGACTGGCTTATTTCACTTAGCATAATGCTCTCCAGGTCCATCCGTGCTATTTCAAAGGGTAAGTTTTCCTTCTTTTTCACAGTCAAGTAGTATTCCATTGTGTAAATGTGCCACCAAGCCAGTGACTTAGACTTATCAAACTCCTGTCTACATGTATTTCTGATCCTTCTCCAATCCAAGTTCTCTTATTGTACTTGTACTTAGATTATTGAATGCAATATTTGAATTGAAAATCTGTTTATTCAGAGAGGGATAAGCTATATAAAAGTTCATATTCATTTTATCTCTGATTTTCCATAGTGCAATAGAAATTATATCATTAACAGAGGGAACTAAAAGAAACATATGCTATATACAGGGTTTATATAGAATTTAAACAATTCTCATGAAGCAAAATCAAGTTGATTCTATCTGCTGATTTAACACCGTATTATCTGCAGTGAATTACACTGGCCTCCTCAAATGCAACCCTTTGGGGGGGTGCTACTTAATTTGCAATGTCTCTCACACACAGAGCTTTTGTGAGGAAAAGCCTGGTTTGAATGTGAATAGCTTCTCTTGCACCAGCAATAAAAGATTTTTAAGTACAAGAGGAAAATTGCACTGACCCATTTTCCCTGTAATGGCTTCAAACACAAATAAGAGAAGCACCTACTGAAAATCTTCACAATTTTTGTTGGCTTGGCATTTAGAAATAATATTCTCTCAGACAGTCTTCGAGTTGGAACGTGAAGGAAATCACGAAACTCATATTTTATGGCTGTCAAACCTATGTCAGGAGACTGCCATTTATCCATTATTCACCATGCATCGTCCCTGCCAGTTCAGCTCCATGCCGCACACCAGAGGGACAGAGTCCCGTGGCGCTGCGCAGGCTCCGGGCGGAGCCAACGTGGTGTGCACTGAGAATGAACTCCTGAAGGACACCGCACTGTGTCACCATGTCCCCTTGTTACTGGTGCTCTTTATCACAAAGAAACTCCCCAGTGGTCACCAGGTCTAGTTAAGCCGAGGTGCTGGGGAGATAAGCACTGGCAAATCTCTCCAAATGCTTAACGAGAAATCAAGGAATTTCCCTTGCTGAGGTATGTCTGTTCCTAAGAACTAGGAAGGTGAAGTGGGATAGGACCCTATCTCATTGATACATTTAAAATTTATCTGAAACGAGTAATGACACACACACCCCTACACCTGTACGTACGTATGTATTTAAGTTCTACCAGCTTATACTATTTTCGGTCCCACGTCTTACCATAATGTGTAAAATAAAATAGTGTTTTGTTGTTGTTTAAGTATCTTTATGTTCCATCCATTACTTTCAGCCTGTCTTTATTTTTCTTGACCTTATTGAGGTGACATTGGTTAATAAAATTGTACAGGTTTCAGGCATGCGATCCTGTAACACAGCATCTGTGCACTGTATCGTGTGTTCACCACTCGTTCAACCTGTATCTTTATTTTAATGTTTCTCTGTTTCTCGTAGGAAGTATATAGTGGGGCCTTGCTATTTTAAGCACTCTAAGAATTTCTGCCTGTTAATGGAATTTTGGGGCCATTAAACTTTAATGTTTAATTAAACATTTAATTTTGGGGCCATTAAACTTTAAACTATGTAAATAGTTGAATTTAGGTCATTATTTTATGTTTTGTTTTCTATTTGCCCCTTCTCTTATTTTTTGTTTGCCTGCTTTCTTTTTCCTGTCTTCTTCAAGTTTTTACTTAATTCACCAGTCTGCCTACTTTTGTATAACTCTCAGGTATCATGTACAATTGTGATGGAGGTGTTCCTTTTTTTTTTTTTTTTTTTTGGTATTTACATTTTATGGTCATTATCAGTGGGACAGGCGAGCTAAAGGGAGCTCACACCATCGTAGCAGAGCTGCAAAATCCAAGTCCCTTGTTAAAAATTTTTGGACAGCTTCTATAGTAAAAATTCTTGATATAAAACAAGATCAGTTTCTAGACAGAGTATTTACCATCTGACTTATGTTTAGCGTTATTGCACACTTATTTGTTAACAAAATATTTTGGGAAACCACAAATGACTGTGCAATATATAATTTAATAAAAAAACCATTTTGGAACAGACTTGACTAAAGTTTGGATTTCTGACCACAGTTTAGTCATTTATAAAATAAGATTTGAGTTATCCATTTGACTAAATGTTTTCAGTGTATAACATTCAAGCCCTCATGCAAGGGAAATCATAAAAATAATATCTTATGAGGGTCAGAAAACAATCAACAAAATGTATAAATGTGCAAATACAGCCACTGTATTTCCAACTAAGATTCAGCGAACATGGGAAATATTTCTACAAAGATTTATGTTCTTCCAAGTGTAATCAGCCCATTGAAAACTCTCACATATCTTAAGGAGAATTCATTAAAATCTTTCGTCCTCACTGACGTGAATTAGCAGAGATGTACACTAAACTAATGTTCTTATAATTTGGTGTTACGCTATGAAAGAAAGAATGTACAATGAAACTTTTAGAGTTTAAATGACCACTTATTACTTCTTTTGAAGTGTTTTAACCGCCTTACAGAAAGATATTTTGAGTTATTTTTATGGATGTTCAATTATTATTTGCTTTCGTTGTTAGTCTCCTTTCAGTGATGTTTCATAGGGGGCATGATTTCAAAAGACTCGTATTTTAAAAGCATAGTCTAAGCATACTAAAAAGTAAATAAAGGTGAAATTGGATGGGATTTTCTCTCTGGGTTTAGATCCATATTTTTCTCTCTGCCGTGATGCTTAATATTGGGAAGGGATTTAAACTCTGACCTTATAGTATTTCTGTGAAAATGCGGGGAAGGAATATATTTTTAATTCTTTATTTTATGGTGTCAGGGATTTAACAGATATTAGAAAGAGTTAATGGGAATGAAGAAGTTTGTCTTTGTAAGGTGTATTAAGCATCAAAATTTGCATTGTTATTGCAAAAATATTAAAGTGTTGCCTTAATGAACGTACTTAGTTCTTAAGACACATTTATTACTTATTTCTAAATATTATTGAAAATCCTTTTATAACACTAATTGGAAATATTTTATTTGGACTGTTTAATAAACAAAAACAGAGATTAAGAAAATGGGTGATCCATTCGTGATTAAATTTGTTCAGAATCCAGTGCTATCAATGAGGGTCTGCGTGCCGTCTCTAACAACGGGTCACTGGCTCAGGGGTCACAGGAGGCTTTTTATTCCCATACTGTGGGACTCTGTGAGCCCCATGTTCTGGTCTGTAAAGTGGGATAGTATGCCGCTACCTTATGAGCTTTTTATGAGGTTAACCTGAGATAATAAGAGTGAAGTTACTTGCAATTTTTTAAAGTTAAAACCTGTACATGTAAACAAAGCATTGTTCTTTTTATCATTTTGTACACCAGTGGTTTAGCAAATATACATAATATAGTTACATAGGCTTTGAATTGTGCTTTTAGAAACCAGGACATCTATAGTGTTCTGGTTTGTCTTCATTTTCTAAAAGTGGACTACATCAGATACAGTTTTGAAAATAGTGGACTTTACAGCGCTGGCTGGCTTGGTGGTGAGTTAGTTGGAGCTTCGGCCATGCGTCTGAAGGTTGTGCATTCAGTTCGCAGTCAGGGCACGTGCCTAGATGGTGGGTTCGATCCTGGTCTGGATACATACCGCAGGCAACCGATCGATGATTCTCTCTCTCTCTCTCTCTCTCTCTCTCTCTCTCCCCCCCCCCGCATCCCCCCATCCCACACCCTTCCTCCCCCAAAGTTAATAAACATGTTCTTAGGTGAGATTTAAAAATGTTTTTAAATAAAAATAAAATCATGAACTATATCCAATAAAGTTCTAAAAATAGTTGAAGGGCCTAGTTTTTTAAACTCAGATAACTCACCAAATGTATGAAATTATTTATTTACTGGAATTAATTAGCTTAAATAAAAGATATAAACAACACAGTGACATTCAATTCATTGTGAAGGACAAAAATGCAAACCGGTTCCAGCTGTAATGCTATGATGCTGAGAAAATTCCGAGAGAGAGAGTGAGACTCATTCAACACGGCATTGGTGGCCCTGGGAAGAGTGAGAGGGAAGAGAAGAGGTCATTCCACAAGATCATTACTCAGAATGTACAGCCAAGAATGGCTTTATCTTTCATGATTTTTTTAGGTTAGTGTCTTTTAAACCGACAGGCATTTTCTAGCAGTCTTTAAGGACAGCCTCAGGGTGATTCATTAATAATGCATACCATTCTATTTGTAACTCTTTCTCGCGTTCCACTCCCTGAGGTCCAAAGCACTTGCATTGCTTTATACCTGGTGAATTTTCTAAGGCTATTTGGAAGAATCTTTACAAAAGATGGATACTATTATTGAACTAGAGGAGAAAAGACCTCATTGGAGAAAAAATATATATGTATCTTGTATTAACAATCTCCAGGTCTCCCATGTTCATTCATCCCTTTTTCTTTATAACCATTTCACTTTAATCTTGTATTTTATAACCTGAGTTGTCACTTGTAAAGTCAAATTGATGAAATAAAGGGTTATATGGGTCATTTGTTCTACCAACATTAAATCCAAACATTCAATCAAAAATTATTCCTCCATCTTCTGTATTATTTTTAGAAAATATTTCATTTGGGTCAGAATAATCCAGAACTCTTCTTAATTTTTCCACATCATTTAATGTTTACAGATAGCTACTCAGTGCATTTTTCCCAAGTACTTTGCAAATACCAATCTATTCCTTCATTTTCTAAGTTTTTATTAGTGTCAGGTATCACCTCTATTTTTCAAATGAGGGAAGACATCAAGAGAATGAAAGTAAACAAGATAAGTCAAAGCTAATTTTTTAATGAAAAAGTTACATGTTGCATTCATGCACTCGGATAAACTTTGTCATAAACAGTGAAGACCTGGCTCTTCAGTACAGAGAGAGGAAGTGGGTATCAAACCTGAGCCTGATTTGCAGCTATCCCACATTGCTGCCAAGAAGTTCCATTTTCCACATGAAAAAACAAGGTCTTCTGGGAAAAAATCACATCTCTTTAATCCAACAACAGCATAATATAACCTACTGAGATGGGACACCATCATAACACTTCTGATCAAATGCAACTTATAGCTCCATGTATTGGCCTCGGAGTTTAATCATAGAGGTTTTTTCTATGGCTATTTTGAAGATTTTTTTTTTCTTTGCCACTACTTTTACTTTTACATAATTTTATTATGATGTCACAGTGTGGTATTTTTTATGTTTTTTCTGTTTGAGGTTCATTGAGATTCTTGGACCAGCGGGTTCATAGGCTTCGTCAAATTTGAGTAATTGTAGGCCATTGTTTTTCAAGTAGTTTTCATTTTTTGCGCTCTTGCTCCTCGCAGGTAGGCACTTCATTTACACACATGTTTGGTGTTTGGGGCTGTATTCAGTTCACTGATTCTTTGTTTATCATTTTTAGTTATTTTCTCTGTGTGTTTCATTTTTGATAGTTTCTGTTACTAGGTCTCTAATACCATGTATTACCCCCTAAAGTGGCTAATCTGATCTTAATCTCATCTGTTGTGTTTTTCATATTACACATGATCATTTTTATCTCTAGAAGTTTGGTTTGAGTGTTTTCTATATATTCTATATTCTAGTAAATATGCTCAAACTTTTTTCTTCCTTCTTAAACATAAGGAATGCTCATGTGTACAGATTCTTTTATCTATGCTATTTTGGATCTGCTTCTATTTATTAATTTTTCTCTTCATTATGGATTATATTTTTCTACATTTTTGAAGGTATAGATGAATTCAATGTAACAATGCATATTAAATGCTTTTTGCACATGTGGTTTTTAGAGATTGTATTTTTAAATTTTTGTGATGCTGGGTATTTTTGTGGATTATTCTAGAATGCAGTTAAGTTACTGGGAAAATTTTTGAACCTCTTGAGGTTTGCCTTTAAGCTATTACATGGCTCTGGAGCACTGGTGCCCTCCAGTAGCATAAGGCTAATTTGCCCTACTATTAAGGCAATACCTTCTAAGTACAGTACCAAAATTTCCATAAATTATGTAAATTTTCTTAATTTGGCTATGGAAATCCATTTATTCCTAGCCCTGAGTGAGCGCCAAATCTTTTTTTCTTGCTAATATTGGTTGTTCCTTCCCCAGGCTTGGAAAATTTCTTCGTAACATTCACTGATAAAATACTATGATGGAGACTCAAGAGGGACCCCCTGTAGACCCCTAGAACCCCCTTCTGTGCATTTCTCTCCCCTCTGCTACTCTTCCTCACAAACTTCAGTTGCTTTGCTTGTCTCAGACTTCCAACTCTGTATGCTCAATTAAGGGGATCCACTGAGCTCCTCCAGGTTTCCCCTTTCTCTTCTGCAGCCTGAGCAATTTCTCCAGGCAATAAGGTCAGGGAATCGACGGGCTGACTTTGCTTCTCTCCTCCCAGATGCCACGTATCTGATCTGCCTGATGTCCAATATCTGAAAACTTTTGTTTTTGGAAGTTGATCCAGGAAGGGTAAATCAGGTCCCTATTAATCTGTATTGATCAGAATTGAAGTCTTCTAATAAACAATTATTTCAGTATGCCAAAATTATAACTTTTCAAGAATACCAAAAATGCCAGACTGCATTATCTCTTTTCCCTGATTTCTGTCACAAATCTCATCAAAAATGAATCCTGACTGTCATATTGTATTTTTGGAGATAAATTTACCTTGAGTGCTCTTAGAAATAGATCTCTTAGCCTGTGGAGAAGTGAACCTTTATAACTCCCAGAGTGCATTCTGAGTTCAGTGAATACAATGTAAATTATAATGTTAACCTTAGCATCACCCCTCCCATCAAAAACTAATTCCATCATGCATGGAATAGAGAAGTTTTGAGCTTATGACATGCAAACATTTTAAATCAGAAAAATCAATGCACTTCAGCAGCCTCAAGAATCATTGACATTCATGAATAAAAAATGAATAAGCACCATGTAGAGAACATTTTATTATTTTTAAATGAAGTACATTATAGGTGTCGGTTAACAAAATTCTGCTTTGTATATTTTGAAGCAGGATGTGAGAAGAATGATAAAAATGATTTTTGAACCAAAGTCTGAAAAACCTGGTAACAAAACACCTACAGAAATAAGTCATTTAATGGTAAAGAAAGTAAGAAAGGAGGGTATATTTGCCCCTTCTTTATCCCCCACTATCTTATTCAGAGCATTTATCTACAGGGAAGCAATAATGAACACAAACTCCAGCTCTATTTCCGACTGAGGATCATGACAGATCATTGAAAAACAGTATCATGTATCATATAAAGCACTTCTAGAAGAAAGTCAACTTACCTGGTTGTTATTACTTTGCGATTTTGATATTTACACAAGGAGTCCCAGCTTATTTTCAAGTTAATATCAGTAATTTTACAGTTTTACTCTGACAGTTTTAATGAGGGGATTCTAATGGAATTTCTACAGGGACATGTGCATGTCTGTTGTTTATCTCAGATTTGAGCGTATGTGCCTCTTACCTTTGCTGCATATGGTTCTCCCTGTCAGTACTGTTTGCCCAGCATCTCTGTTCTAAATGTTGTGAATAGAATAAGAATGCTAATGAATCCAAAGGACAATGTATCTTCTTCTTTTTTCTTAGCGTTTCATAATCCCTTTGAAATTTACCTGAGTAGGTTTCAATGCTTTTCTTTTACAGATGTAAGAGAATTCAGTATAACAATGCATATTATCTGGGTTATAATTTCATTTTCAAATATTTTTGGCCATTTAGTTGACATGAGTCAAAACAGCAAATGGATGGATTTTCCATAGTGCAAGCACTTGCTATATCAAAAATGAAACAAAACAAAACACAAGATCTCTTATGGTAGATAGTGTGTTTGAAGACCAAATGGTTTATCACTTCTTACCAATTGCTTATTTACATTGCATATAATTATATATTGAGTAACTGCTAAGCATAAGATACCATGTTAAGGATTGGGAGAAATACTTAGAAATGTAAGGTATATTCTCCGACATATTCTAGGCTCCCACAAGTTTATGTGATAAATATAAAAAATATTCTTAAAAAGAAAAAATGAAGTCAAATGTTTCTATAAGAATGGTAGTTGCTTTGGTTAGTTGAAAGGTCGCTTACATGTGATCTTGCTAGAGATACTGGCATGAAGCCTTGATTTTAAGGATGAGCAGGATTTATTTGTATGGGAAAAGACATGGTGTGATATAGACAAGACTGCAAAGTCAGTGGAAAGGAAGGAAGGTGTAAGGTCTAGACAACAAATCAACTTTATTGTGAGTGAAAATTCACATAAAGCAGTTGCAGAATAATGAATAGAGTTAATTTGAGGGCAAGTTTTGGGAGGGAACAAAATCAAAACTGATCATTCTTGGATTCCCCCATTCCGAGTAATTCCAAGGGTATATGTTGTATATTTAATGGTCATTTTGTTAAGGTACTAATTGATATCCAAATGCTGATAACATGTGTGCAAATTATTTAGCAACTCAGTGAGTCTTACCGACCACCTAGACTTTCTTCTCATCACCGTATGTCCATTGTTATGCAAAAATAATGTTCCATATTCAAAAAAGGCCTGGAAAACTGGAATCCAGGATTACAAAGGAAGCTGAAACTACATTGTTATGGTCTTTGATGTCCACACTTGGCCTTTCTGATGTGCAGTTTAGTGATGGGACATAGTCACTACCTCACCATCCATGTAAGATAGTTATTGGTAAGTGTTCTTTTCCTCCTCACCGTGTAAAGAGAAGTAATTAACCCATCATTATGTAATTAATCCCAGCCAGTACTGGTCTATTGTGCCTTTTACCTTGGATATTCTCTTTAAGTGATTTGTTCAATATCCAGAGCTTCTCCAGGTCAAGCTCCTGGTATTTTTACAAAGACAGTCAAACTCTGTCTTCCAAACCCCTAATGACTTTGGAGAGTCCTGACTCAATACACAGTTGAGTGACTCCTGACGTATCCCACCGTCTTGTTTTTGCATTCAGTCTTTCTCACTGTATCCGAGTGTCTTGTGATGATATGAATTTTGTTCCTTCTTAGGACTGTGCTGGGCATTTCATTGTTTTGAGGGTGATAGTACAGAGAGAGCAGACTGTGGGACAGATAGTTAAGATTTAAATGATTAATATTCATAAAGTTAAGAATTTAAAGAAGTTCACCTTTAATATGGCAAGTTAGTTGATTTGATAGTGTATTCAAATTGTTTCTGTTTTTCAGGTGCCCTGAATGTGTGGGTATGTGTGTGTGTGGGGGGGGGGCGTGTTTTAATGATCAATATTCCATTGTAAAAATGCACATACACTAGTCATGAGACTAGTACCAATTAAATAGAAAATGAATGACAGCAATCAAATACAATCTGTTATTTCTAGCAATGTCTACCCTGAAACATATTAATCAGTTAATCAAGTAATCAGATAGAATATCCAACATGAAAATTACCTACTTTAACACAATCATTTGGGTTATACAGAGCCTAAATCTTAGAACATTTTATCCATACTTGGTAATATTATGTTGTCTTAAATTCTACTCACTCAATAGTTTAGGGAAAAACTTTCCCTAAACTAAGTATTTTACTGTTTCATGAGAATAAAAAGAAAATGGCCATTAGTTAGGAACTAGGAGGTTGTGTTATAAATCATTAAAAGAAAAGCATAGCAAGTTGGGTTGTATTTCTGCTGCTTCATTGTATGTTAATTTATGTAAATAAGAACTAAAGGCAGACATAAAAAAGCTGGCTTTCACCCCTTAAACAGCATGAGTAAACTCCTTCTTTTATTAGTAGAGATTAAATATTTGTGCTGGCAGCCTGGAGTATTTCTGAGAAGTCATAGTGTTATGAGCTAAGGGATCATATTCTTCTACAAGCATTTAAGTGAATGCCAACATAGCCTTAACAATTAGCAAAGAAGTGACATTTTAGAAACTACTGATTCCTTAAATATGTCTCTTTATAGGGTGGACTGATTTGAATGGGGACCCTCACAAGCTATGTCTACCTCCTAACCCCGAGAAACTGTGCATGTGACCTTGGTTGGAAGAAGGGTCTTTGCAGATATAATTAAGTTAAGAATCTGTAAGATTATCCAAGATTACTAGGTAGGCTGTAAATTCAAGGATGTGTTCTTGTAAGAGGCTCATGATTGTTGGGGGGGCTCTGCCTTCAGAGCAGGGACTTTTATTGGCTTGTTTTGAGTAGGAATACAGGCTCATTAATCATTGTCAGGCAGTAAGAATCAAACAATAGATAATGTACAAAGAACTCCGAGGGCCTATTTTGAGTCAGGGTCAGATAGCTAAGAGCAATAAAACTTTGAGGAACAAACTCACTTCTTGCTTGGACCCTTATTTAATTCAGAATATTCTAAACAAAGCAGGTTTCATAGGATTTTACATATTCTTTCTTAGGCCTGATCGCCCTAGGGAACCCACCCTTTCCAGCACAGGGCTACACCCACAACCAGCACTGTTTCAGGCTTAAATCAGGCAGGGCAAGCAAGGCAGCCTAGAGATTAGGAGACTTCTTGCAGACAGAATGAGGACTCAAGCTATATCAGGATAGTGGAGGGGCGAGGGTCCGTCACCCCCTTTTGCTGTAGCCCCCCAAGTCCTTCCTTGGGACCTCCATGTGATCATGCCTGTCTTAGGTCATTCCCCCCTTGGGGAATCTTACCTGTCATTGGCTAACCGATCAAGCATTGGGGGCCAATTATGGATGAAGTAAAAGGAGCAGAAGCGGTGCCCCTGCCAGGGAGATAAGCTTTGTTTCCTTAGTGGCTTACAGTCTGAAGGTTGCTTACTCAGCCTTAGCCATGGGGGGGGGTTGCAGCTTCTGAAACCAGACAGGGCAGTTTCCAACACATGATGGAGATACAGAGGAAGAAGAAGAGAAAGCCATGTGAAGACAGAGGCAGAACTTGGGGAGATGCATCCAGGGAGACTGCTGAGAGCCACCAACAACTAGGAAAGGCAAGGACAGCTTCTCCCTTAGAGCCTCTGGGGCGGGGTCGGCCTCCCTTATATCTTGACTTCAGACTTCAGGCTTTCAGAATTGTGAGAGAACAGATTTCTAAATTTAGGTCACCAAATTTATATAAATTGCTACAGCAACCCTAAAAAGGCAATACAAAGAGGTAACTCAATCTTAATTGCTTTTTCTCAATCTCCTTCTAAATTTAAAGCAAAAAAAATTTTCTGAAGCAGGTACCATCTACTTTGTAAAACACCATGACCAATATTAAAACATGAAAAACTAAGAAAGAACTCAACACACTTCTGGCCAAGATGGAGGTGTAGGTGGACACACTGTGCCTCCTCTTACAACCAAGATTAAGGACAACAAAAATATAGAACAAAAAAAAAACCAGAACGGATAGAGGATTGAATTGTATGGAAGTCCAACAACGATTCACCCAGACCTGTAAAAGGGCCGGCTGGCGGGGAGGGGTCGCAGCAGAAAGAAGCAGTAACTGGTGGTCCCAGGCGCACAGGAGGCAGTTACTGAGGGCAGGGAGGCAAAGAGCAGACCAGGCGGGATGCACAAGGCAGCTGACCATGGTCACACATTTGCATGCAGATAAACCAGGTGAAAATGGGCAGCGAGATGGACTATGCAGCGCAGGGCCCCAGTGCTATGAAATAGAGCCTAAAGGGCACCAACTGAGAACACTTGTGGGGGTTGAGGTGCCAGGAAAGACTCCCAGCCTCACAGGAAAGTTCGTTGGAGAGACCCATGGGGTCCTAGAACATGCTCGAGCATGACCACATGGAAATCAGCACCAGAAAGGCCCAATTTGCTTGGGGAAAGCGGCAGAGGGGACTGGAATCCCAAAGAGAGCAGAGCAAGCCCCATTGTTCCCTCTTAGACACCGCCCCCACATCCAGCATCACAACCCAGCAGCTGGGTTGCCCTGCCCAGGTGAACACCTAAGGCTCCACCCCTCACTACATAACAGCCGAGACCAGCCCCCCCCCAAAAAAAAAACAAAAAACCAAGGATGGCTCAAATGGGAGAACAGATCAGGGCCCCGAGCTAATTCATCTAAGTGACCAAGAGATAGCCAGCCTATCAGATGCACAGCTCAAAGCACTGGTGATTAGGATGCTCACAGAACTGGTTGAGTTTGGTCGCAAATTAGATGAACAAATGGAGGCTACAATAAGTGAAATGAAGAAAAATGCACAGGGAACCAATAGTGATGGGAGGAAAAATGGAACTCAAATCAATGCAGTGGACCAGAAGGAAGAAAGAAACAACCAAACAGAAAAGAATGAAGAAACAAGAATTCAAAAAAATAAGAAGAGGCTTAGGAACCTCCCGGACATCTTTAAATGTCCCAACATCCGAATTATAGGGGTACCAGAGGGGATGAGAAAGAGCAACAAGTGGAAAAGTTCTTTAAACAAATAATAAAGGAGAACTTCCCCAATCTGGCAAAGGAAATAGACTTCCAGGAAGTCCAGGAAGCTCAGAGAGTCCCAAAGAAGGTGGACCCGAGGAGGAACACACCAAGGCACATCATAATTACATTAGCCAAGATTAAAATGAAGGAGAGAATTCTAGAAGCAGTAAGGGAGAAGGGGACAGTCACCTACAAAGGAATTCTCATCAGATTGTCAGCTGATTTTTCAAAAGAGACCTACAGGCAAGAAGGGGCTGGAAAAAAGTATTCCAAGTCATGAAAGTCAAGGACCTACAACCAAGATTGCTCTATCCAGCAAAGCTGTCATTTAGAATGGAAGGGAAGATAAAGTACTTCTCAGGTAAGGTCAAGTCAAAGGAGTTCATCATCACCAAGCCCTTATTATATGAAATGTTACAGGGACTTATCTAAGAAAAAGAAGATAAAAATAGGACAGTAAAAAGACAGCAAACACAGATATTAACAACCACACCTAAAACAAAAGCAAACTATGCAAACAATACAACAGGAGCAGAAACACAGAAATGGAGATCACATGGAGGGTTAGCAACAGGGGAATGGGAGGAAGAAAAAGGGGAAAAGATACAGAGAATAAGTAGCATAGACGGTGGGTAGAAAATAGACAGGGGGAGGGCAAGGATAGTGTGGGAAGAGTAGAAGCTAAAGAACTTATGACACATGGACATGAACTAAAGGGGGGGAATGTGGGTGGGAGGGGGTGTGCAGGGTGGAGGGGACTGATGGGGAGAAATGGGACAACTGTAATAGCATAATCAATAAAATATAACTAAAAAATAAAAAAAGAAAGAACTCAACACAAAAGCAATACTATTGCTGAAATAAAGCATAGAGTGACGGGGAATGACCAGTGAAACGATTCTTGGTAGTGAAATTAAGTGAATAAGATGAACTTTATAGTTGCAGTCAGTATTACCTCAACTATCCAGAGGCATTGTGTTCCGGTTGGTCAGACACACCTTTTATGTTCAAGTCCAGAAACAAGTTAGAAACTGAATACAACTCTCCCATTCATCTCTTTCTGCCTTTCTTGTAATGTGGCCAGGCCTCTGTTTTTCAGAAAAGGAACTTGGATGGAATACAATGAATTTGCACAGAGGCTTTTTTTCTTAGAGCAAAGCACATTTACAGCAAAGAAATCAAATTTTTTTTTCTAAAAAAAAATGTATGGAGGCAGGAATCATACCCATAAGAATAAAAGCAGGCGATTTATCTTTATGGTAATCTAATTCACAAGGTTTACACACCAATTAATCATTTCTGAACAGAAACCAAAGAGCATATAAAATAACTGAACAAAACTGCACTTATGGAGAGCTTATAGGATTGGGGCAGAAACGTGATCATTTTCTTTTATACTTGACCCTATTCCTAACATTGTCTTTTGCGAATATGTTACCTCATGATCATGAGCAATAATTCAATTTTCAATTATGTTCTATTTTTTTCAAGTCTCTTGTATCATGGACACATCATCTTTTATTATTTGAACTTGTGGAAAAACACTAGAGGCTGTTATTTTGACAATGGGGGGATGTGTGTTTAATGACATGCAGAAACCAAAAGATGGACGCATGCATTGCCACGTGAAATCTATTCAAAGAATTTGTAATTGTGAGTAGTACGAGTTCCATCTCTTGCCAATGACAGGGTGAAAATACCCATTGTCTCTCTTGTTGCTTTATTTGCCTGAAGGGAGGAGGAAGCAATTTGAAGTTCCAAAACGACAGTACACACATCACGAGGATTCTTCTCTTGTTGGTCAGGTTACCTTGACTTTGTGCCTTGGTTTCCCCACTCTGTAAAATGGACATAATTAGCACCCCTGGCCTTGGTAAAAGCAACCATGGGAGGAGGAAACCGACCCTGTCGGTGTGGTGGAGGATGAAGTTATTTTTGAGCACGCATCGTGTCTCTTTAGGAAACAAAATATGGGGAAGGCTATTACTATAAACATTTAAAATGTTTTTGTACGAAGACTATATTTTTATTGCCTGTGAACTATATTTGATGATAAACTTTGAGGAGAAAGCAAAACGAAACCTGATATTAACCATGTTCAATAAGACAAATGGATATTATTGCTCGTGGTCTATATGGTAAACATTTAGGAAACTCACTAAATATGTGCATTACAAATAATTGAAGGCTTGCACGGCCCATAATAATGGTAAATGACTTATTGAGCACTTCCTGTGAGCTGAGCTCTACATATTTTACAAGAAGCACCTCATTCAGTCCTCACAATCACCCTAAGAGGAGATGCTATCGTTGCCATCCCACAGATGGGTTGCCGAGCTAGGTAAAGTCAAACCGAGGCTAAGGAGGTTAAATAACTTGTACCGAAGCTCTTCACAAGTGACAGAACCAACTGCCTGACTCAAAAGCATTCATCAACTTCTGTCCTGTATCACAACAGGTTAAGTACCCTCTACATGCTATCTTGTGAAAGTCAAGTACAAGCTTTCAAAATTGTGTAGCAGAGGGAGTAAATCCCTCTGAAATTCTAGGGTAATTGTCTGAAGTAAGTCATTTCTCCATACGCATTTAGCACCTGAAGAATTCTTTGGGGATCTCTTGTTTTTCATTAAATCTGTAGAAGTTTGAAAGTCTACTTTTTTCCAACTGATCTCTCTCTCTCTCTCTCTCTCAGGCACACACATACACACACCCACACAGACACCATCATGTCTCTTTATGCTTCTTTGTCCAGTCTATTACATATGTTTTTCTGTTCAACTACATTTTGCCACCTTAGCCATGCAGGGTTGCCCATAATTTTGTGAGAATATATGTGATTTATACTCAGTTTAAATCATATGTTGAATTGAATAATGATAACTCTTTCTATAACTCTCAAGTTGAACAATTTGTTTTCTCTGACCACCATTCCTCCTGTATCAAAGTGCAGCCCTCCAATACTTTGCCTGATTTCCTCAAAAGTCAGTGAGAAGACTGGGTTTAGTTATTACTATCCAGGAGTCTCATGTTAGAGGTGCGAATGTAATTTTTTCAACATCATCATTATAATAAAGAAAAATATAATTACTTGGATAAGTCTATTAAGCTAATTAGCGTTATTTGAGCATAAGTGTATTTGAAGTTTAACTCTGTAAAGTAGCAATTCAGTCAACTTATATCAAGTGCCAAAGAGAGAAATAACATTGCCAATTATGGCTAAATAGAAAGAACACTAGACTTGGAATCATAAACTTCACTTCGAATATGACCCTTCTTTTAATTGCCTTGGAGACCATTGACAAATAACAGTCTCTCCCCAACTTCTACATTGCCAAATTAGAGATAAAATTACAGATTATTGCATTTATTAGGGAGATTAAAGGCACAAATTATATAAAGTCACTTTAAAATATGTTTATAAAATTTTTGCTTCTTCTTGTTTCATAATTAAAGAGAAATCAGCCCTGTTTTCTCATGGACACATACCTGCAAGCTTGGCTAGAAATGTCATTTTTGTTTTGCTGAGAAACTAGAGCATCAAATTGTCATGGATTTTCTTATTGAGGAAGAACAGTGAATTCATCAGGGTTTTCCAGAGAAACCAAACCAGTAGGAGATACATATCAGCAAGGGAGAGCCCTGGGAAAGCCTGAGGTGTAACTCAATCCAAGCCCATAACCCTTTGAAGCAGGGAGCTGATGGTGTGAATCCTAGGGGCAGGAGAAGATGAAATGAAATGTCCCAGCTCATGCCATAGGCAGGAGAAAGGGTGAACTCCTTTTCTCTCTGTCTTGTTTTATGGAGTCCTTCAATGGAATGGATGATGCCGGCCACGTTGGAGAAGGTGTTCTGCTTCAATCCACCAATTTCAGCTAAGGTCACCCAGGAATATCCTTACAGACACACCTGGAGATAATGCTTCATCTGGAAACCCTGTAGCCAATCAAATGGATACATAAAATCAAGCATCATAAACACTAATGGTTCCTCCTTCTATGTGCACCATATTACAAACGCAACGTGACTTGGAGAATTCAAAAACCCCAATTGTTATGAAACTTTTCCACATAAATAAAGTAAAAATAAATGGAGGTGGTGATTTGGGGGCAAATTTTTTATAATTGTTACAGGTGTTTCCTATCCCCTTTTTCATATATGTACAAATAATATCATAACATCTCAGTTTTTCCAGATTTACCATTAACCCACTTAATTGCCCATACATGTTATTTTATAAACTTAAAATTTATATGTTGGACAGAGTTTTTGAACTCTTTTTAAAAAATTTATTGTATTTTTCCTTTACCGTTTAGCCCCCTATACCCCCTCCCCACAACAGTCACCACACTGGTGTCCATGTCCATGCGTCCTTTTTCCCCTTTGCTCCATCCCTCCACCTCCTGACCTCACCCCCACCATATCCATCATCCTGTCCTCTGTCTGTGAGTCTGTTTCTATTTCCCTTGTTTGTTAAGTTTGTTCTTTAGATTCCCCATATGAGTGAAGTCATATGGTATTTGTCTTTCTCTAACGGTTTATTTCATTTAACATAATGCTATCCATGTCCATCCATGCTGGGGCAAAGGGTAAAATTTTCTTCTTTTTTATGGCTGAGTAGAATTCCATTGTGTAAATGTCCCATCGTTATTTTATCCACTCATCTATTGATGGACACTTGGGCTGCTTCCATATCTTGGCAATTGTAAATAATGCTGCAATGAACATAGGGGTGCTTATGTTCTTTGAATTAGTGTTTTGGGTTTCTTCAGATATATTCCCAAAAGTGGGATGGCTTGGTCAAAAGGCAGATCCATTTTTTATTTTTTTGAGGTATCTCCATACTACTTTCCACAGTGGTTGCACCAGTCTGCATTCCCACCAACCGTGTACAAGGGTTACCCTTCGAGATATCACCTCACACCATCAAAATCGCTATTATCAATAAATCAACAAACAACAGGTGCTGGTGAAGATGTAGGAAAAGGAGTTTTTGAACTCTTGTACAGCTTCCCTCACATGCACACAAACATACACACAGACACACTCACTATGATGTTTCTCATGTTGGCAGAAATTTGTCCTGAGTAAACATCAATACTCAAACCCCTGGATGAGAGCCCACTTATCCAATTTCATGGTTTGTGAAGAGATCTGTTCAGAAATCATTATAGCTGACAGGTAAAGGATGAGACCAGGAATATGTAAGTGCTCTAGTATTGCATATCTGTTAAAACATCCATGTATCTGGTGTTATCCTTACCATTTATAATCATAAGCAGAAAATGCAATACATTAGAATGAGCCTTCTTGTTAGAATTATTCATTTGAGAATCAGTCGGCCACAGAGTTCTTTGCCATCCAAAGGACTGGTAGAAGTTTGGGTGATTGCTCAGGAAATTTATGAGGCCAACATGAGAATCTTTCACATCCAACGGTAGAAATACAGCAAATCCTTTTCTGACAAAACTGCAGTCATCACAGATTGTGTATTCCAGGCTACAGAGGAAGAGCTTCTCTCAAGCAGATGACTTGTTTTTATCACAGGAACTTTCTTGCAGGAGAATCACTCAGGAGAATACTTCAAAGAGACAAGGGTCAAATCCTGACTCTACCAGCTATAAGCTATTTGACCTTGACAAGAAGGGCAAGGTCATTTAATCTTTTTTAATGTCAATTTTTTACCTTTAATTCCCTTCATTCAGGCAGTCATTTTATTCATTCAACAAATTTATAAAGTTTTTACTACATGTCTGAAACAATGGTAGGCACTAGGAGTATTAAAAAATAAAAGTAAAAACTGGTACCTGCCTTCAGTGTGAATGCGAATGAGCATGCTCATGTGTCATGGAAAACACATGCATTAAAGGTGAGAGCATGTATAAATAATCAGCACTGTTCTGAAACATCCTGATAATTATCTCATTCTTCTTTAGAAAAAGCTTTCCATGGATGTTCTCTTCTTGTTCCTTCCAAAGGCAGTCTTTGATAATAGATCCACTTACTTGAGTTTAACAAGGCACACGGCCACACAGCGGAAGGCAAGTTTCATGCATGGCCTTCTTTAAGGTTGTGGAAGGCTGTGTGACTAAGTTCTGGCCGGTGCAGTAAATGTGAGAACGCGCACTTAGGCTTTGCCACTCACAGACGTGTGAGCACATGTGAACACTCAGAGGCCTGACCCCTTCTCACTAGCTGGGAGTGACATTGAATTGGAATTGGAGATGCAAGTGAGAACACTGGCAAACCGGATCACCAGTTCAGCACTGGTCACTGTCAAACTCTTCCTTTCGTTTTCTTTAAAATGCTGTATTCTGGTGCCTGTTATAGCAGCTAGGTCTGTGTCCTAACTAATACAATATATTTGTGACAAATACAGTTTATACCATATTTGTTGTCTTGAATCCTGGAAAGTTCATTACTGGTTAATATTAATCACTGAAAAATATTTTTGATTCATCATTTAAACTACTACTGTATTATTTAACTATCTCTCTAATTATACTTACCCTACTTTAATATTTCAAATTTTAGTTAAATAATTTTATAATAATTACAGTGCAGGAAAAATTGCTTACACTCACAAAGGAAATAAGCATTTTAGTCTGTGGCCCTCCTGCTTCAACTAATGCCCAATAAAATACAATTTTTGAACAATAAAGTAATTAGAGCGTTTTTGTTTGGTATTTGAACTCTTCATTACAGTTTTGTCATATTTTTCAATTTCTCTAGTCTTAAGTGCCACCAGGTAGCTTTGCTATTTGACAACGTCTAGAAATTGTATTTAGGAAAGTCCTACATATATTTCTGAGTTAATTTTTCAACTTGATCTTGGCATTGTATAGAACACATAAGGACTTTGTAAATACAGGGTCCAGCAGAAGTAACAGCTGCCTGAGGGTGGTAGGTAGAGTAGTCATAGGGGTATAATAATTTATAGTTTTAATTTGAACATTTCATCTGAAGTGTCATATGGTGTGCTTGAGTGTGATATTGTTATGTTACAGAATTACCTGCTTATAGTTTGATAATAAAAGATTTTGTAAGAAAAAGGGGGGTTGTTTGCGCTGGACCCCGCATAATGGGCTGAAGTGACTATAACTTGTAAAAGTGAGAATGTCCCTTTCAGTCCGAGAGTGTGGGCAGGGGCACACATGGAACACATCGTGATGCTTGGCCAACGGAATAAAATTTAGAGAAACAGGTGAGTGCTGCCCACCTGAATCTTTCCCTAAGATGTTGAACTCCTATTGCTGTTTACATTGTCTTTGGAAATTTTCATTGTGAAAGGCTTTTAGAAAGTACAGCGTATCCTTTGAATTCCTTCATCAATAGAAATTTTTATGGGTGGATTTGACCTAATAAATCAACCAACAGCAAGTCAAGACCCAGTATTACAAATAACGCAAACAACAAATTATAAACCAACACCTCAGGTCAAAAAAGATCTAAATATGAACATTATCTTTCTACTTGCAGCTTGTTTGAAGTTTTATTTCTCCCTTAAATCATATACTCAGAACAGCCAGAAGCAAAACCAGAGACACCTCGATCTATAAATTATATTGACTTATAGAATGATAGCTGACCCTAGGTGGTTCCATGGCTTTAGAGGGAGTGGGGCTGCTGAGTGTCAGGAGAGAGAGTAGCCTGGTCAGAGCTCCATTTATGTCCTTTCATGTCCTATGAAGAGTTAGGTGAATGACCACTTCCCGTGAGTGCAGACACGGGAGGGAAAGTCAAAGTGCTTCTGCGCACAGCTTCCACGGGGGGTGGTTCTTGCAGCATTTAAGAGACAGAATAGGCATCAAAGAGAAAGTTAGGACACCCCCCAAAAAAGAGAAAGTAAATAAAACTTCATTTAAATCTATAACAAATAGTTATAAGAGGTCAATTTAGGTCATAATAAAATAACAAATACCATTTATTAAATGTCAACCCAATATCTAGTTATTTTAAAATATGTTATCATTTTAATGCTGTTCTCTTTAACTTTTTATTTTGATGAGATCCCATTTGTTTAATCTTTCCTTTATGTCCCTCGGTCTAGAGCAGGGGTTTCAAACTCATTGTCACTGGGGGCCACATCAGCCTTGTGGTTGCCTTCAAAGGGCCGAATGCAATTTTAGGACTGTATAAATGTAACTACTCCTTAACTAGAAGCAAGGAGCTCAGCGCTGCCACCGGGTAGAAACAGGGTGCCAGGCCGGATAAAACAAGGTAGGGGGCCGGATTCAGCCTGCGGGCCTTGTGTTCGCCGCCTGTGCAATAGATGGCATGGTGCGGTGAAAATGGAGACAACTATACTTGAACAATAATAAAAATATATAATATAATATATCAACAATATGTACCTTAAATAAAGGTATTGCAATTCACATTTACAGATTTAAAAAAAGACAAAGATGGAGCTTTGAAAAGTTATGAAAACTTGCTCAAAAGTATTTATCCGTTAAGTAGACAGATTTGTTTCTAACATAAGTATGTGTAATCCCATGCCGTGTCCTTTCCACTCTCTAAATTCTTACTGGATTTTTATCTCCTTATGGTGAAATTGGCCTGGGAGGAAGAATTCTGTCCTTCTGAGCCTTACTCCTGAATGCTCAGTGATGCTTACTGAAAGCTGGGGCCTGTGAATTCAGCCAGCTTACACCCCAGCAGCGTGCTAGGTGGCGTTTATGTCTCCAAATGCTCTCTTCTGGCTACTTATTTTTTTCCAGGTTCTAGCTAAACAAGATCCTGGAGAATGGCTAGCCTAGCCACATGCTGTTTCTCTACAACTGGATGAGCTACTGTTCTTTACCTTTTCTCTTTTCTTGCACTAACAAGTTATCTGTTGAAACCCAAAATTATACCAGTAATATTATGTTATGTTGCTGGGACCAATAAGCCTAGTTTGCCTCTTATTTCACTGACTTCCTGATATTAACAGCATTTTTTTATTTTTCCCATACATCCAATTTTACTGTTAATGCTGATATTTGGTTGATTTTTGGCTCAGCTCATTTAAGTTCACTTGATTTTATCTAATTTTTTTCTCTCTCTATTCCTCCTGTTCACCTCTAGACAAGCTGAATTAATAACTAACATACTAGTTGATTTTCTTGAGAACTTAGGTCAGAAACTGTATTTGTTTATGAGTAAATGGCCTAATGCTATTATACTCTTACCATTTATCATTGGTAGTTATTTTTACTGGGTCCTTATTCAGACCTAATTATTCCAATTTCATTTCTTCATGTTTTATTAAAGCATGGGTTAAAAATGAATTCAATTTTACAGCCACCTTAGTCTTATCATTAATTTAATGTCCGTTTCCATTATTAACAAAGTTATTTACCATCTAGATATATTTCCTTGAGTTTAGTATATATTCAAATGAGCAAAAAATCCCAATTTTAGAGTACAGAACTGAAAATCATGAGTACTCAAAGTCTTATCAGTTGAGGCAATCTATTGCCATGTGGGTAGAAATTAGTATGTGCATAAGAAATTGAATCAGGTACAAGGCAAATTAGTTATTTTTAACTTCAAGTGTAATATATGTATTCAACTTATTAAATTATATTTTAGCCCAAGCTATGCAATCATAGTAGGGATCGTAGTGAGTTATGTCAAATTCGAACGGAAAAATAGCAGCGGGAACCATCATACTGAATCTACTCCATCTGCCCTTGGCATTGTCCACAGACTTTAGTAACTATGGCAACACTGTGGGAGAGAAAGGTAAACAGAACTTCTATATAGGTGTGCTGCCCTGCACCACAGTCCAAATGTGGCTATTTAAACATGAATATATTAAAATTAAATAAAATGAAAATAGTTCTTCAATCATGCTACTCACATTTCCAATGCTTTCTGCTCAATAGGCCGATGTGGCTACTGACTGCCACACTGGATTGCATAGATGGGGAACATTTGTGTCACCCCAGAGAACGCCAGAGGACTGCACTGGTTTACAGCCCTCGGTGGGTTACCACTCACTGGTACTTAGTCTGAAACTACAATATGTAGAGAAATGACAACTATGATTTTAAGTAAATACACACATATATGCACACAGGTTGCATGTCACCTGAGTGCTTGAGTCACATCCATTTGACATATTGCGCGATTAAATGTCAGCATGCAGGTAACTGAAGACACTGCCCAGATAAAGGCAGGAAGCTGAGTGGATATGGAAGCTGACAGACAGAGTCAGTGACTTTGATACACACACATGTACACACACATAGCCTCAGACACTTGTTGAATGAAAGGCAAAATGAAAGTATAAAACAATAGTCACCATGACATACACTACTATATCGTGATGTGAGGAGAAAATTAAATGGTATTTATGCGATGTTGATAATACTTTACTAAGAACTAAAAAAGTTTCCTTTCATCTCTGCTTAAAGTGATGCATGAAGAAACAAAATTATTTGTGTCTGTGTCATATTCCTATTTGTCCGCTTAAAGAGAGTCAAAGCATCAGGGCCTTGGCCCATGCCATCTTCCCAGGTGTATTCTGCAGTGGCCCCTAGGTGGACGTGAGAATGTAGGGCAGACCGGGCTTTGATTTGAGCGTTGCTACTTAGTGAGCTCCGTGACCACCACCGAGCCTGCGTTTTCTCTTCCCTGGAGTGGGGCAACCTTGCATCTGCTTCTTCGGGTCCCTGTGAAGATAAGCCCAGCAGCATTGGTCTCTGGTGTGGTGAGTGCCAGTGACAAGGACGCTAGTCACTGTGCGATCTTTGTCCTCTTTCCTCAGCATCTCTGTGTTTATGTTTGTATCATTCTTTCTCTTTGTATTTTGTTTCCACTGCTTTGAGCCCTCTGCCTCTCCCCAAAACCCCAAAAAATGAGTGGAGAAGAGGGAAGAGGATGAGCCCAGGAGCTAAAGGAGAAAGGAGGTAGGAGGAGAGGAAGGGGTGGCAACCCTTTGTAGAAATGAAGGATATGCTTCCTCTTTTACTTCCTAACTACAAGTTTTTATTTTATTTATTATTTTGTTTTATTTTATCTCTTTATGCTAAGGAGTCAGTTTGACTGACTTTTAAACCAAAGTAATAATTTGTTTGCTTGAATTAACTAAGTGATGTAACCTACATTCATGTTTTTTCCATCTTTCCTGGACTATGTAGCTCTGAGGAATTAATTCCCCTAAAAGTACAATTTGAAACTTATTCAAAATGTTCTTCAACTTACCATCTCTTATTCAGTAAAAGGAAAGTAGTTCAGAGGATAAGGCTGAACTTTGGGAATTAGAATTCTCCCCCTTACTGTTAAGAGGGTGACCATCATTCATCCATTCAATAAATATGCATTGAGTACTTACCCTATGCCAGCCACTGGGTTAAGGTAAGACATAAATAAAATAGGGGGTGTGGGTCATTAACCAAGGGCCTAATTAGGCATCCACCAAATGTTACCACAGGGCAGCCTGGGCAGAGGAGGAGGAGGCCGGGTGGGTGTAGGGGAGGAGGGATGGCTGGGGTCTCCAGGTTCTGATCCCAGCCTGCATGATGCTCCAGCCACTCTGAGCTGTTCGCTTGCATTTGCTTATTTCACTCTTTCTCCTCAACATCTCTTCATCAAAAGAGTCAGCAAAACTGCCATCTTCTCCACAAAGCCCTCTGATTTCAGAACAATTTGCTCTATTTTTAAAAAAATTCTGACACATCTTCTACCTTAAAAGATACATCAAGGCCAGTTTTTTTTTTTTTTAAATAACCTTACATACCCTAGAAAGCTTATAACCATATCTTATATACAGAAGATGCTCAATGACAATTGATGACTGAATGAACAAATGACTGAATGAAGAGTAGTTGAACCTAACTATGCAAGTGAGAGGTGGAAATGTGGCACGATCTCTTTGGAGTCATATTTTTATGAACCTGTAGATAACAGAATGTATAGTATGGAGTCAAGAAATCTGAGTTCTGTGTTCAGATTGATTAGGGGCTTGCTTTTTAACTTTTGCTAAGTAATTTATCCTTTCCAGTGTCACACATTCACCAATGCAACAAATATTTGTTAAGCGCATTCTTAACAAATATCTGCCAAAGACTGAAACATTTCTTATAAACTTAATGCTTACCTGATTTCCCTCCTGATTTGACTTTGGTAAATTAAAAAAAAAAATACCTTAGTCCTTCTTTGAACTCAAATACTTTCCCACACAGAATAGCCAAATATCTAGTACCTGCAAGATTGGTTCATGGGCAAGTCATGTTATAAATATGACCACCCTTTGGGCAGTGTTCCCAGGGGGGCAAAAACATAAGGATGCTAATTAGATTGGCTATTAATTAAATTTGTGAAGGTGTATCAGTAATGAGGTAGAATTGCATATTTTATGTATTGCACAGTAACATCTTTCTCAAATATGGATTGCTCATTCTTTTAAGAGATCAATACAGCCAGCTTTATTTGCTCTCCACTGGTTACACTGAATTAAACAGTTTGGGCCCAGTGGGGTCAAAGGTGCCCAGGAGCATTTACCATCTGACAACCATCCAGGGGCCTGTACTTCATGCGTGTGGTCGCCTAGTCCACTGCAGGGAGCAGGCATCTGCTTTGGGAAAACAGCTACCACCAGTCTCTAATTGACTTGTTGGCAGTGCGAACAGACAGGGCAGAAGATGCAGGGATGAGGCGACTGGGCTCGGACAAGCACTTGGCATGGACAGGGCCACTGAGTGAAGTTTGTACATAATCCGTAGTGAATAAAGGACTATGGGCTGTCAATCTGGCACATGCCAGTGGCATTTAATTCATGTAAAATATTAATTAAAATAATGATGGACCTCACTGGAGTTTGTTACTCAGCACGGCATCTTGGCCGAGCCCCAGAGGAACAATCTGCAGGCTTCTTGATTCATTGCCTCTACCCCAGAGAACCTCATTCATCTCACTACCTTCAGGCAAGTCTCAACATAAAGCTCTTAGAATAATGGGTCTCCCACCTACCAGGTTTCTAGGGAAGGAAAACCAAAACTTTTCCTTATTACTCATTTCTTGTCTTTACAGTCCCTATAATCTATAAATGTGCATTTATTCCTTCTTATCTCCCTAGCCACAAAGAATATACTGGCCAGGACCCATCTATTTTGGATGCTGAAGGAATTATTAAGTGTTTCTTTAGCCTCCTTTATCTCAATTCGATGTATACTATAATAAAGGCTAACCTTCATTATAACAATGATGGAAGTCTGGTCAATAATGTGAAGTCTGTGGAGTCACTCAGAATACCCATAATTAAAAATAATTTCCATGGACACCCACCAAATACCAAGTTATTTCAGTATGATTTCATTCACAGAGCATTAAAATAAGAAAATGCTGCTGTACTTTTATTTTTCAGAGGCAATTGATGTATTTTCAAGGCTATATATCTGAAACATTTTTAGCAAATCCAAAAAATAAATTTACCGTCATAATTGTCATTAAGTATATTTCTGAACAATGGTGTCTGAACACAATTAATGATTAATTCGTTTGGAATTCATTATGGTAATATTAAATGTGTTTAACTCATTTGATGCTTCTATAGAGGGAGCAACTCCATGCAATTCTTTTGTGATTTACTGATTTTAAAGTTCAGGAGCTCTGAGCATGTGCAGGAAAATAGCTCCACATTGCTCTCTAGTGGTGTGCCAGTAAATGACATCCTAGTTTTGTATGGGGCGAAAACCCTCATTCTCCTTTGCTCCCCATTCATCCGCCCTCACAGCCTATTTCTCCTCTCTACACACTCAGATGTGGTACCTCCATCACAGTATAAAAGAGTATCAAAGCAATATAGTCCTTGGCCCACCATTAATCAATAGCTGACTAATATTTTTACCGTTATCATTCAGGCTGATTCAGTATTGGATCAAGCTTTATTGAGTAGTGGAAAGATCTTCTTTCTCAGTAGGTCAAATGCAGTTGGACAAAAGCACAGTGCTGAGGCCAGAGAGCGCATGTGGAGTATAAAGCGCATAAACAAAAGCTCCTTGAAAAAGCTGCAAGGAGGGGTTATGGAGTTGTCCCAGGTCTCTTATTACCTGGGTAGCTCTACATTAACTTCAGAAAGAAGCGAACTTGTCTAAACCTCAAATCACTGACAACAGAGAAAGATCGAACCAAAGGACCAAGACCCCTACTCTATACGATATTCTTTACCAGTCACAACTCCATTGCAAATCTGTTTACCTTTCCTGAAACTGAGCCATTGCCACTTTTTATTTAAATTTAAGATTGGTCTCCCATAAGGTGTGTGCACCACAGTTAGGACTTGTGGAATTTAATGATTCATGATCATTCATTCACCCAACAGCTAGTAAATGGTACAACTTCAGAGTCTTTGCTATAATACCCTGTACCATGGTTTGACCTCAAGTAGAAGAAGCTGCCATTACTCAGAGGACTAGCGACTTGACAGGTTTCAATATTAGCCAGGGTCAGTATGGAAATGACATCCCCCTCACATTGACTGTGGGAGAGAGATTAAGAAATGATGAATACCGCTCAGCAGCCAGACAGTAGAATGATGATGTACACATATTAGAATTCCAACAGAGACAAAAATTCGAACCAGGAAAATGAGAAAGAGCCAGTTCAGGTGCATGTTTTCTTTTAAATGAGAAGTAATAGGCACAGAAAAAGACCT
Organism: Anoura caudifer; assembly: GCA_004027475.1. Taxonomy (NCBI): domain Eukaryota; kingdom Metazoa; phylum Chordata; class Mammalia; order Chiroptera; family Phyllostomidae; genus Anoura; species Anoura caudifer. The sequence continues at coordinate 305,456 of PVKU01000827.1, read as the reverse complement.
GAAGCCAATGGTGCAGAAATGCTAGAGAGGCTTTTACAGAGTATCTTGTCTGAGGAGCTATGAACTGGGCAGTTGGGGGGTGGGACAGAGACAGAAAGGCATGATGGCCATTCTGACATGTGTGGGGTGATATCTCATTGCGGTCTTAATTTGAATCTCTCTGATGATTAGTGGCAAAGGGATTAAGGAAAAAAACAACTCAGACACAAAGAAAACAGTATGGTGATTACCATAGGGAAGGGGGGGAGGGAGAAGAGCATACATAGGGGATAAATGGTGACTGAAAGAGTCTTGACTTTGAGTGGTGAACACACAATACAATATAGAGATGATGTGGTTTGGAATTGTACACTTGAAACCTATATAATTTTATTAGCCAACATCCCCCAATAGATTAAACAAATTTTTAAAAAATCTTTATGAATTTATGCATTCACACTTATTTGTTGGGATTAAATTCATTGCAACTTCTTTTTTATGGAAGCTCAGATTGTCCTCAGATCTTTGGTCTGTGGAAGCCTCTTCAAATTGATTCCTAAATCCATTTGCCATGAGCTCATTACTCTTTGGTGGTTTCCCCTCTGTCTGGCATGCCAGGATGTTTCAGGCTCAACTGATACGAGCCTGAATCATATCAGACTAGAATCAACCTGTTCTCCAGCAAGCCCCTGCTTTTCTGCAGTGGGAAGTATTTGTTCAAAATCCCAGTCTGGGTGCTAAGGATGCTTGTTGTTATTCAGTCACTACTGCTAGACTTTCTCTGTGGGTAGAACTACCATAGAGATAGAATACCTTTTGAGTTTATTTTTATTTTTTTAATGTATTTTACTGATTATGCTATCATGGTTTTCCCATTTTCCCCCTTTATTCCCCTCCACCCTGTACAGCCCCTCCCATCCACATCCCCTCCTCCCCTCCCTTAGTTCATGTCCATGGATACCTTTGGAGTTTAAAACAGGTTTTTCTAATTAAATTTTGGAACACAGTACTTAACCTTTCCTATTTTAAATCTGTATGTCCTTCTGTCCCCATCAAGACCCTGGTTCTCAAGGACACAGCAGATGGTGGAATTAGAATTGTTTATGATTATACAGTATCCCATATTACAATTGTCTTAGAATAACAACAATAATAGTATCACCATAGACAATACTTATTGAAACATATTTGCATATGCTGTCCCTGTGGTCTCTTAATTTTGTCTATGATTGCAATGTATCTTTAAAATCAGAATATGTAGCCTTTCAAAACAAAAGCTCTCCCTTTCAACCCTCACTTAGTCTTAGCTCATTTAATTTATTGTTGACCAGTTTGCTCAATAGCTCCCCTGGTTATTTCAAATGTCTAAAGCTCATTTGCTAGCAGTTTTCAGGACCAGAACAATATCCCTGATTACCTGCAGGCTGGTAACAGTTTGGGTTATAAAATGCTTGAGTCCCATTTTCTTACCTTGAATATCTCAAATAAATTACTCAAATTTCTTCTGGCATAAAGTGTTGCCATCAAAAAGTCTTATCATTATCGGACTTCCGGCCAAGATGGAGGCATAGGTGGACACACTGTGCCTCCTCTCACAACCAAAATTAAGGACAACAAAAATTTAGAACCAAAAAAAACTCCAGAAGAGATAGAAAATTGAATTGTGCAGGAGTCCGACAACGATTCACCTAGACTGGTAAGAGGGGTGGAGTCAGCGGCCGACAGAGAGGGGTCGTGGCATGAAAAAGCAGTGGCTAGTGGTCTCAAACATACAGGCAGCAGTTGGCACACCCCAGGCGCACAGGTGGCGGTTACTGAGAGCTGGGAGGCAACAAGCAGACCATGTGAGGTGCACAAGGCAGCTGACAGTGGTCACACATTCGTGCACAGATAAACCAGGCAAAAATGGGCAGTGAGACAGATTGTGCAACCTAAGACCCCAGGGCTAGGAAATAAAGCCTAAAAGCACTGATTGAAAACACTTGCGGGGTTTGACGTGCCAGGACAGACTACCAGCCTGACAGGAGAGTTTGTTGTAGATACCCACAGGGTGCTAGAACATGCATAAGCCCACTGACACAGAGATCAGCACCAGAAGGGCCCAATTTGCATGGGGAAAGTAGCGGAAGGGACTGGAATCCGAGGAAGTGCAGAGCAAGAGCCATTGTTCCCTCTCAGACCCTGCCCCCACATACAGCATCACTACCCAGCAACTGGGCTGCCCCGCCCTGCAGAACACCTAAGGCTCCACCCCTCACTAATTAACAGCTGTGACCAGACCAAAAAAAAAAAAAAAAAGGCTCAAATGGGAGAACAGATCAAGGCCCCAGAGCCAATTCATCTAAGAAACGAAGAGATAGCCAACCTATCAGATGGACAGCTCAAAGCACTGGTTATCAGGATGCTCACAGAATTGGTTGATTTTGGTCGCAAATTAGATGAACAAATGAAGGCTACAATAATTGAAATGAAGGAAAACGCACAGGGAACCAATAGTGGTGGGAGGAAAACTGGAATGCAAATCAATGCAGTGGACCAGAAGGAAGAAAGAAACAAATAAACAGAAAAGAATGAAGAAACAAGGATTCAAAAAAAAAATGAGAGGCTTAGGAACTTCCAGGACATCTTTAAGCATCCCAATATCTGAATTATAGGGGTACTGGAAAGGGAAGAGGAAGAGCAACCAGTGGAAAACTTATGTGAACAAATAATAAAGAACTCCCATATCTGGCAAAGGAAATAGACTTCCAGGGAGTCCAGGAAGCTCAGAGAGTACCAAAGAAGGTGGACCCAAGGAGGAACATACCAAGGCACATCATAATTACATTAGCCAAGATTAAAATAAAGGAGAGAATTCTAGAATCAGCAAGGGAGAAGGGGACAGTCACCTACAAAGGAATTCTCATCAGATTGTCAGCTGATTTCTCAAAAGAGACCTACAGGCAAGAAGGGGCTGGAAAAAAGTATTCCAAGTCATGAAAGTCAAGGACCTACAACCAAAATTGCTCTATACAGCGAAGCTGTCATCTAGAATGGAAGGGAAGATAAAGTACTTCTCAGGTAAGGTCAAGTTAAAGGAGTTCATCATCACCAAGCCCTTATTATATGAAATGTTAAAGGGACTTATCTAAGAAAAAGAAGATAAAAAATAGGACAGTAAAAAGACAGCAAACTCACAGATATTAACCACCATACCTAAAACAAAAGCAAACTAAGCAAATACCTAGACCAGGAGCAGAAACACAGAAATGGAGATCACATGGAGGGTTAGCAACAGGGGAGAGGGAGGAGGAAAGAGGGGAAAAGGGACAGAGAATAAGTAGCATAGACGGTGGGTAGAAAATAGACAGGGGGGGACAAAAATAGTGTGGGAAGAGTAGAAGCTAAAGAATTTATGACACATGGACATGAACTAAGGGGGGAGTATGGGTGGGAGGGGCTGTGCAGGGTGAAGGGGAGTGATGGGGGAGAAATGGGACAACTGTAATAGCATAATCAATAAAATATAAATTTTTTAAAAAGTCATCATTATCTAATTACTAGCCTTATAAATCATGTATTATTTCTGTTTTGATACCTAAAAAAATTTTAAGTAAGCAAACATTTCTTGGATTACATTTTTGAGTATTTTTTCTGTTTGGTTTCTTTGGTTTTCATTGTCAAGGACAACTATTACTCAGATGTTAGGTTTTCTTTAATATTTGTCACTTTCTCCTGAATTCCTTTTTACTCTTTCTTAACTTATGAGTTCTTTTCTCCTTGTTTTATTTATTCATTGATCTAGATACCCTCTATTTCTGACATTATTTTTTTACTTATCTATAATTCTTGAGCTAGGCAATTTGCTTCTCAGTTTTTTCCAGTTCTGATTTATGTTGCTCTTGCATGTTTGGCCTTTTGTTTTCTTAACGTTGTTTAGTTCATTTTTGAATAGTACATTGCAGGATGATCTATGTTTTGTGGGATATTTTTTTGTCCTTTTATGGGTCGTGTATGTACATGTCTGCAGGAACAATACTCTCCTCGTTGTATTTTGTTAGAAATTTAGTTTCAACAGATTTCTGCTGCTTTTGTTCACGTGATTTGTTCCCTGCACTCCCGCAAGTTCCAGTAGCTGTCGTAGTCACACAGAGCTCCTCCCTGTTCCTGGCATCAGGCCAGAGCTCGAGTCTCAGCGCGCCGCACTGGAGCCTGTGGGGCAGGTCTTGCGCTTTGCTACCAGGTCATTCCGTCTCTGTTCACGTGAAGATTCAGGAAGCTCTGAAACACACGCTGCCCCCACTGCCACCTTCTTCCCAGAATCGAACTCACTCATTTTTGACCCACAATTAACTTAATAGATTACATTAAGTTCGATTGATCCGGAGTATTTCAGTACACTAAATCAATCGACGTGTTCTCATTCTTTCTGTTTTTTCTCCAGAGTCAAGTTCCCATTATGTAATCTCCCTAAAAGCTTTCAACAATGCAGGAGAAGGTGTCCCTCTCTATGAAAGTGCCACCACCAGATCTGTCACAGGTAAGCTGAGGCAGTTACTCCTGTTGTGACAAGTAGCCACAACCGTTGCGACAAGTTTGAGTTATGGCAAAATAAATAAACAAATGAAACACCAAAAATGCACGTAGTCATGTTCCAAGCCTCATGTGTGTGTAAACACATACACAGACTTTATTATTTGGGGGGTTTGCAAATGAACTAAGAGAAATTCAGTCAAGATATTAGTATGTAGACCTAGAGACACAGATCTCTCACTCTCTCCCTTCTCCAAGTAGCTTCATAGTTTGGTGCCCTGATATCAGTCTTCATTCTTCTGAGCAACTTTTCTGAAATCCATGCGTATCTGTCGAGCAGGCCCCTGAGCAAAGGCTGCCAAATGCCTGAAGGGACAATTGCCTCTCTGTGGAGGGTCCTTCACGCTGCTGTGACAAGGATGAACTGCCTCCTGGGGCTGGATTGAACGGGCAGAGTCACACAAGTGGCTTCTTCCTGAGTTGCACCTACGGCTTACCCAGTAGTGCCTGGGGCCTCCAGACGTTGAACAGATTGGCTGCTTCTGGGCTGTGAGCTCTAGGAATTCTCATGTGAGCAGGACCGTAACGGCAGCACCCAAGAGAGTATGTGCCCGAAGAAGTGAGGAAAGGACGGATGAGAAAGTGCGATCCAAGCCACTTAGGAGACTATTTGTGAGCAAGGCTGGGCTTCTTTCAACAGAGAGTAAGTGACATCTCTGTGGCCTGTTCAGACACTGGAAAGTCACATGACCACCCCCAATAGTCTTATGTCTGAATCTGAAAGCAAAATCCAAGATTTCCATCTCTTTAATGGATGAATAGTTTCATCCCAACCTCTTGCAAAACCCACAACCTTCAGACCTCAGAGAACTGATCAGCTACTTTTCCCTTAGTGAGAATACAGGATCTAAGGGCAGGGTTTGATAGTGAGCACCAGCGAACGTGGGAAGTTACTGAGGGCCTGAGTATGATGTCCTGAGCATGAAGTAAGTAGGAATAAATAAGCATAAAATAAACAGCGGAATCCTGTCACTTCTGCTGTCACTTAACTTTCTGTGAAATCTGTACAGTTGGTCTCCACACACACGAGCTCCATCCATAGACCCTTTGGAGAACACACAGTTGCTATGTGGATTCGCAGTTGTTACACGATTGTTTCCAGAGCCCAACATCATTTTACTGATTCAAGATTTTCTAGCAAGGTGAAGTTGTTGTTCCAGAGTCTCCTTGACTTTTGGCCATAGGTTTCAAGGTCCATATTCTGCCTCAATTGGTATGCAAAACTTGGGTTATATGTCAATATGTGCAATTATCTGTGGAGACAATATATATCTTTCATTGTATTATCAAGGAGGCTCATGGCTCCACAAAGAAGGTAAATAAGAAATAATTTTGAATTATATAAGGTCAAGATAAATACCAACAAACAGCATTACTTGAAATTTGAGGGATGCATTCTGAGACTCCAAAAAACTAACAAATCATGAAAAATAAGCTGTTCTAAAATTCAGAAGTAGCAGGATACAATTAGCATTTCTGGAAGAATTACTACTTTTTAAAATGTTGCTACGAAATGTGTTATTATTCCTAAATATAGAGATAAGGCAATAGAGGTCCAAAGTATAAAACACAGGTAACGTGATGATGGGTGGGTGTCTGGGGTTGTCGATTCCCCTTATTCTCTTGCTCTGCAAGCAGCAGGTCCTTTGGGAGATAGCAGCCCACTTTGGGAACCCGGGCTTCCCATAATTTTCATGTAGTGAGTCCTCTCCTTCCTGCCTGGTGGAAAAGATGCTGACCAGCTGTTCACTGATGTGGTAGCTTTGAGCTTGTGACCAGCCCACACAAAATTCTACTATAGCAACTCTTTTAAAACTATTATTATTATTATTATTATTATTATTATTATTAACCACAACTACAGCCTGCAAAGAGTGGGTCACTTAGGTGACCAAACAATATATTCTTGAGCAACAAGTGGTAGTCATAGAGATAGTAGGGTTCAGATACACTGAGGAGAGGTTGCTCAGAAGGGCCGGTCCAGGCAGTTAATTTTGTGTCCCTCAGGGCAGTTGTCTGTCTTTAAATCTCAGCAGGTGGTATTCCCAGTGATCTATAGTCCGTTCACACCCCCATAAGACTCTGATCCCAATGGACCTGGGAAGTGCAATGCTACCAAAAGTTGGACATTGTGTGAGGAATTTCCTTATCAAAGGCGAGTCAGTGAGGGTTTAAAGAAGAGTGACCAAAACCTGCCCTTTCTGAAAGAAGAGCCTACGCTTGTCCCGGATGTGGCCAACTTACTGTGTTTCCACACGTCATGGAGAGTAAAGGTCACGCAAACAGAATCAAAGGTTAGGATTCCGGGAGGAACTCGATCAATAAATGTGCCACAGCACCACATACAAGGCATTCTTTGTCTCTGAGCTTCTGTGGCGTATTCCCATGAGCAGTCTTGGAAAAAAGGCCACTGTAAAGGAAATAAAACACAGAGGCAATAAATGCCTCAGGCTAGAGTAAGCATCAGGCTCTGGTGTTTTCCACACCGCTTGTGCTGGTGGACGTTGACACGCCCTGGAGCCCCGTCTCCTCTGAACGCATCAGCCTGAGAGCTGGAGGAAGTGTCAGCAGGTCACATGGGTGGGTCGAGTTTCATCTGGGCTGTAAGCCTGTTATTTCTTCCTGTTGCAAACACAAGACAGGTTGAGCCTGGAGAAGGGAAGAGAGCAGAGGAATAATGAGGTGTGTTATTTGAATTTGTTTTTTCTCCACTGTTTCATCAAAGTCTAAATGAAGTACAATACAGATGTCAGATTGTGTTATTTTTTTAAAGCCCTTTTTGAATGGAAATATATTGGCTGAAAAATTCATGGGCTCTTACCAAAGCATCTATTAGGAATTGAATAGGTTTCTGTTCTTAGCAGAAAGTTTGAGGCTATATTTTGTTTTTTTTTTAATCTTTTAATTTAGTTTTTTATTCTTTTGAATATAACCAGTGAAAATCAATGGCATATAAGGCACCCAGGAGTATTTTTTTTAAAAAACTGTAAAGAAGTTGTTTAGCAACAAAAGGATGTTTTTAATTCAACTACTCAGTTTGTGTCCTGAGAGAAAAAGATAATTTGCAGTGTATTTAGCATATATTAATTTAGAACAGTATTTGCCATCCACTAGAATATTCTGCTTTGTTGGAAAAGCTCTGTATCTGTACTATCCTATATGGGAGGCACCAAGCTCATGAGATCACTAAGTACTTGCAGTTGGCTACTGCAACAGAAGTGAATTTTCCATTGTATTTAATTTAAATTAATTTTAATTTAAATTGTTCCTGTAGCTAGTGGCTATTGTATTAGACAACGCAGCTGTAAAGGAGTTAGCAAGTAGAATGACAAGCTGTGCTTGAAAAAACATCTCTAAAATAGTCAAGAAAAAATTTGTCCCAGGGTAGAACATTTTTAATTATATAATTCCATAGATAAGTGCTATCAAACAGCTGCATTGCTTGGAACTTGAGGGATGCATTCTGGAACTGAGGCTTCAATAAACCCAGCAAAAAAAGGTGAAAAATATACTCTTCTATCTCAGAAATAGCAGAACTGAGTATTAACATTTCTTGAGGTAGAATCACTACTTTTCAAAACCTTGTATGTGGTACCTGCGAAAGGCTACATAGGTAAGCTAGGTTTACCAACAAAACTAAACTGAGCAAAGTAATAGCAAATAAGGTAAGTCATTAATAGAGTTTGGTAAAAAAAAAAGTTGGTAATTCAGAGGAGGCCTCCCAAGTGCACAGCATCCTTCCGGGATAGTCAGCTAAGAACAGGAGCAAGTAAAGCAAAGCAGCACCCAGGGTAGTTTGGCGACACCTCCTTCCACTGATGCACCAGCCTGATGACGGACTGGGACCCTCTTGGAGGTGGCAGTGGCTGTAGCTCCCTCTTCATCATTTCATAAATCCATTTGGCTTTAAAGGAGCCCTTCACCAAAGACACATTAAAAACGTGCAGAAAGCCTGGGCTCTGTCATTAAATTTTAAACACACATTTTTCTCTCTCTCTCTCTCTCTTTCTCTCTATTCTTTGTCCTTTTCTTTTGTCGTTTTTGCTTTCGGGTTTTGTATTTTGCTCCAAAGACCATGCACAGCCCAGTAAACTACTAAATAATTCATTGAAAAACAGAGGGATGAGTAGGAGCTGTGCATTTGAAATGCATTGGACAAAGTGAAGTCATTATCAAAACCAGCCAGTAGCTGCTGCTCTTGCAACTAGGCTGTTTAAAAACATCAATTCTGCATGTGCCCTGCTGCAGGTACCTGACATTCTAGTGGGTCTTCTCTCCCCAAGTAGCATCCTATGCCCTGCCTGAGAGCTCATCTTGATTAGTTGTTGTTAGTGAGAAGACACATTATATGATTGGGAGGTAAAATATTAAAAATTTAAATGTCTTAGTTATAAAATAAAAGTCTGAAAATTGGACTCTATTACTGCAAAATGAGCTCCTCTGATTCTGATGTACCCAGCATAAAAATAAATACAAGATTTTTCTAGAAAAATTTATGAAACTACACCCATCATTCTGCAGATTCTGATGATATCATGGATCAAAGAATGTGTGTACCTTGGCACCCACCTGGTAGTTCATTCTGCCTCCCACCCAATAATATAGTCTTTCCATGGAACTTGAGGTTCTAGAACAAGGACCTTGGAAAATAGAAACGCTTTAAAAGACTAAAAACTTAGCTGACTGTGTGAGAATGTGGGTGAAATGGACATGTCTACACTTTCTCCAAGGATTTTAGTCTAAGAGAACCCAAGACACCAAGTGCTACCTGAAATCTAATGGTCAGACTTACCAGCGAACAAGGTGGATCGTGGACTTGGTCAGTCTGGTTTTGTGTAATCGTAGCCACAGACCTCTGGGCCCTTTGATCTTATTTGTTATTCATTTCTTGCCCGAATAGTGTTCATGTAGGTATAATCTAGGCAGTAATAAAAACATTAGAGAAACAAAGTCAAGTTGGAGGTGAAGGAAACAAACAAATGAACACCAACATCAGAACGACAGGTACTAGATAGGCTTGAATTTCTTTTGCAGGAGGAAATCAATCAGGCACTCCTTTTAATCTTGTTATTAAAAATTATCTGTGTAGTTATAAATCTGTTACTTTCTATACTAGATCTTTGAAGAAGCAGTGTGCGACATTAGACTTTTAAAGTATATAATGAGAAGTGACATCCAAATTGATAAAAAAAAAAACACCTCAAGGAAATGAGGAAATGAGAGAAAATAGTTATTTTCTTAATATGACAATACAGTTTATGATGAGTTTTTCAACTGAATTAATTGTATCTTTTTCTGTTCTTCTCATGTTCCCTTTCATCATTATTGCCATGCATTTAACTCATTGTGATGTGTTACCACTGATGTTTATTTTTTAACTCTTTTATTTACATATTTATTTGTTTGTTTCATTTGATGGGTTTTTAAACCCAGATCCCACTGACCCAGTTGATTATTATCCTTTGCTTGATGATTTCCCCACCTCGGTCCCAGATGTCTCCACCCCCATGCTCCCACCTGTAGGTGTGCAGGCTGTGGCTCTTACCCACGATGCCGTGAGGGTCAGCTGGGCAGACAACTCTGTCCCTAAGAACCAAAAAACATCCGAAGTGCGACTTTACACTGTCCGGTGGAGGACCAGCTTTTCTGCAAATGCGAAATACAAGGTGAAGTTCTGATCGATAGCATGAAATTTTACACGAACTGTCGCTTGGATTAATGCATTGTTTTATATGCTTCCTGGACTGTCGTGGAACATTTTGCTGCAGAGACACTGAATGGGGGGAAAAATGCATTTTAATAACTTGGTAGCTCAAATTAGTACAGGAACAATTATGTCTAAGGAGACAATGCTAAGGCAAGGTAGAAAAACATCAAGAGATGCAAAATGGTATTTGAACTCCACCTGATGCTGAGTTTGTAGAAATAATTTGCTAAATAAAGCATTCTGTACAAAAGAATGCCATTTTCCTTTGAAACAGCAGGGCTCTCCATTAATTTCTTGGATGAATTTTGGTGTTTGTTTGTTTTTTTTTCTTTTGGAATCTGGATTGACACCAAAGGCAACCCTATTAATGTTACCAAGGACTTAACTATCCAACAGTGAATCTCACTGTGAATACATAACTGGGAGATTTTTATAACATCCTTGGAAAGGACTCTAAGCCATTACCATCTACTTTCTTTGTTCAGCCTGGAAACAACCTCATGAAATAAAGAAAACCCACAATGCACCTGCCCCTTTAATCAATATAAATTAGATAAGGCTCCTTATTCCTGTCCTATCACTCAGTCATCGCACACCCCCTAAGAGCTCCTTAGAGATACATATTTGAGGCATTGTCCTCAAAAATTTCAAGTCTCTATCAGTCAACCACAGGAATTGCATCAAATCATTATATACTGGGACAATTTCGTTATCACTTAAGCCTGCCACACTGTAAGTATATACAAACATACACAGGTGTAGACAAAAATAAGATTGACAAGTGGTTATCAAGTACCTACAATGTCCCTAGAACTGTGCAGCTCAACATTGTTTAGTTGCCATTTCTTAACATATTATTTATGATTTTGGAATGAGTAATACACTGGGCTCCATATAGAGACTCCAAGGAATGCATAAGCTATTCAAATGAGATAATATGCAAAAAAAATACAAAAACACATTTAAAATGTAAAGGTCACAAGATGGTGACTTGGGATGAATTAAGTAGCTTTGAAAACAAGAGAATAAATGTTACCCAACAACCAAAGACACACACAATAACTCAGCTCTGGCACTCCAGTTTCTTACATTCCTCCTCTGCACCACTCTCTATGGTCACTCTCAGGGACAGTTTGGAAGTCCTGAGACTCTAGCCAATGGTCTGCCCATCAAACTGGCATCTCACCTCATCCAGCCTCCAGCCAGAGTTGATTGGGGCATGAAAATATCTGTGGGGAATTTCTGATTGTAAAGACCCTGGTGATAAAGCGGAATCCCACCAGTAGTTTTATAAGTCAACCTTTCTTTCTTCCTGGAGCCATGCTTAATCTGCTTCCAGTTGATTTTAATGTTTAAGTGGCATAAAATCCATACTTCATTGTAGATCAGTTTGTAGTCAAAACCATTTTTGTAAAAAGTTTCCTTTGGTATTGCCACCATGCTAGATCAGGTATTTGGAAAAACTCTCCAGGCATATCCAAAAAATATCATTGATGTAAGATACTGTTGTAAGTATCCTATCCATCTCTGTAGAGCATTAGATTTAAGACTGAACAGAACTATAAATATAGATAACATTATCAGATAAGACAATCAATGAAACATATGACAGTACTTTTTAAAAATCTCTTTATATACAGATTGCCCAATTCTAAATTTACTTTAAAGTAACTACTTTAAAAATTTTATGTCCATAATCACTACACTTTGTTACATTCATTTCACAAAAAGGCCCTAATTTGCCAGTATGTGAGACGTTCTGAAGGACAATGGTTGCTCTCTGCAGAATAGTCTGAGTTCCAAAATCTCCTGAGTGAGGCATTTTATTTCAGTTGAATAGTTAACAGAGCAGACACAGGATTATTGAGTTTCACCAAGAATGTCTGGAAAGTGAGGCCCAACCCCAAAACTATGCTCCATGAGAAAAAGCTGATTTGTCTCATGGATTGAAGTTTGGAAATAGAAAAAAGATTTTGCCTGTTTCTCTTCCCCTCATCTTCCCAGACCCAAGTCTTCCAGTCACTAACACTCAATCCCCCTTCTCATACAGTCCACATCCACACCTGGAGAAGGAGGGTTCAAGTGAAAGAGTTGGGCAATTTTGGAAGCAAGGATAAGGGGAGAACATATCTGATCCACTAGAGACATACAATGCTTTTAATTTTACACGTAATGGTAATAGAATTCTCTGGTTTTGCGTTTGGGGCTTTTCAAACCACTGCCATAGCTATTATTGCATCCCACTCTCCACTACAGCTTTATAAGGTAGGCAGGGCATACACACGGTCAAGGGGAAAAACATACATGCATGCATACACACATGCATACATACATGAAGTCAAATGACCTGGGCTCAGTGTCAGCTTCACCATGTCCTGTCATCACTTAACTCACTCAGTCTCGTTTTTCTAATCTGTATGATTTGGATATTTGTACCCACTATAAAAAGAGAGAGATTCTTCATAGTTGAATGTATATGTAGATGTGTTTATGAAAACATAGGTAGGTTTTATACCTGGAAAAAATGCTCCATTAACTAGAGCTAGAACTCAGGGTGAATTGATAGCATTACCCAGAGTCTCTTCACAGGCCTACCTTTCTATAGGCTTCATTTAGTCCCAATTTCAAACCATAATCCAGACACTCATATTTTGTTTGTCCAAAACTCTGTATTGATTGTCTTTATCAAATGGAGAAATAGTCTATAATTTCTTTCCTACTGAAGCTATGAGTCACATGATGTCCTATGTAAATTTCCATTCCAAATATGTTCCTTGACCTCTGGCTAGTGGTTCCCAGATGCAGCGTAGGCATCACAGCAGACGTGAAGTGTGCAAGCCTGTCTCTGCCCTCAAGATGCTGACAACTCAAAGTGGAACTGTGCGCCTGCCTAAAATTATATAGCACATTAGACAATGCATGAAATATTGTGGCTAACACTGATTTAAGACTTACCCTGGGCCAGAAACTATGTTTCACTTGGCTTATTTCACACTTAAATAATGCCACAAGGTCAGTGCTATGGTGTTCTCTGTTTTATAGAAGAGGAAACGGAGGCTCGGATAGGTAGTACCTGGGTTTTCTATGCCCGCAAATATTAGTGGCCATGATTTCCCAAAGCACTCCTAGGCTGATGATTTATGATGAGCCACAACTTTCCATGAGGTTCCCGAGAAAACTCAGTGAATGCAAGCATGTCATTCTAGACCACAAACAAGGACATTTATTGATTAGTGGTCTCCCGAATGTCAGTGGTGTACAAGCTCAAAGAGACTAATTTCATGATATGTGATCCTTCCTTCCCAGCTGAAAAGTTTCTCATGGTCCCACCTCTTCCCTTAGTTTCATCTCTGAGACTTAGAGGTGTTCATGGTGACAGGGAAGGAGGGCAAGATGGGAAGTCATATACCAGCTGCCCATTTTGTGTTTTACCTGATGAGATCCCATCTTCTTGTGTGTACAAAGTATTTTTCAGTTATTTAGGGCACACATTTTGACAGCTATTTATGAGGTCATTGTTTTAATAGGATGGATGGCCACATCATCAAATGTTAGTTGTACAGCTAAATATTTTATTTGGTTTCATAATGAGAGGTAGGATTTTCATAGCTATGATCCAAGAAGGATTCATAGTAGAATAAAAAAATACACCACACTAGAGTAATAAGAGAGCTGATGTCATAGGTAGGCAAGGAGAGCTTTCCTTGGTTTTCTAGACATAGACATGTAACAAATATAGTAAATATAAAAGTCAAAAAGACTATTTAACTTTGGAAGATCAAGATCTAAATACCAAACATTATATTTATTATAAATAATATAAATAATCTTAAACTTGTCTGATCATATGGAAAATATGAATTAACCTAGAAGATTAGCCTGTTTTATTCTTCATTACCATTTTGATCTTTTGAATAAGCAATAAAGACAGATAATTTACTTTTGACTAAAATATCTATAATCTGTTATTTAAAAGACAAAAAATGGAATCAGAAGACAAATAATATTAACGCTAACATAATGACTTAATATCTATTCAATCTGCTGTTCCCTTCCAGGTCGGTGACTTTGGTGACCACGCTTAAATGTGTGTTTGATGTGAAGCGTGCACAAAAGAAGAAAACCACGTGACACATCACTGCTTTTATCCATTTTCTGTATAGTAGCCACACAGGTTCTTGAATCATCAAAAGTTTGTACCATAAAGCCTTTTTGCAAAAATCATAAGCAGAATTCTAAAAACTTAATTTTATCACCAGTGGAAAATAATCATAATGATCTACGTAACATGCATAATATGAGAAACTGAAAAACTTTTGATGATTACCAATAAGTTGAAGTTAAAGTCAGTGCAGAGAAGCTTAAAGATGTGGAATTGACTGGAGGAAACAAAATTGGTCTTGTCACCGTGGTTACTGCCTCACTTGTAAAATGTATCAGCTAGCTGCCCCTTTATACAGCTTAACACCTGAGTTTGTTGATGATGTTTTGGATGTACCATCAGCCAGTGTAAACCAGTTGACAGAACGGAAGTAAAGTCAGTGCCGTGTCCACGCTCTCTAGCCTCCTTCTATGTTGCCTTATTTGATAGTCTTTTTACGTCTTGATTTACCAAGTTGATAGAGTTCAGTGTTTTCTCTCCTCAATTTCCCACTTGTATAGTCAGAAGACACAACAGCTCTGAGTTACACGGCAACAGGCCTCAAACCAAACACGATGTACGAGTTCTCGGTCATGGTAACAAAAAACAGAAGGTCAAGCACATGGAGCATGACTGCACATGCCACCACGTACGAAGCAGGTATGTGAAAAAAGCTAGCTTCAAAATTTCTGCTTCTGATATTTGGTAATGGTGTTGCCTAGGTTCTGTAGAAATTTAACATAGTGCATTTTGATGCCTAAGTTATACCTTATCTTATATAAAACATCTATACTTTATAGTTCATAGCACTTTTATATCTAATATTATCCTCTCTGTTCTAGAAAAGGAAAAATTGAATCCCTAATGGATTAACTAATCTGGTTTTAATCTGGGCACTAACTCAGGGGATCTGCATAGAAATTCTTTTAAGGTGTTTGAATAAAGGTCAAAATCTACACATTGAACTCTCTGTGTCCAAAGCATTTGTGTCATTGATCAATAGTCACGGTTGGTATTTACTTTTTTGGAAAGAAATTAGATAAAAAATAAAACATTGCATTATAAAAGTAGTCTTATGAGTTCTTATCCTAAATAGCCTCAGCTAGACGTGGGAGGCTGTTTCCAGGTGGTCACGTTCACTCTTTGGAAATAAGAGAACACAATGGGAAACCTTCATGCAATTTGAAGTAGTTCAAATCTAGGGTAAAAGCAATTCACTGTAAATTTTACCAGCCACTTTTACTATGGATCATACATGTTGAGTTTATAACCCTAACAGACATGCAGGGTACTTGGCATTCATGGTTTTCAGGGATCCAACATCTGAACAACACAGGGTGTACCATGCTTTGGGCTGGTGGTGTGGTATTATATCATACAGTTTTTTTTTAAATATGATGATAAAACTCTTCTCTGGGTAAATTGAATTTCTTTTTCTATTAGAATTTCTCCCATGGCTTTGCAGTTCTAATTTTTATTTTTGGCTACCATGTTAAATCAGAGAGTTCACTGTACTTTTAGATTTTCGTGGATACTATTTTCTATAAGAAGTTTTCTAGTTCATCTGATTTAATTTCAACATCCTTTGTTTCTCTTTCACATGTTTACATATATTAATTCCCTCTCCCAGGATTCTGCCCTGAATGCCAATGTCCACATCTCCTTTTGAGGACCGGGACAAGCTGAATAAGTTATTTTCTATGGGGAGGATGAAAACTCTGCCCTTTCTTTTTACTTAAAATGAGACGGAGTTAAATATAAACCACTAAGACATCTGGTCTTCCCTGAGTGAAAGAGAATGAGTAGTCATTTCCTCTCAAAGCACACAAATTCATTCATTTTTATCTTTCGTAAGCATAAAATGCACACCAACATCTGACTTGATAAATGTACCCTCTTGATTTCCCATAAACTGCCTAACCTTGTAGGGACACCGACGGCGAGACCCATTGCCGACAAAAAGATATTAACTTTTACAAATGTGGGTAGGAGGAAGGGTGATTGTCAAAACAGATAATGATCTGGGCAAAGGTGTAAATAGCATGTGGATGAGATCTCTGGGTGATGATGAGAAGCAAGAAGTAATTCACAAGTGTCTGCTGGTTTTATAATGTGAGAAGGAAATGAAGTGAATGAAATTACTTTAGGGTTTGCTTCTAATTCTGCAATAACATAAAGACTGGAGGGGCTGCACTGTTAGGCACTTGTGCTGAAATTGCCCACAATAAAGACAAGGGTGGCAGGCGGATTCTTGAAGCAAAACATTTCATTCTGCCCAGGTGATGAATACTTAGTTTTACTCTAGTTAGTTTAAGTAAAATAAAAACAACTGCAAGGGCACCTGGAATAATGGGTCTTGGGAAGGGACAGAAACCAGAGGTGCTCCCAGGCTTTAGAGAGGAAGAACTATGGAATCATCATTCATGGTGTTGCCATCACAGTGGTTTGACTTGGTGCTTTTCTTCCTCGAATTAACATTCAGTTTCCCAGAGAGAGAGAGAGTCCCACAGCTGAAGAAAGAGTGAATGAAGACTCTGAAGTTCACAGTACACAGAGGAGAGCTGGTTCCCAAAGAAAAGAGCCGAGTGCTTCTGCAAATGAAGGAAGAAGGGATGAGATGTTGGACAGTCCAAGTACAAATGTCCAGCAGGATTTCCATAGCTGGAAATCTTCTAAATCTTGAATGTTTCCTTCTATTCCTGCACTTAAAAAACCAAGCACGGGAAGAAATGAGAACCAGGCAAACCACAGGGCAATACTTGTCCAGTCAACTGAGATACTAAATCATGAGTTTCCAATAATGTTCATTTGTAATCATCAGGTCCTGAGATAGAGACTTGGTATAAAAAGCAAAGAAAATACAGCCAATATCTCTGAGAGAATTATCATCTAATAGAGGAGGAAAAATATTTGTTGAACCTGAAGTAACTTGAGAAATATAATTACAGAATTTTGGGCAAGTTGAAATCAGAGCAAATTTACCCAGGTATAAATTCTGTATGGAGAAATAAGGGGAGGGTTCACAAAAGAAATAATAATTGATGGGTGGATCATCAGGTACCCTTTTCAGAGTCTTCCAAAGGAAGGGGACAGTGTGTACAAAAATGCACAAGCAAGTATCAGAAAGATGCCATCCAGTCCAGAGACACTTAGAATGGTTCAGAGTGACAGGGGCGCAGTATTTGTGGACAACAAGGGGAAGTAAGGCTGAAAAGAAAGTAAACTGTAAGTCCTGCAGGACCTGATGTTTATTACTTATTGTTATGCATTTGGATTTAATCCAAAGAGGATGGGTAGTCAAAGAAGAATTTCTAAAAGATCACTCCAGGCGTGAGACTGGAGCGAGGCAGAACAGAGACATTCTGTTTGGTTTAGTAGGGATAATTGAAGAGGTTAGGACCATATTATTTTCCAAATATGAGGCAATAGCGTGCATGTCATATAATATTTCTACACATTTGAGCTATTGATTCCAATACCAGAATCTGTTCACCAACATGCACAGCTTTCCTGGTGTGTCTTTTAGCGTGGCGGTCACTACTGATTGTTGGGCACTAGGGTAGAGACTGCTTGATCAGTGTGTCTGGTCCTGATGTCAACCATGAAGTCACTTCATCTGCTTCTGCTGCTTCTCTGGGCCTGGAGCTGAAACACAACTGAGGCCTAGAAGTCATCTCTAGTTTGACCAAAACTCTATCTCTGCGGTCAGCAGACCTGAGACTTTGTTCCTGAAATTATCTGATGCTGATGAGAACCTCATTGTCCCGAGGGCTGCATGATTAAGGGAGTGGTCCTGTAAGGGAGAAGGAGGCAGGCGGGTCAGGGTGCTGGATGGGGCCAGTTTGAGTCAAAGGAAAGGAAGGAGAAAAAGTTATGTGAAAGAAATGAAGTTTCTATGTGGCTACATCAGCCTGAAATAATCCTTATACCAAAAAGCCATGTTTTGGGGTGACAAATGCTGCTCCCCTTCAACAACATGTGGGAAAAGCTCTAAAAAGGCAGGATTTTTCTGCCATCTAACTTCCTGCCAGGTTGATCCTCAGACCCTCATAAATTCTTTACCTCCTCTATTTTCAAATATTTCTCTGCCTTCTTGTTAGGAGATAACTGGTGTGTTACCTAAACAAGAAGCTTTGACCTGAGTTTAAATGTACACTTTGGGGCTTTTAAGGAAATACAGAATTAGGTGACATTTTCAATTATAGATCCCCCAGAGTATAACACAATTCTGTCTGATGGAAACATGTAGCCATCAATCTCACAACGTGCGTGTGCATTTGTTTGCTCTATTACGCTTCTCACCTTTTTAGCGTGGCGCTCGCTGGAAAACAGCAGCTACACTGTTTTCCTCCATAATCACGCATATTCTCCTCCCTCTACGTTCACTCCTTTGGAAGTCATTTAACTTCCATTAAAAAACAGTAACGCCTGTGTTGTTTGTCTGCTTATTTAATTCAAGTCCTTGAGACGAATTGTAAACGGTGAAATATGCATGATATACTGCATGATAGATTCTGAGTGTCAACATCATGATTAGGAGTCCCATAAATGTCTGTTCTCTTTCACATGCAATGACAAGGCCTTGTCTCCCTTTCATCTCACAGCCCCGACCTCTGCTCCCAAGGATCTGACAGTCATTACTCGGGAAGGGAAGCCTCGCACAGTCATCGTGAGCTGGCAGCCTCCCTTGGAAGCCAACGGGAAAATTACGGGTAGGTACCTCAGCTTTAGAGTGTTGCTCTGCCTGGCCTGTGACTGCTAACTGCGACAGCACTGCTCATGCCTTTGGTGTGTTAGTTTTCTGTCCCAGCATCTCAGTGGACTCCCTGACCCTTCCTAATGGGCTCTTCCTGTCTGCACCGTTGGCACTGACCATGGGATTCTTCTGATGGGCACACACATAAGCACACACACACATTTGACTTGAGTTGCTTCCTGAAAGATGTGTCCTTCAGTTAGTACAGACTGTTTGCTTTTTATTTGGGGCATCATGACGACAACCTTCTAATGGAATGCCTGTGAGCACAAATGACTCAAAAGGAGCGCATGTTTGGCAATTACAAAGCACTGAAGACACCTAATGACCATGTATTTCTGTATGGTATGTACGAAGAAGATTTGTCTGGGCAGGTTTTTAGTTTCTCACTTGGCTTTTAGCTTCTTCCTTAAATCCTAAGGTTCAGAAAACACTTAATACTGACTGACAGAAATTGAACTTAATGACTATTTCACAGTGACAGATTTTATTTTGCCAAATATTGCTGATAATATAAATGCCTAATTAAAGCATCCATTAGAAGCCTGTAATGTTAATTTAGTATGAAAAATATAATGGAGTTCTATCATGGATTTTGCATTTAAATGATCACTTTAGTCTTTTAATAGACATCTCCATAGCATATGATTATTATGAAAATATTGTATAACTAAAGATGTGCATATTATAGTCTAATTAGCTTGAACCAGTGGGTTAGGCACATGTAAGAGTCACTCCTTTTCATTTTCTTTTTGGCTTACAAGAGGTGGATAGCGCTATTATAAATTAGCAAAGTAATTCAGTCATTCTGTGATGCAGATATGAGCATGGAAATTATAGTTCAAATGACACATGCTTTATGTGAGTTACTTTCTGAATTTTACAAAATGAAAAGAGAATGTGAAAATTCCAAATGTGGTGCAAGTATAAGTTGAAGACTTGCTTTCTCTAGGAAATTGCTCTTAGTGCAATAGCTAACAGAATTTTCATTTGAGCTGACAAACATGGGGAAAGAAGAGGGACATAAAATCTTCCCCAAATCTTATATGCTCAGTTGTCACTCTGCCAGGCTTTTTAAAATTGAGACTGACTCATTCTAATTTTCTTCTTATTTTCCCCTTAGTGTTATGATCTATTTTCATTGGTTCTATTTCAGTACTTTTATAGGTTTTGATTGGTTGTGCCTGATGACTATTTTGTTATCTTACAAACTTATTTATAAACATATGGTAATTCAACAGATAATAAGTTCAAAAAACAATAGAAGTTTTCTACATCAACACAAGTTTTTGGGGGAAAATATATTTTTTCTTAAAGGACAAAATAAGGCATATACTACCCAGTTTTCCACCCTTATTTAAATAAATCTCATCAAATAGTCAATGCAAACAGTAGCATGTGTTTTCAACTCTGAAAGAAATTTTTATTTTGCTTTTCAAGAGAAAATAAATGGAAAAAATGCAAATTGATCTAAGCAAAAAATTTAGTTTGCCAAAATCACAGTGTATGTATGAGACCTTGTTCCACATATTTTGTGTGAAGTTATATAATAGTTCACACAACTAAAAATGTATTTTCTAATAATGGTGTGGTAAAAGTATGGGAGGCAATACCTTTTACCTTTAAAGCTTAGAGCTCATTTATAAAGACCAAGTTGTGATTTTCAAGTGGAAATATTTTGACTCAGTTCAACAGAGAGCAAACACTATTAACCCGCAAGATAACTTCCATCCCATATATATTTTGATTCTTTCAATCAAATTACTTTTAAAAACTAGGTTGATAAAATATTCAAACTACAAGACCATTAAACAGAAGACCCAGGGTTGCTACACTCTGTTTCTCAGGAAAGTCAATGGAAGATATAAGCCCTTTCCCAGTGTGCGAGACACATGCAAGCCCACATGGAGCAACGTGCTCCCTTCCTACCTTTCTCCTTCTTTGTTTCCCTGAGTCCTCACATGCACGCAGCACTGGGGCAGGGTGGCTAAGAATTGAGAACCTGAGCTTCTGAGGGAGATGCCAGGCAAGGTATTTAACCTCCCAGAGTCTCACTTTCTCATCTATAAAATAAAGGTAGCAATAGATCTTCTTTTGTAGAATTGTTATGATAAAGTGCCTAGAAAAGTCTCTGATGCCTAATAAGTACTGAAACAAATGAGCTATGAATATTCCAACTTGAAATCCACTCTAGGAAGAGGCTTTACCGATGTGCTTCGCATGGTACCCAGATCATCAATTTGTAAATATATATACTTCAAAAAGGTTAAACAAAAAATAGAAAAAGAGGATGAAGAAGACCCCAGTAATGCCAGTGTTTAATTACATTCCTTGATCATAAACTGGCAGTTTAAGAATCTGGACTGACATTTTCAGAATAAAGTGGTTCAAAATGAATTAAGTATTTATTATATACTTGCCATTCTGCTAAGCACTTTACAATTATAAGTGCTCCTGTATTCCACTTATTCCATTTTGAAATGAAGAAATGAGGGCCTTCTCTGGGGTAAATAACTTTCTGAAGGTCAAATAACCACAGAGTAGCCAAACTGGTAGATATTCAGTGAAAAGACCATGTTTACAAAGTGGTGGCCTCCAAATACCAAAGAAGCCAAGAGACCACAGATTGAGTTGGACAAGTCCAACTTGTCAGCTAATGAGTTGAATAGGGAATCACATAAAAAAAAGTGGGTCCTGGGAGGCAACAGGATGGTCAGGTGTCCACATTTTTTCCCATGTGTGGGTGATCAGAAAGAACCAAGAGGACAGATACCAGTGTGAGCCAAGAGATAGATAAAATCAAGGGTGCCTTGCCCTAGAGGGAGACTTAATTAAATCTCATGATTATCCAGAAGCCTCTGTACACATCCCAGAGTCCACCAGAAGGAATAGGAGCCGTGGGGAGGTAGAGGATGAGGGTCAAAGGTCTGGCATTTCAGAAGTTAAACTGGTTATTAGCTTCAAGATGGAGTGAGCTTTTCAAGATGGCGTCAACTCTGTCCATACACTAGGATTTGACATTCAGGTTCATGTGCTTAGCTATTACACTATGTGTACCAACTTATTAGTATTCTATTCTGCTGGTCCAAATCAGTGATTTTCCTTTGATTTATGCTTTAGTTTATCTGAGGAGAGATTGAGCATGGTATTTTCCAAGTGATTTTAATACAGCTGGAGTTGTGAAACATTGATCTATACACACATCGTCCAACATTATAGATCAGATATCCACATAAATGGAGAGAAGGGTTGGGTCTTCCGAGATTTTTTTCCCTCATTTCTGTCTAATGGTGAAGGTTATACTTGCCTTTTCTGTGACATTTGATGACTCTACTCCAATTTCTTTCCCTTCAAATTCTCTTCTCACTTTACTTTTATAAAATCACCTAACCATTTTTTTTCTTTCCATTTCTAGGTTATAGCTCAGTCTTGTTAGCAGAGATTTCTTCCACCTGTTCCTTCAGTGTTGCTTCCCAGAATGCAGATATTTTTATTCTCTTTGTTATTCTGTCTGAAAAGGTGTCTGGATTATAACCAGGGCTTCAGCGAGCACAAATTTAAGTCCCTTAAATCTGTATCTCCAGCTAAGTATTTCTAAATGTATAATATATACTACCTCATATTGTACATTTCCATTTGCCTGTCTTATAGGTATCTCATTTCCTTCTCACTCCCTTTCTTCCTCACTCTCTCTTTTTTTTTATGTCTCTCACCTACTATAACCAGCTAAATAATGGACTATTGTATTCAGGAATAGGTTTTAAGACCATCCAGAAATGCAGACCCAGCTGGGCACTCACACTGAAATCATATTTGTCTGCATATTTTTACTCCCTCATTTCAAAAGCCTCTACAGTTAACCTGGTTGCATAAGTTGGAAATTTAGCCCTCTCGATTTCTTCTTCATTGCCTTCCCATATAATCAAGAGAGAAAATCAAATGCATATAGTAAAAGGCTAAAAATTTTATGAGAACAGGTTTCAGATTTTGTTCAGTGTTTTCTCCCTAATAATAATATTCTGTCCATATTAATAAAGGTAATTAATAAATATTTATTGAGTAGAATAATGATTGGATTGCTGTTAAATCCATTGTTCCACATGAAATCAACATTTTAGCTCTTCCAAATATGACACCTTTCTTAAGATTTATTAATATTAAGAAAGAAAAGAAAAAGAAAGGCTATTGCATTTACTAAATAGTTACTAGGTAGAATGTAATTTAATAGAAATACCCACAAATATGAAGTACTTAAATGCATTATCACAGCAACTTATTTTCAGATGCTAGAATTGAGACATATTTAGATTAAGTAAGTTGCTCAAGCTTACACAGCTAGTCAATGTTAGAGCTATGACCTGAGGTCAGATATTCCTGAATCCATCCATTTTGAATGATGTAATGAGTTTCTATTCCACATCTCAGTTATCAAATTCACAAAAAAAATAAGAATAAAAAAATAGGGTTCCCCACCAGTATCAGGAAATTGCTCAAATACAGTATGAAATGGTCTGAACCTGATCTGCATCTTCAACCTTACTTGATTCTAAAATTGCCATTCTAGATGCTCAAATAGTTTTTACATAAAAAACAAAAGGACAGTGAAGGCAAATATTTTATTCTCATTTGATAACTAAAGAAAATGAGGACAAACTGTAGCTGACTGTGATGGGAACATAATTCTTCAAACTTTCAGCTTCATCGTGCACTTAAAATATCCCATGGAAACTTTAACAATTTCATTAAATGTCATGAATGTAAAACATTTACGCTTTCTGGCTGGGGCATTTCATTCAATAAGTGAGTTTGAATACCTATTATGTGAAGACTATTTTATCAGGATTATTTTGAAGAATAAAATGTGATATAAGATATGTCTCCTGAAATAAAGAAATGTTTTATTCTCTTGAAGAGATAGGACATACACATAATAAAAGCTAAAAAAAACAAAAACCTATTACAAATACCACAGTCTTCTATTTGGGGACAAGAATGGAGACTGCTCTGGTTCAAAGAATATTAGGAGATTTTATTGATGTTGATCATGAGGGCTCAGTTATATATGAATGTACACCGAGGGTCAGACAACTATTTTATCCAGTGATACTTCGTGATCCCTTTTGAATTATAGTCTCCCAGTTTTAATATCAACCAGAGAATGCAGTCATACAACCTTTATATGTTTTGCAGAATTCTTTATCTTGGCCTTTTGTCTTCCCCTAAGCTCTCTACATCTTAGGACATTCATATCTATAGCATGGACCTCTCAACAAATGCCAAAAATATATACAAATTCCACATGTCAACTAAACAGTGACTCCTAACCTTGTTTAAACACAGAGATCATCTGGGGTGTGGATCACTGGGGTTGTATTTAACTATTGTAGTATCTATTGCTATGCTGCACTATCACTCCAAACTTAGCAGTTAAAACAACACATATTTACTCTCTCATTATTTCTGTTAGTCAGGAAACCAGGCACAGCTTAGCTGAGTACTCTGCTTCAGGGTCTCTTACAAGATAGCATCTGCAGTTTTAGACTAGACAGATGTCTCATCTGAGGCTTGACTGGGGAAATATTTGTGTCCAAGTTTATGTGGTTGTTGGTGGGACTCAGTTTCTTACTGGCTATTGCTTGGAGCTCATCCTCAGTTCCTTGCCATATGGCTCTCTCCATCTGACAGCTTATTTCATCAACAGCCAATAAAGGAGTGTATAGAGTCTGATAGCAAGATAGAAATTATAATTTTAGGCAAAATAATCACAGAAGTGATAGTTCATCACATTTTCTGTACCCTATTGGTTAAAGTAAGACTTGAGACTTCTGGTCAAGATGGTGGCATAGGCAGATGGTTCCCCTCTTCGCACAACCACATCAAAATTTCAACTACAATATAGAACAACCAACACCCATGACCATCAGAAATCAAGTTCAATGGAAGCCTGACAACTATGGAATTAAAGAAACCACATCCATCCAGATTGGTAGGAGGGGCACAGATGCAGAATGGGCTAGTCCCTCACCCACATGCAGTGGATAAAAAATAGGGAGGGATATCTTGGGGATAGCAAGGAGTCCCAGCCCCACACCAGGCCCCCCAACCCAGAGTTCCAGAGCCAAGAAGAGTCCCCACGACTTCTGGATGTAAAACCCAGTGGGGATTGAGTCAGTGTAAGAAACTGCTGGATCCCCAAGCAGTTCTTCTTAAAGAACCCATACAGAGACTCACCTACGCAGACTCATTCCCTCCTAGCTCCAGCACCAGGGTGACAGGTTGAAGGGCACCTGTGGTATACTGGGGAAAATGAGGTGCCTGGCATTAAGGCAAGCAGAGGTCATTGTCCCTTTTCTAAATGCTTCCCTGACAGAGCCAGCAAAGTGGTACTGTATCTGAGACTCCATCAACCTGGCTAACACAGTTTGACCTACCCTTAAGATCCCAGAGACTCCACCCCACCCAAATTATTGGCCCACCCAAGCTATTTTCTATATGAATGGCTGTCTTGGGGCATGCCTCACATCTTCCTAAATCCTCTCAAACAAGTAACACCTGGCCCCAGTGAGTCCCAGGACCAGGACTAGAAGTAGCCAGCCTAGATTCACAGCTTAGCTTCTTCTGGGAATCTCCAAGGCCAGCACAAGTAGCAGCCTTCTCAGATTGTTTTATAGCTCATGAGAGTGGCCACAGGCAGAACACTGGTATGGTCTGACCTTGGCCGGCACCTCCTGTGAAATCCCAGAGCCTGTTGACCCAGTGGACAACTACAGCCCACTTCAGAGCACCAATACCCTGCCCCTGCACAGCTGATCCTCCACAGAGGGAAGATGTGGTGATAACTGGTCATAACCAATCCTTGCAACGGACTGGCCTGGGTAAATCCCTCCCATGCATCTGCCAATAGGAACCAGAGCTCAACTCCAAGAGAAGTGTATACTGAGACCCAATGAAAGGTGGACCTCAGTTACATAGCTTGGGTAATGGAGAGATGGTGCCACTGAACTCTACACGACAGCTACTATATTAGCCCACAGTACCAAGACATGGAGTCAATGCAGATCTACCTAATACATAGAAACAAATACAGGGAGGCTACCAAAATGAGAAGACAAAGAAACATGGCCCAAATGAAAGAACAGATCAAAACTCCAGAAAAAGAGCTAAATGAAATGGAGATAACTAATCTATTAGATACAGAGCTCAAGACACTGGTTATAAGGTTGCTCAAGGAACTTAGTGAAAACTTCAGCAGTATAAAAAAGATCCATCAGAAACAAAGGATACACTAATGGAAATAAAGAGCAATTTACAGGGAAACAACAGTGGAGTGGATGAAGCTGAGAATCAAGTCAATGATTTGGAACATAAGGAAGAAAAAAACAACCAATCAGAACAACAAGAAGAAAAAATAATCCCCCCAAAATGAGGATAGTAAACAGCCTCTGGGATAACTTCAAGAAGTCTAATATTTGATCATAGGGGTTCCAGAAAGAGCAGGAAATTGGAAACATATCTGAAAAAATAATGAAAGAAAACTTCCCTAATTTGATGAAGGAAATAGACATGCAAGTTCAGGAAGCACAGGGAGTCTCAAACAAGATAGATGCAAAGAGGATCACTCTAAGTCACATCATAATTAAAATGCCAAAGGTTAAAGATGAAGAGAGAATCTTAAAAGCAGCAAGAAAAAAGGTTAGTTACATACAAGGGAGTTCCCATAAGACTCTCAGCTGATTTCTCAAAAGAAACTCTGCAGGCTAGAAGGGAGTGACAAGAAATATTTAGAGTCATGAAAAACAGGCACCTACAGCCAAGATTACTCTATCTAGCAAAGTTATCATTTAGAATCAAAAGGCAGATAAAGAGCTTCCCAGATAAGAAAAAAACTAAAAGAGTTCATCATCACAAAACCATTATTATATGAAATGTTAAAGGAACTTGTTTAAGAAAAAGAAGATCAAAACTATGAACAATAAAAAGACAAAAATACATATCTATCAACAATTGAATCTAAAAAAACAAACTAAGCAAAGAACAGAGACAGGATCATGGATATGGAGAGCATTTTCCTGGCTGCCAGCAGGGTGGGGAGTGTGGGACAATGGATGAGAGGTGAGGGGATTAGAACTGTAAATAAGTAGTTAAAGAATAGCCATGAGGATGTGAAGTACAGTAAAGGAAATAGAGTAGCCAAGGAACTTATATGCATGACCCATGGACGTGAACAATGGCATGGGGATTGCCTGAGGGAGTGGGAGATGCTAGGTGGAGGGGGGGCAAATGAAAGAAAATCAGAACAACAACAATAATAGCATAATCAATAAAATATATATGTTTTAAAAAGCATGACTACATCCTGCGCTCAGGCAGAAAGGATGACGTGAAAGTGGGACTGCCATAAGATGGGGTAACTGAGGGCCATCAAAGACTCTGTCTGCCACAGCTATTAAATCAGAATGTCCTTTCTTGAGATCTATGTTTTGTAACTTGTACCCAGTCACCAGGCAATTCTTGTAATTAGGTAGAGTTGAGAAACACAAACTTAGGAAAAGGTGAAAGCTAAAGCAAAAGAAATACAAGTTTTCATCATTGATCTGAATTTAAGAGAAATGGACCTCTGGATTTTTTTAGTTTGCAACATTGGTTCACCATACAGAATTGCAAGGGGAAAAGATTCAGTTCATTGTCTAGAATACATCCTCCAAACCCAAGCTGAATTCTTTACATCACTGTGGCATTAAGTAGCAAATGATTAAACATTATATAAATGTTCTTACACTTTACTGAGTGTATTGCCTAGTCTACAGAAAGAAATTCTCATTATAGAGAAAGGTTTTGTATGTTAAAATGTAGCTTGAACTAGACCCTAGTGGATAGGTAGGATTTGGGTAGGAAGAGTGAACAGTAAGAAGTGGGGGGTGGGGGGGGGACGGGCCTGGCCCAGTGGCTCAGTTGTTTGGGTGTCATCCCATACACCAAAAGGTTGCCAGTTCAGGTCCCAGTCAGGACACATACTCGGGTTATGGGTTCATCCCCCCTCTTCCATCGGGGAGTGTACAGGGGACAACTGATCAATGTTTCTCTGCTCTCTCCTTTCCTCTCTCTCTGAAATCAGTAAGCATATCCTTGAGTGAGGATTAAAGACAAAAGAGCAAGGTGGGTGGGGATAAGCATCATTGGGAGACCCCACTGCAGTCTTCCTGGAGTGAGCGTCTGTGTTCTCATGCAGGTAGTGCACCTGGTTATCCTGGGAGGGACCTGGATCTGGATTAGAGAGCCCTGTGACATAACCATTGAAAGGTCTAAGTGTGTGGGTCCCCAGTACAAACAGGACAAGCAGGACTCCAAAGGAAGGAATAGGTGAATCAAAGAAAGACAAGTGCTTTTAAAATATGATTCATGAGGAACATATTTGCTGTATGAGAATAGAACTACGGACATTGTTGGCAGGGATCAGTGCAGAATTTTGGCAGAAATGGAGGCTGGCACTCTATTCATACAGCAAAGACACCTGTGATGAGCTCTTGACAGTTCTATCTGATAGTGTAATATAAAATTATGAATGATGCTTTTACATAAAAGCTAGCTTACATGCTGGCTAAACATAATGTTAGAATATGAATATTTACAGGAGTAACTGGATCTATTTGGGTACATATTAAACTGTCACCACTGAGTAACCTACTAGTATTCCAGTAACATCCCCTAAGACAGAGGGTAAATGATACTATCAAATGATAAATTATTAGCACTTGAGATATTAACTTGATAACCTACAATTATCCAGAAATAGCTTTATTTTCTCCATAAGTGGGATGGGCCAGGGGAAATAGTGTTGGATTTTTAGCATAATAGTAGAGGATATTATCCTAGCCTTCTTACAACCTAGCTTGGGTCACCCTCAGTTTTACTATCGGTGAAAGGAGGAGACAGCGCCCCTGCCAACCTCCCAGAGTAAATACAGCAATCATACATGATCACTTATTTTGATAACACTTTCAACATGCATGGATGGTATTTTGTACTTCTCAGTGTACTGTTATTATTTAAGCATGAGCCAAAATAAACATTACTTATTGTCATTATTGAAACACAATAAAAGGTAAACAGACTTGTTATCTGTGTTTTGCATTTTCATCATGCTTATATATTAGAATACACCAATAACCAGAATTTATAGACAGCAGAAACTGCACATTTTTAAATATGACAGATATTTTTATTTCTAGTGGCTTATTCCATTTTCAGATTCTGTTTGCTGAAGCAATTATTTATTTAATCCTTGCAATAAGGAAAAAATAATTACTTGCCAAGCCAAACACTGTAGTTTATAAACTGGGGATGTGTAATAATGATGGCAAAGTACGTTCGGGAAACATGGGTGCACGGAAGCAGAAGTGCAGCCAGCTAGCTGTCAGGACGCTGACAGAGTTCACATTCTTCTGTTTATGCAGCTTACATCTTGTTTTATACCTTGGACAAGAACATACCAATTGATGACTGGATTATGGAAACAATCAGTGGTGATCGGCTTACTCATCAAATTATGGATCTCAACCTTGACACGATGTATTACTTTCGAATTCAAGCACGGAACGTGAAAGGAGTGGGGCCCCTCTCCGACCCTGTCCTCTTCAGGACTCTGAAAGGTTTGAATCATTTGCAACTATATCGCCTTTCTGTTCTGCGGGATTGTGACAAAATAGTTGTGGAGTCTATGTTAGGAATTGCCGTAGACCGTTTCTGCTGGCAGCATGAATATAGTGGACATTCAAAATAAATTAAAATGCACATTAAAACCACAATCAGCTATTACCTCATGCATGCTACAATGGCCATCACCAAAAAGGCAAGAATTGTCAAATGCTGCCATGAATGTGGAGAAAAGGGAGCCCTGTGCTCTGTTGGTGGGGTTGTAGATTTGTACAGCCACTGTGGAAAAGAGAAAGGCAGTTCCCCCAAAATTAAAAATAGAAGTACTATGTGGTCCATCCAGCAGTTCCACTTCTGGTAATATATCCAAAGCAAATAAAAACACTAACTGGTTATGATTATCTCTACCACATGGTCATAACAGCATTATTTAAAATAGCCAAGACAAGGAAACAAACTAAGTGTCCACCAGTAGATTATTGGATAAAGAAACTGTGGTATATATACATAATAGAATATTGTTCAGCTATAAAACTAAGAATGTCTACTATTTGTGACAACATGGATAGATCTTGAAGGCATTATGTTAAGTGAAATAAGTCAGACAGGGAAAGACAAATACTTTATCATTTTGCTTGTATGTATAATCTAAAAACAAACAAGCGAACAAATAAAAACATGCCAAACTCATAGAAAAGGAAATCAGAGGTTTGGTTATGAGAGATAGGGTTGGGGAGAGGGTGAATTGCAGGGAGGTTGTCAAAAGATATAAACTTCCAGTTATAAAATAAATAAGTACTAAGGATGTAATGTAAAACATAATGACTACAGTTAACCTTGCTGAGTAATATATAGGAATTTTATTAAGAGAGTAGATCCTAAGTGTTCTTATCACAAGGAAAACTTTTTTCTTTTTATTATATCTATACGAGATTATTGTTACAATAAATTATAATAACAATAATTCATCATTATTTCACTAGATATGATTATACAGAGATATATTTCAATTATTTGTCAATGAAACTAGAAAAGATAAGAAAGAATAATTAATTAATTAAATGTATCATTTAATTCTGACAGCCAGCAGAATTAAGAAAGAAAGATCTATTGTATCACTACATTTTCTGCCTTCAGCAGGAGACAGACATTTTAACTTGACTCTCTTTTATTTATAATCCTTTTGGAATTGTGTATTGATTTCATGTATATTGGTTCCATTCAATATGAGCTGGTGTAGCGCAGTGGATTGAGCGACGGCTGTGAACCAAAGGGTTGCAGTTCAATTCCCAGTCGGGGCATATGCCTGGGTTGGGGGCTAGGTCCCCAGTGGGGGCCATGTGAGAGGCAACCACACATTGATGTTTCTCTCCCTCTCTTTCTCCTTCCCTTCCCCTCTCTCTAAAAATAAAGAAATAAAATATTTTTTTAAAAACCCTTTAGCCATATTATGTAAGGAAACAGAAATTTAAACAGCATTGAAGCATGCGAATGGCATACTCTTGCCAATTTCAAATATTTTCCTTTTGGAACTATTGTCCTTATATATTAGAGGATTATTTTGATATGGCAAGATAGAAAACCTCAAATAAAATGAATGTGTTTATTTTAAAGATCAAGGTCAGCAACAATGAAAAAAATTTGCAGAATGATTGGAAGAAAATCCATGTGCTTACAAGAATAAAAATGAGCACTCAATTTAAAGATAGTTACAGTCTCATACAGAAAAATACTAAAGCCCAGGAATAGAAACTACATCAAAATAATCTTCATATCCTTTTTTTACTTTAAAGTCGAGTATTATTTTTCTGGAAGACAAATAGTTACAAGAGCCTCTATTATTCAGTATTGAAAATGATTAAAATAATTCAAATGTTGCATAACTGATATTTAAAGATAGATATTTAAGGCATGATGTCTCTTGCTCTAAGGAAGGATTCTTGACTCTTAAATCTATGACCACATTATACCTCTATATTTGGCTGAAAACTTCGTAATATGAGGGGGGACCCAAAAAACCCAGAATTACCTTGTGGAGGGCAGGCCCCTTGCTGTACAGAATTCCCCCACTAGGTCAGTGTTCCAGGAACCCGTCAGCATCAGTGTACAACTGGCGTTGCTGCAGAGGCTGCGTTCAGCCTCAGTGAGTGTTTTTTGGAAGACTCTCCTTCAACATTTTGCCCATTTCATGATGGGTGATTTATGAGCACACTGTCCACACCACACTGAGTGTTCAGCAGTTTTTGACCAAAACCAGTATGACCTCCACGACCCACCCTTCCTATTCACCCAATCTTGCCCAGAGTGGCAATCTTTTTTTCCCCCGGGTGAAAAACGTCCTCAAAGGGAAAGGTTTTGACTATGTGGAAGAGGCGAAACAAAAAATGGCAGAAGCACTAAAAGGCATCAAACTCAACAAGTTCAAAAACTGTTCTGAGCAGTGAAAAACAATGTCTTTATAGGTATAATGCATCAAATGGAGAGTACTTTGAAGGTGACTAAAGCTTAAACATGTAAGGATAAATACACAACTTTTTATAAATACATTCCTTTTTTAGGGGGTCCCTTCTTTTCCATGTTGGCAAACAATCGAAACATTAGAAACAGCTGTCTGACATTTTCACCCAGCTGTTTGACATACTAAAGACGGGTTTTAGGGTCACCATTTAGTCCATTTCTCAATTCTCCTAGGAGAGGCAGACTAATAAATGGTGGACTTCAGAGTTCTGGTGAGTGAGTTATTCCAAAGCTGGGTTTGGTAAAAGCGAATCTGAAAGTTTGCCAGGAACACACAAACAAGCATTCAGCCTAAGCCTGCGTGGCAGTCCTTAATGGCGGAGTAGGACTTGGGAGGGAGACAGGAGGAAATGAGCTAATCTTCGTCTATCCAGGTTTTTAGGACTTCATGTCTAAATCAGATTTCATTCTAAATGAGCAATCAAAAGGGAACTGGTTATTCATTTTGTGGGAGCATGAAATGTAACCAGATAATGTTTCACAAATGCTTCATCTTTATCTACAGACAAGTGCCAAATTAATTTCATGCTCAAAACATGTGCCAAGTAGAGATCTCAGGAGGGTTTAAAAATGACTTAAAGCATCCAAATATATTAAGCAACAGAATGATGAGTTATCACAGGATTTACAGGCCCACACTGGTAATCATCCTGTGGATTGTTTAATGAGCTCCATATCTTATTTGGTACTATTTACCCTAAGTGCCCTAAACTCATCTAATTCTGAATATCATCTAAATGATGATATTCAGAATTAAGAACAAAGTCAGGAATTTGTTATAAGTCATAATAAGTCATAATAAAGGATATAAGAATCTAATATCCTGACTGAAAGGTTTCATGCTATCTACCCTAAGTATGTCATGCTTCATTGATAGCCAATTAAATTTTTAAAACAAATCTTGGTCATGTATAGTAGACTAAGTTTTAGATGTTTTGAGTGCACTTTAAATTATTTAGAAATATTTATACTGCCCATCTTTATTAACAATGGATACTGTGCATGCATGCCTCTTACATGTCACAATGACAAATGGTATAAGGTAAAAAAATTACCCATCATAAGAGATTTGAAGCCACGATGATGCAAATCTACCCTAAAGACATAAAATACACTACTGCTGTCTGATTTAAGATTTTCATTTTCCAAAGCTGCTCCCAAACATAAGGCCACTGTTCATCAGAGTGTAACTCTGACATAGAGAAAGGCTTACCTTTGGCCCTGAAGCTGAGAAAACACACAGTAATCTCCCGGGTAACAAGCAAGTGCTTCACTATCATCATGCCCCCAGGCAGGTGCCCACGGGCTTCCTTCTTTCACATCCGGTCTTTGCAAAGATACATGCTTTGTCTACTAGTCACTAGAGTTTTGTCATTTTTGGTTTTAAGCGCCAACCAGAGAGGTACAGGAAACTCAATCACTAATCACTGGTTAATTAAAAAGGACAGTTATAATTTAAAACGGATTAAGTTATTTTACCGTTACATACATGGTATAGGAGATGTATCTGACTCTTTTCTTGAAATGTTAATTAAAACACTCTTAAACTTGATTCTCTGACCCATAGACTTTATAAATACCTACCTCCCTTCTCCAAATCACCCCCCATTACAATATCTACACACCATCAATCCCGTGGAAGATGCATAAAAGTCATGTTTATCTCTGCCTATCACATGGGGTGTTTCTTCCGGTAAAGTGAGCTTCTTCATGTTGGCCTCTGAAGTACTAGGAAGGAAGGATGCAGTGCACCCATGAGGATGTCTGAGGAGGGATGGAGTCATCTCTTACATGCAAAGAAACAGAGTCTTCAGCCGTGAAAGAGCAGTGGAGTAAGGTGTATTCCCTGGGTTTCCTTAGTCATCATTCTGAAATGTGCATTTCTCTCATCCAAAATGCAGAACCAAGAGCTCTGTACCAGGACATAAAAAAGCTTTCATCTTCAAAGTATTCTGTGACAAAATACATGATTTTGTTGACAAATGACAGGGGCCATTAAAAAGTGAAGGTACAAATGACAAGATTTTTAAGCCCTTATTTTCCTGTAATCAAAAGTAACTATTAGAATATATTTGGTCCTTGTTAGGAAATACTCTTTAACAGATAATCTTCTTCAAGCATTCAACATTTATCAAGTTATATTCAGCCCAGGTTTGCTTACAATAAAACAGTTCCAGAAGATAAGAATGCAGATTAGATCATCCACAATAACAATGTTTATTTGTCATTTGCTAAAAATTTACTTAGACTACAGATTATGCATGTATATAATCAAAGACAAACGGAGACAGAAAACATGGAAATGACATTGCCTTTTTCTTTCCTTTAAAAAAAATTTTTTTTGATACTATTCCAAACTCTTCTGCCCTAAATATGGGATACTGACTGTGCTAGTTCCTCAAGGTGTCTATTCTGGCTACCAGACATTTACCCTTCCTGCGGTGTGTGGTCCCACATGACCCTGACATATCATTCCTCATTCCCCCTGGAAAATGGGTATGGCAGTCCCTGCAACTTAGTGCCTTTCCTTAAAAGCTACATTAATATCCTATTCCTGTCTATAAAGTACACAGTTAATTCAGTTGCCTATCAAAAGCACCTTTTATCAACAACCCCCTAAGATTATAATAAAATGTATTTTGAGGAGCCTTTAGTCTTCGATTAGAAATGGGAGACAAAATCAAGACAAAAATGAAGTTGTGATGATTAGATTAGAGAAGATTAGATTGGATGGCCTGGTGAATTAAAAAATGTTGAATCTTGAGAAGATACAAAGACATTTAAAAGATCTATATGAAGCTTGTAGAATCTTAATGTCATAAACTCTTTTCTATAAACTGTTTTCCAAAGGGTCGTTCAAAATTGGAAGTCTACTTTTTATTAAGACACCTTTCCTAGTTTACTATTTTCATAGAAGATGTTTACATATTATTTGACATAACAGAAATTGTTAATGATTGCTGTTTTAGGAATTTGTTCACCTGTGATGTGACATTAATAAACCCTGACCATCTTAAAGAGGCTTTCGTTAACAGCATCATTATTTAAGTATTTAGATTTTATGCATTTTTTTGGATGATGATTTGTGTTCCTTAATTTTGAAAAGGGCCACCAAGAATCCATCAAACAATGATGATGCATTTGCTATAAAATTGCCACACAAAATGAGAGAACTGACTAGGTTATAGGTTGTGCTCAATGGAATGCTATTACAGTTTTCTCTGCGTGAATGTAACTGAGGTGTATATAAGAAAAGCAGCAAGTAGAGAAGCCTGTGTGTCGAGTTTTGCTACAATGAAATGAGGTAAATGGGCCCAGAAGACTCGAAGCTCAAAGAAAACCAAGGATAGGTGAATAATTCTAATAGACGGTGATTTACAAAGATGTGCATTGGTCAAAATGTCATATCACAGTTCCTAGAAGAGCAATGATACTAGAGATTTACCTCCTGCATATTTATATTTGGTTAACAGAAAATAAACACCTTTTTAAAAAACAGAGATGTTTTTAAATTTAAAACAAAAACAAACTCATAAATACAGACAGTAGACTGGTGGGGGCCAGAGAGGAAGGCAGGTGGGCGGAGGGCAAACAACGGGTTACGGGGTCAAATACGTAGTGACGAACAGAAACTAGACTTCTGGTGGTGAGCACACTGTAGAATATGCGGATATCAAACTAGAATGTACACCTGAAACGTTTATAATATTATTAACTGATACCACCTCAATAAAAATAAAAAGTAAACCACCAAAGGGAAAAAGTCATTTTCAAGAACATTACTCATAACACAACTGAAGTCAGCAACTCAAGACTCTTCTTCACAAGGTCTAAAAATTTATCAAATTATTTAAATTAAACCATATTCATGATATTCCATTATTATTTTATCCTAGTCATGTAAGAATCCGTTGAGTTCCTTTTTTTGTAAAAAAAAAATGAGAATATGAGTAAGTAGTTTTCTTACTTAAAATATTGATAACCACTGGGTAATGGCATGCATTTTTACTGTTACTGTATTTTCAATTAAATTTGCATGATGATCATTCTGAGTTTATGTTTAGAGGAATGTGAAAAATAACATTTTTAAGAACACATTTATACAACAAAAACATTTTCATTTTTTCTAATTATGTAATAGAAAGAATTCAATTAATTTTGATTCCTTATCAATTTTATTTCAATAGGGCATTGGCCTTGATATGATAATTTTCTAACCACAAATTGTTGACCTGAAATATCTGCTTTCTTGCTGGGAACTGTCAAAATCTAATAATATTTCTTTTTTCCCCCACAGTGGAACACCCTGACAAAATGGCTAATGACCAAGGTATGGTGGCTCAGTGTGTCTCTTTCCCCTTCTTTAATCAATTCTATCTGTTAGAAATGTCAGTCATTGTTTTGTATTTCTCTTTTCACCTGGGCCATACACCTCACCAAGCAGACTCCGGTGCAATAATTAATCTTGTTAATGAAGTTCAGCTTGGATGGGGCTGAGGTTCTGATAGGGGAGATGTAAATTTTCTGGAGAGGAAATTGTTTTGTCTCTATTCTGAAGAACCAATTAAAATGTCAAGCTTCTTTGTATAAAATAAATTTTTAGTCTCTGTGTGCACTTCTGAATAATTCACATTAAGCATAATTAAGCTCAGCATAATTTTCAAGCTGCCCTTACACCCTTTCATGAGCTGTGGATTAAAGTTCTGCAGCTCCGCAGAGAAAGCCCGTAAATCATAAGTGCTTCTCCTCTGCGATGAGCTTCTTTTAATAAATAAAAACACAGTTAGATCAACTTTTTTAGGGCATTATTATTGCTCATTTCGAAGCCAGAGAGCTTTCGTTCCTGGAATCAAATGCTGGATTGACTTGGAGTATTTTATTCTCTTTCCACTCTTTTGCTAAAAGCTGATTTACATAGAAAAACAGGGATGGTTTTACACAAAGAAAAATTGGGATAAATAAGAGGTATCCACCAACTCGCAGGCAGATATGAATTTTCTATTACTATGACTTGTGGAGTGAAAAATTAGGATTCCATTATTTTGACACTGAGGGTGATTAGTAGAATGCCAGAGGAGAAAAGAATAGTTTATGAGTTTTATTTTGGGGGGGAGGTTATATTCTTTAAAGAAGGGAGACTTTGGAAATGCTCATGCTAGTTATAGTCATTTTCTTTTTTGGTTCAGAATCTATAGCTTGGGTCGTTTGTCTTCTGCTTTGGATGTATATCATCAGCAGAAACTACCTGCAAGCATCATGTCTCATAAGGTCCCATGTTGAAAATCAGGGGAAAACATTCTTTTCAACATGAATACTTTTTAACTTTTGACAAATACTAAGCCTCTGTGGTGAGCAAGGCTCACTAACAATGGGTTTCCTGTAGGAGTGATATTTAAGTTAATGATCCATGATCCTAAGTGCAGGTTTATCTCGGGGTCCTATACCATGTCTCTGCTCAGGAGAACATAGCTAGGGTTTCATACAGGGAACCACAGAAGTAAGGCTGTGCCCAATAATGTCTCCCCAGGGTTAACATTTCCATTAATTGCCTAGCTGCTTCTGCTTGCTGCCACTTAAAATATTTTCATGAGATCAATATATGCTAAAGAGTAATATTTTTAAAACTCTTAATGGTGAGTAATTATCAGTTAGCACATATTTACTTAGGTAAATCAAATATTAGCATTGGCCAAATGCAAAGCTGGAGCCATTAATTAACAGAAGTGATTTTCTTATTTAGGTTATAAAATAACTAAAACAACCTCTCATAGCTTCTTTAACAAGTGAATTTGAAACTTCTACAGGCATGTAACTCCTAATTTTCAAATTATATTTAGAAAATATATGTACATATATATGTATATATGCATGTGCATGTGTATGTGTGTGTATGTGTGTGTATATGTATGTATATACACATAGAGAAAAAGAACACAAAAAAATTTTTAAGCAACTGAACCAGATGAAATGCTACATCATTAGTTATTTGCTTGAGGAAGTGCTCAAGCTTCTCTAAATGGATTTCCGGTTGTCCCTGGATTTTTTTTTCATCTTTTCCTGTTTTTTTTTTTTCAATTAACTGTTTTTTAAATATTACTCATTCTACCAAGATATATTTTGTACATTGATCCTTTTATAAAAGGAAAGAGAATAAATTATTCCTCAGTTGCGCTATGACATGCACTCTGTAGATTTTACTAGATTTTCACGTTGGCAGTGAGATCAGATCAATTACCAGGAACAAAAGGAATTGCTAAGAATGTTGCCAGTGGCTGAGTCTGTTAATATAATTGGGCAGTTGTTCTTTTTGTCCATCTAACATTACTTAGAAAGATTCTGTCATATACTTTACTACACGGCACCTGATTCAATCACAGCCCCTATGCAGTTGGTCAAATTGATAGGGTCTAACTTTTACATCAAACTCAAATCACTTGTAAAATTAAGAGGGACTGATGACATACAATTTAAGGGTTATAAGTAATATCTTTACCTTCTTACAAAGAAGGCATATACAATTTCCTGGTCATCAAAAGCTGTTTCTCAGCAAAATCAGTCTTCTGGGTTGATGACCAAGGGCATGAAAAATTGCCCAGAGTAAAGATCCCTCTAAGATTGATGAAAATAGTAGGAAAAACTGTCCTGGATATTTCCACTCTCAGCACATAGCAAATCAGTTGAATATGCTTTACTGGACTCCTTCCCACAGCCAAATGATCCCACTTTTTGTTACATTTATGACAGGTGCTGAATTTGAGTTGAGAGAAAATTCCCTCTGAGGAGAAAATTTAGCACTCTGAGTCAAAGTTAACTCTTTACAGATGAACCCTAAATAGACTTTATCTTATGTGAGGGAAAATGAGAAAAGTTTGGATTGTTTTCAAAAAGTATCTTTCTTTGTAGACTTTTGTCAAAACAACTTTTTCTTGTATTCTAAAATCTGCCCTGAAGAGCATTAACATGAAAAGAAAAAATCAGTTACATTTGAATCAGTTGTGGGTTTGGAGGAAATATTTTCTCTGGATGCTAGTAGTAGTGGTGTTGACATAATAGACTTTACGTGGAACTCACTTTCCCTTTCCGTAATTGTAAATTGGCTTGATGTAGCATTTATTTGCTAAACCCTCTAATCTCAAACTACTCTATAATGCCTCCTTTTTGCAACCCCTTATCTCTTGTTCTACATCTTAATTATTTTTTTTTTGGTTTCTTCCAGGCACATGTTGCCAAAATAATTATGAGATTTTAGAGATTAACCTGTTTAATGTTTGAGGGGGGGCAAGTGGGGTAGGGAAATTGTATGAGCTTTGTGAAGCATATGCAAAAGGTATAAAAATACTCTGCTTTGGGGTTTTTTCTTTTCCATATTTTAGTAAAAACCTTGTCAATTTTTTGTGTCTCTATGGGCATGTATAATGTTAAAATGAAGACTTTTGAATCTCTTATTATCACTCAGTGTTCTAAGAGCTTAATATTTTTTGACTCTTTGAATTCTCATAGCAACGCTGTTAGAGAGATACTATTACAGTCTCCATTTTAGCGAAGAGGAAGCTGAAGCTCAGAGAGTGTCAGTGACTTGCCATAAACACGCAGCTGGCCTGTAGCAAGGCCATGATTCAAACAGGGACAATCATGTTCCAAGAATTCTGCTTGTAACCACCAAGTATATTCATCACAAGCACATGTAGTTTTACCATGTATGTATAAAGTTTCTGTATCTAAAGTTTGTGTATGGGCATTTTCCCAGCATCGAATAGTCTAAAACGAGGCCAAAGGGCTTTCAATCTGGAGTCACCTTGTTCGTGGGAGGTGACAGCACTGAGTGTGTATGATCCTGACAGTTCTTGATCTCAGGAGACACAAGGATGACTGTAACTCCACTGTCTTAGTCAACTCGGGAGGCTAATACAAAACACCAAAGACCAGGCGGATTAAACAATGGAAATTTACTTTCTCGCCCTCCTGGAGGCTGCAGGTCTCATGACAAGGTCTGGCAGGGAGGGCTCTCTTCCTGGATTGCAGACGCCTTCCTTGATGTGTCCCTCAAGTGGCTCTCTCAAGTCTCCTTGGATCAGGGCTCCATCCTCATGACCTCCTTTAACCTCAACACTTCTGTAAAGGCTCATGTCTCCAGGCACAGTCATACTGGGTGTCCGGAATTTCACATATGAGTTGGAAGCCTGGGGGACACCCAATTCAGATCATAGCGTCCACCTTCAAAAGGAAAGCTGTTTTTGATATCACTGATAATCTTGCCATGTTTTCAGATGAGAAAGCTGAAGGTAATGTTTTGCCCAAGGTCACAAAAACATAGTTATGGAAAGAGCTGGAATAATCCACACATGTTTCTCTCTGACTCCCAGAGTATATAGACTTTCCACTCATACTTACAAAAAAAATTGGCCTTTTGTTTTCCCACAGTCAGCTCACAACTTCTAGAGCTTCTCACCGATGCATTTGTAAAATCCTTAATTGGGGGTTGCAATGAGGATAGCTGCAATTATAAAATACAACAAACTCTCCAAAATGACTACTAGATCAAACTTTAAATCTTAAAGGTTTTTACATCCTTATACTCTATTGATCCCCAAACGCTGGACTCCAGTTTGATGTGTTTATGAGTCAACATTGGGAATTCTCTGCCTGAGCGCAAGTATGCACAGCTTTGCGGATGTTTCTCCATCTGCCCATTGTGGCATTGGAGTCGGAGCCAAAGCCTAGACACGGTGCCTGAAAGAGACAGGAGTCTTCATGGCACCATCTGTGTCACCGCTGAGATGATGAGGCAGAAAAGGCCTGCTTCGAGCGCTCTCAAGTGTCTTTAATTCTCCCCAGCCTGAGTGGGGTGATCTAAATCGCAAGGCCTGGAAAAGAGGCGTACGTTCTTAGGCCGGTTTATAGATCAAGAAGGAGGCGGTTTAGAAGGGACGGAGGGAGGATTTACTCTGCTCTGAATCGAGGATATGGTTGAAGATCCCCTGGCTTTCCCATCAGCAGTCACAGTGCGTGCTCCTTGAGCAGTGAGATGGGATCGGATGCCTCCAAGTCCAGTTCCATCCTGCCACTGCGACTTCCTGTGGGCCTTTGGGCACGCACTGATCTTCTCTCAGCACCCTCACCTGTAAAAGGATGAGTTTAGCCTGAATTATTTTTTGACTTCTTTCAAGATTTAAGATGATCAAGTTTTAGGATTGGTATTAGACTGAAAACCCAAGCATAACATCTTCACGTAGTGTAGCCCTTCCTGTTTTTCTATCATTCCCCCAATATTTTAGCATTCCCATGACATGTCACTTCTGGGTACTATACATGTTCTACCATACTTAATTCTCAATGCCATCCTTACAGATGTAGAAAAGGGAACACAGAGAAGTTAAAATTGGCCTAAACTCTCTCACCATGTAAGTGGTTAGGCTGAGATGCATCTCCCAGGTTAACCTGAGAATTTCTCTCTATAGTTTCTGGAAATGCAGTGAGTCAATTGCCTCCCACTTTGTTATCAACAAATGAAACCTGGAAGGCCTCACGTAAATTCACCTGGTGTAAAGGCCTTCTGCTTCCTCAATAGGATAGTCAGGCGAAGTACTTAACACTACACCTGCCATTTTATGCTTCAATGGTTTTAATCTCATGAATAAACAGAATGTTAATTGTTTCCCATTTTGGGAAAATTAGGATTTTCAAGGCAGTCTAGTCAACCTTGGAATTTAGTTAATGTTATCCAAACTTTGTGGAGTTTGGGTTATAGCAGCCAGGCTGTTGTTTGAAAAATTGAATTCAGCACCTTTTGGTGGGAGATGTTTAATTGAAAATTAAATCCTCCTCTTGCCTTATGATTATGTGTAGTTTCAACTCACTTTATTAGTCAAGAGCTTGCTCCACCCCTTTGGAAAAGCTATTCTTACCTGTGCTTTTCTCAGATTGAAAATTTTGCAACTTTAGAAATTATGACTGCTGGAAAAGTAGAGACAAAAAAAATGAGTAATGTGATTTTAATAAAGTGTTTGGAGTACTTAACCGTGTTCCCAGCAAGCAGTAAAGTAGCTGCTTCAGGCAACCTCTCAGGAGTTTTTATGTGCTCATAGGTAACTTTGGAAGAAAACAACATACTCTGTATTCATAAAAATTGATGTAATTCATGGTATAATTTTAACTTTGAAACGTAGACGTTTTTGTTAACAAGCCCTCCAAAAGATTTTTGAAATGAGTTCTTTTCGTTAGACTCATTGTGTGGCTGAATGTCCTTCTTTGCTGCAGATGTCGGGCTCCGAGGTTCATCCTCTGCCCACTTCTACCAGTGCTGGCCTCTGCCTCCTGAGCATTCATTCACTGTTGCTTCTGGAATGAGGTCGGTTCTTTGACATCAAGACCCTGACTATCTGAACCCAACTTCCTTCTTCTGGCCTCATGGCCAGTATATTCCTCCATATATGCCACAGTCCAGTAGCAAAAATCCACAGATCCTTCTGGAAACAGTTCATTTGTACAGCTGAGTGCTCTATTAATCGTTGCTGTTCTGTCAGTCTCAGCAATACTTT
Source organism: Anoura caudifer (assembly GCA_004027475.1). Lineage (NCBI taxonomy): Eukaryota > Metazoa > Chordata > Mammalia > Chiroptera > Phyllostomidae > Anoura > Anoura caudifer. The sequence continues at coordinate 262,593 of PVKU01000827.1, read as the reverse complement.
CTTTCCCAGGTAGAGTCCTCAGCTCCCCTTCTCAATTCCACTTTTTTCCAAGAAGCCTTTCTTACCTTTCCAGTCTTGTATTCCTTCATATGTCCTTAACGTCTGACTTACTCTTTGCTATGTTGTCTTTTTCTTAGTTTACCACTTATATTCCCAAACCCTTTGCCAGGTTGTAAATTTCTTGATGGCAGGCTGGCAGATGACTGGTCTGACTCACATGGTCATTTCCTTCCTCCCTGCACATTCAGTATCTAATTATGGATGAGTTATACTATTGATGCCAGATAAGTGTTTGTTGAATTGAATTATGACACAGATCTTTTGGGAGATGCTCACAGAATAATCTGGAAAGAGAGACTCTACCACCTAATCAGAAGTATAGTTTGGAGAGCCCATTCATGTTAACTTGAAAACAATGTGTTGCACCTTGGGAAAGGGTGAGAGGAGTTTATTAGCTATTTTTTAAATACATGTTTGAAATATCATAGGCATAGGTTATGAGTTTGCTTGATGGTTTTGAGATGCCCTGATAACTTTGCTCAAAGTCAGCAGTATTATCAACTACATAATAAACCAATCTCTTAGACACATTTTCCTGCCTCTGAAAAACTATCTGCTTTAAATATATCTCACTATGATCTGTGTGTTGGAGAGTGAAACTGTATTCAGGTAGCATTAATGGATTATCTTTATCCAGTGGTATACAAGACATAAAATCAATGCAATTTCCTTCATCATTGCCCAAGTAATTTTCAGAGAACCAATTCTAAAAACAAGAAGATATCTCAGTGTTCTGCAGTCTTGCGGAGATGTATATTGATCATTTCTCAGATGACCAATCTGTCCATTTAACTTAGACTATGGGTCATGTGTTTTTCTCTTAGGATGGATTGTGCAGGTGCCATTCTGGGGCACCCTCTGCTAACCCATTTAGAGAGGTGAATTAAAAATACATTAGAAATACTACATCCACTTTTGCCAATGTTCTCTGCATATTAATTTTCCATTCACTCCTCCATGAACTTATAAATGTACACTCAGAAAAATCACTCTAGAAGCGAAATCCCAGTTGAATTACTCTTTGGCAGGTGCTAAAAATTTTTTGGCATAGGAAATATTTTCCATCTTCCCATGTATTCTAAAAATAGGGGTTTCATGGAAACATTAATGTTGTTTCATTTTATGTACACAAGAACTCACCATAATAAAAATATAGAAACAATATTGTGAGTGACACGTAAGACAAGCATATAGAGAATAAATTGTATAATAGTGATAACTTGAAACTTGTTCACATTAACACATTACGAAGCATTCTAACTCACATTTGTCACTCATCAAGCCTTGAAAACACAGTGTACAAACACGAAGTAATATAACAATAAGTACACTTCTGAAAGAAAGACTTTACCTGTGCCCATTTTTTCCTCAATCCAGAGAGTAAGTGACAGGGAAGTCATGGAAACTGTCTTTTGTCTGAATGAGTACGTGTCTCTTCCAAAAGGGATGAATGGAAGTCTCCTTATGAGATGTCCTTTAAATAAAATATAAAAGTAATTCTTTAATGACCTTATAGTATTTTAGAAATGCACATCAAGAGAAGGAAGGAGCTGAAATTTCTAGTCTGGGCCCACCTTAGAGCTATAAAATAATTTAGAACTATATCAACTATTTTGAATAACTCTAAAAAGCCTCCATCATTCTCTTTTTTAAGTTGACCATGGGCTCATTTCTTTTGTTTTATTTCTTTTTCTGAAACCACCATTTCCTGGTTTCAAGACCTAAGGAAAAGTAAAAACATTTGCTTAAATTATCAAAACTTTCTTCAAGAAGTGACATTTTAGTGAAATTATCCCAGTTAGTTAAGAGATATATAAATTCATTACTCTTTACTATTTTAACTTTTGGTCACTTGTATTTTTTTCTATTTCTATTAAGAAAATATGGGTACATAGTAACACAGGAATTCTTTATATTTTACAGATTATATTATAACTGTTTAGTGTACTTTGATTACCGTGTTAAGATAAAATCATGATACTACTAGTAATTATATGAAAAATAAAATAGCAACAATCCATCTTCAATTTCTAACTATATTGGGCTTTATTTGAATTTTTAAAAACTATATACATTGAAATTTATTGCCTTATTTCCACAAATATCGTATTTAAATTTCAATGTATTCATCTACTTTTTTGAATTTTTTATTTTGAAAAATGTTAGAGATGTAGCACAGTATGCAAAATTAAAAAAAGAAATTCAGGAGTTTTAAAATAAATATAATTGTGAAACAAAAAAATGAAAATAATACATTATCTTTTATTTGCATGTATTTTTATTAATAATACTAGATATATAAAATTTTAAACTTCATACTGATTTTATAGTAATAGATGGAATAACTTATTGTTAAATCTTTAAAGTCAGAGTAAATTAAAAACCAGCTGCAGTTAGCTGATATCAATCATGAGTAAGCCTGCATACCTGGATATGAATCAGCTTTATCTGTCATTGCTGGATTCGTATCAGATATACGTTTTTATACCATCCCTTCCCTGAGGATCTAGGACTGTGCCTTGCATACAGAAGGCACTAATAAATTTGGAATGAATTGTTATCAGTTTTATGCTCCATTAATAAAATTAAGACCTCTGGGATCTTTTGTTTATCTTTTCATTAACTGACTTTCCATCTACTAGAGTCCATTTAGTCTCTGTTTCTCTAAATCGGTGCTTATGAAATTAACCGAGTTAACTAAGTACCTTCAATATCCGATCTACAGCCTTAACAATGCTCAGAAGTGCTGAGCAGCAGCGGTGCCCTTGTTAGTCTCCAGTGTCTCTCATTGGACACTTTGTAGTTCTTACCTTGAAGCAGGGGGAGACTCATTTGTTTAACTTAGTATTTACCCATAAAGGATACCTTCCTGGAATTCAAAAGACATTTTAGAGAACAGAAACACAGAACAAAAAAAATAATATTTGATTCTCACGTCTTTGGATGAAGAGGACCTTGGACTCATCAATGTCCTAGAAATGAATTTTGTGTTTCATTGCTGAAGTGGTTCGAGAACTCTAAATTAGCATAAATTCAATTAGCTTGCTGTTGATATCAAGTTTCTTTAAAATATTTTCTATTAGGCATGTTATGAGTTACTTAATTTTCTTTTGTGGTATTAATATAGTTATAACTAACAAAAAGGTAACCAATTTCAATACACTAGATTTCATGAGTTGAATGCTCAAGCTTTGAGCTGCCCTCTCTGACTTAGAAGGCATTTCCAGAGTTCCTTTGTCTTACCCAAAGCTCTAACCACATGACACCTGATTTTCTTCTACATATTGAAATTTGCAATGTAATTAATAACCTTGCTAAATCTAAGAGATGCCACATCCATAGAGCTTTATGCCAAAGTAATATATGGGTGCGCTTGTGGGCTTGTTTTTGCATCTTCCCACGAACTAGCTGGGAGAGGGAGAAACTTCATTAAAAAGACATTTGTCAAGATGCTAGAGGAAAAGGAAAGTCCTCCATAGGCTATATACCCAATTTCCAGCCAGTATGGGATTACTCCCCACAAGAATCATTTATTGCTTTACTGGCCTAAGTGATGGGGTTGTTAGCATCTCATTTGCCTGACTGCTTTGCAATCTAGTTGCTTTCGCATATGAGAAAAGTCATCTTAATATTTATACAGAACTTCTGTCTCACTTCATTTCTTCCAACATTGATCTTACACCATCCCATGGGCAAAGCTTATCCTCTGCTTGTTGAAACTCCAAATGTGTCTGAGCTGAAGCAAGGTACTTTGAAAAGGGGTTCAGCTTGTCCAAATTTCAGTCAACCCACCAGAATATTCACAGTTTCAATGGCTTTTCTCACAACCCCCACCCAAATAGAAGCCCCCATCTTAATATCCACAGCTTTATAAACCCGCAGCCATTGGCCAGCAAACTTTAAATATACCAATTTATGCTGAAAACAGAATCTGTGGTGATTGCATTAATTTATATATAGCTTGTTAGAAGCTTGACATCTGAACTTCAGCTCTGACTTGCCATCAAAAGAATTTTAAAATTGTGGACATATAGTCTGTTAACAAGATTTAAGTCATTGAGTTAAGGTTGAGAACTGTTGTAGACTTGGGACATGAAAGGTGAAGAGTCTTCACTCTCTCCTCTCTGATGTATAGATTTAAGGTTCAAGTTCAGTACCAAATGCCAATAAACCTGATTAAGACCTGATAATATTAAAGGACAGCTAGAAATTTCTAGCAGGAAGGGCAAAGTTGCTGTTGTCTCTCTGGATATGATCCCTTCACATCTATTGTGAATGGCAACTGAGTATTAAGAAGAAGATGGAACTACCTCAGCGTGGGCCCTGAGATACACTCTTGATATTGAGAGAGGGGACCTACAGGGAAGAGACTGTGCAGTAAACTCTTAGCATCTGCCAAGTGCAAGATTGCCATTTGTTTCAAAGGAACCCTGGGACTTTACATCCAACCTAAGAAGCCTGAACATTCCTCCAGCCATAGCAGCAAACAAGCCGCTCCTGTCCAGGTGTGCTGGGACTTCCGGTTCCTATGTAAAGCTACTACCAGGCAGTTTGTTGGAGGCACCCACGCTACATGTTCAAGTTCATGCAACAGAGGACAGTTACTTGGCACAGATAGCTCCTTCGCTGGCAGGCAGCTATTTCTGTCACATCTTTCCACGGTCAGTGGTAAAGGAGGCTTCTGTATCCTGGGTAGATGCTCCCTGAGGAGCCTGCAGAGTTGAGAGAAAAGATATGAACCAGAGTTTCCCAGGCAGACTGCGTCCCCTCCCGCTTACCTTCCTGCTGGGGTGCGGGGCTGCAAGACACGAGGGAAGACACCTGAGTAGATTCAGTGATTTCAAAGAATAAAGACAAGATAAAAGACACAATAGAAGTGAAAACAAACACAGCAAAACAGGAAAAAAGCTTACTTTATCAGAAAGCACCAGTGTCTTTCCTATAAATGGCAAATAGCAGACAGGCCTTGAGTTTCGGACTTTATCAGCTAAGGCTAGCCTAAGGTATTAAAACATAGTTTGATGAAACCACGAACCCAGTCCTGTGCGGAGCTGTTTGGGTTTGCGCCATGAAGAACTAAGACTTTAGATGTGATTTTATAGGCTCAGAGAAATTAAGCAACTTGCCCAAGGCTACACAGCATTTGGGTACATACAAGCAGCATCTTGATTCTGTGTTTCTTTTCCCCAATTTACGTAATGGATGATAAAAAGGATCAAATGTCTTTAGGGGGATTTTATACTTCTTTCATTGGTCAAGAGGTTCTTTGTAAAGCCTAAGTTTATCTTTGTATCTGAATAAACTCATGTGCTATGAAGGGATTAATTTTCCTCTTTTTTTTTTTTTTAAAAAGAAGACTTAATTTTTTTCCTCACAACTATTTTCTAAATAAAATGATGAGATCTTGAGAAAGCTTCAGTAAGAAGAGTGTTGGGTCTGCAAAAGAAGGTCTCAGGGCTCGATAGTCTTAAAGAAGAAAACTAAAATCTATACACGTGAGAAAGCAGCTGATATTAATGCAGCTGACTGCCCATCTGGCTTCCTCTACATCATCCACCGAGTATAACCACTTTCAGGAATAACTCCCTGAAGCAAATAAAAGGGAGAATTAACTGTATTCTTGTATGTGTTTTCACACAAATTCAACTCTAGAATGTTTTTCCAAAAATGACCTACCCAGTAGAAATCTAGAACACAAATTATAATTAAATATTTATAGTTCCACAAATGTATCAAGAGACAAAGGAAGTATGCTTGGATGATACAATAATTATATCTGGTTAATGTCTGGCTCAGTTCTGTTAAGTGCTTCTTTTACAACTGTTGAACACCTAATGGAAGGTGATGTTTCCAATAATGTAACACTAAGGAAGCCTTCTTCTTTTCCAGGTGTGTTTGTCAGAAACATTCAGAGCATGTGGGCGGTGACACACTCCTACCAACCTGCCCCACCCCCCGCATCTTTACGCCATTTCCGATATTTCCTTCCCAGGCGCCTAGTTGACACATAACACAAAGACTACTGAAAGCCCAGTTGTAGGGTGAAGTGTGTCGTTCCCTTGTAAAGTAATAATTTGCTACCAAGTCATGTCAGATGGGCAGCAGTGTAGGCGGAACCTGTTGCAGCAAAACAGAGGTTGGCTTTGCCTCTCTGGGAGCTGCGACAGGGAAGCGCGGAGATGTTCAGGAAAGCAGCATTTAGACTGGTACTGCTATTGCACATGTAACAAGAATATTGGGGCGGGGGTGGGAGGGAGGGGGAGGGTGGGAGTTTTTCAAAGAGGAATTGAATTTAGCTTGTTTAATAGTTCATTTTCATAACAGATTTTTTCTCTCACACATCGAAAATAATATTTTCTCATAGGTATAATGGTATCAACGGTCTCTGGCGTTCTTTGAGGTGGCCAAAATAATCATGTCCAATTGTTTGTGTATTTTAAAATATTTATGATTGCTGTCTGTGTGGTTTTCATATTTGTGCTTTTATGTTATATGTGCACTAACATTCTGGTATGTTTTCCCAATAAATAGGTCGTCATGGAGATGGAGGTTATTGGCCAGTTGATACCAATTTGATTGATAGAAGCACTCTCAACGGTAAGTATATACATTAGATCATATTGGATTAGTTATATTAATTAAATGGTTAATTCTAGAGTGTCTGAGACACATTTTTGATTGACTGCAAGTGCCAAGATTCCCAGACTTAGGGTTTTAGTGGGATTAATAGAAACATGGAGTTATTAGCAAATCTGTAGTTTGTTCTATCAGAAGACAGTGCCAACGAGAAGGGGCAAGTACACAAAACAGAGCCCAAAATGCCAAAGCATAGAGAATTTCATAACTGACAGAGGGTTGTTCAATCTCTAGATTTTGAAAGGTTGCATGTATTTAAAGTACTTCCAAATGTTCAATTTTATCAGAGAAAAGTGATACCTACGATACACTGAACTGAAATCCGCCCAGTTTCACAAATTGACATTACTGGTACTTTTTGCCCTAAGAGTACATTTACTCTTCAGAATCCTCTACCACCTTATAGTCAACTTCCCTTCAAAGGTCAAAATCAGACACTTTTTCCTGCTCATCCTAATGGAGAATTCACATACTCTCGGCTTCGAGGATGACAGGATGGAGGTAATCTTAGAACTGTGTGGAAGAGGCAGATTGGGGCTGGAGGTGTCTCCTAGGATCTCCTCCTGAGTTTTGCTGAAACGGAAACTCTGGGCAGTGGGATGATTACTAGCCACACTCCAAGGGACTGATGTATATATGATAACTTCCTTCTTTAGGTTCTTAAAAAATTATTCATATTGCTGTTGATAAGCTTGGTTTGCTAAAAACAGATTTCATATATTCAAAATGCAAATGTGAACACATGTAACTGTCATCAAGTTTAAGATCTAAAATACTCAGCAATGCAACGGAAATCCCTTGTGTTCCTCTGCCTTAGCACGTGCTTCTCTAACATTTTCTCTATTGCTCACTGTGTCAGAACCACTCTCTCAAACACAGTACTTGCCATATGTGCATCTGTATCCCTGAACATCACGGTCTGAGTATACATGCTTTTAACCTTAAGAAATGGCATCACATCTTAGGTATACTGCTGCAGCGTGCACTTCTCTTTCATTTTGTGTTTAAGATTTATTCATGTATTTGCAAATAGCTCTCCTTCATTTATCTTTGCTGCTATATAGTACTCTGTTTTATGAAAACAACACAATGATTTATTTAACCATTTTAGCAGGTTTTCATGAGAAATTTGATTAATGAATAGCTAAATATCCATTTGATTGGTCTTCTGTTAAAAAAAAATCCATATGAGAAGCCAAAATTGCAATCTAAAAGCAGTTGCTGACCATGAAATTAGAGTAAAGGGGTAAATTAAGTGATTATTTCCCATCACAGGCTATGATAATCCAGTGCATCCATTTCCCCAAAAAGCATATTTCTAATTTGAGGAGTAGACAGGATGCTCCATTGAAAGCTCAGTGTTCTCCCTCCCCTGGCCAGTGGGGGACTCAGGAACATATTTCTACCTGTTGACTCTTCTGGTTGCCCAGCATACCCTGCACCATTATTAATGCATTACTTAGCCAGACAAGTACAATTTCTTACATTTAAACTTCTTAAATATATTCTAATTAAGCCTACTAAGGCTATATCTAGGATATTCTATCCAGGTTGCTCCAGCCCTCACCACTTCTGTTGTCTCTTACATAGTTACTCTTCCCTCCCTTTAGTACTTTCTTTGGTAACATTCTTTTCTCTTATAGGTATTGGAGTTTTAGATGCCTATTATAGCTAGTGCCTGGCTCTGATAGTTCCTGGGTTGCAATATACACAGGAGGCACTTTGGCAGTTTCACAGGAGAAACATGAGAGGAAGGATGTGTTGGGGCTGAAAACAGACCAAGGGCACCTTATGAAAGGGGTTAGGTATGGTGATTCCCTCCCCCAGACTTTGCCAATTTCATTCTCTTGCTTCGCTTTTTATCTGAAGTCTCAACAATATGCCAAACACACTGCGAGCAGCTGAGAAGTCAGTAAGAAATGCTGTGAAGCCCTCACTGCAGGCAGGGTACTTGCTACGAGCCATGAGACATGTTGCAAAATGACCACTGCAGAAGCAATCAGCAAAGAGGGACCATTACCCAGATGGACACAGCTGAGAAGCACACTCTGGAAAGTTGAAAGAAAATGAGAAAAATCCCAGAAATGTGAGGAAAGAGAAAGAAGGTCGCTGTTGAAATTGTGTGGAAACGTAATTGTAGTATTTGATACCCTGAGACAAAGAGGTTCTAGCTTTGGAGTCCATACTGGGAATTAAGATTTTCCTGTTTAGAATCATCCTGCAGAGCTTTGAGATGCTAGAGTTTCAGGTTGGAATTCATTTCCAGCTAAAGGCATGACTATAGGGTAATACTTTTTGAAAAGAGAGAGTGCCAGGAAACTAAAGGTGGAATTGGTATAGATAATTGAGAAAGAACGATTATTGCCCCCCAGTTTCCACCCACTGCTGAGCCATGTCACATGGGTGGAGTGGATGTTTGCTATAGACACGAAACTATGCAGTCTCTTAACTGTGTCCTAAAGAACTGTAATTTTGGATAGAATTGCCGAATTTAGCACCTAAAACTACAGGAAGCTCAGTAAAACCTGAATCATTTCTAATTGTCTATAAATATAAGATAAAAAAAATACTGCAAGGGATTTTCACTGCAATATTTCTCAATGTACATATGCATAGGCAGCTAGAAATAATTCAAATAACTCAATCTCTTTATTTTTAATGACTAAATCTGGACTTTCCAATTATGGATCAGGTTTAAACCTTGGTATTGACTATTTGAACTAGAACTTCCAAATAATATAAATTCTCTGGTTGAGAAGAAACCCCAGCACAAACTTGATGTTAACAGGTTAGTCAACAATAACTTTTCTAGTCAGTCAGACCCCAGATGAAGGGAATGACGGTAATTGGGAGAAATGCTTTTCATTGCAATTTTGGCCATTGTGTTTAATATTCCTAGTGAAGAATAATCGTACAGGTGATTGTGATTAATTTGAAATACAGTATCTCACAGCAGAAAGCTGTGAAGATAAAAGTAGACAAATGGCCTCTAGTTACCTTGAACCAGTTTAGATTATTGACATTATTCCTTCTTAATTTCCTGCATCAGTTCGTCAGGTCATAGGCATTTCCTGTCAAATGGATGGGATGAAAAAAGCACCTAAACATTTTGAGAATCTCCACCGGCATAACAAACTACTATAGGTTACTTGACTAAGGTGAATTGACAACCTCAGAGAGACACGCATGGTGGGTGGCAGACTTAATCTGTTTTCTTGTCCTGTTTTGCTAGCAGATTAATGATAGCAAATTTGTCATATGACTTTAGCTTGGGCCAGTACAAGCAAATCAGCAAAGGCATCTAAAAACCTTACCTTCTGATTAAAATCCTGCTCATGCCTTATGCCTGAAGAAGGGGCAATATCTTCCGTATTTGTGGACAAATGACACCCTGACTAATAAAACTCCAACCCTACCCAGCCTTTGAAAAGTAGGCCTCGTTAACAAGAACATTATAAAATCTGAATCTTTGAACCTTATATCCAAGGAAGAATGCCATACATCTTCTCTAGAGTGATGGACTTCTCGAGGTCTCCTCTCTTTCCCTACCTTACTGGATTCATCCTTCAGTGCATTGTGAAGAATAATGGCTTCTTGTCAGGAGACTCAAGCCGGCTGCAAATAAATGGAGACCTCACTAATCATTTACTTTATCCTACAGAATGTTACTCTTTTTAAAAATGCACTGTTGGAATTCAAAGAAAAAGCCCAAAGATATAATTCATGTTTACTGTTGCCGTTAGAAGCCCATAATTAAATTGAGGATACTAAAGAGGTTTCCTAAATTATTTTACGATGACAAGTAAAATCAAAGCCAGTATGTGGTGATATGCTAGTATTTTACTTTTATTATGCATTCCATTTTGGATTATAGTCCCCATTTTTAAAGCAGAAAAATCTTCAAATTCTGATAAATATGATTTTTGTAGTTATTATTTGAATGAATGATAAGAATAGTGAAAATTCTATCAATTTCATCATGTTTTCTCACTGGGGAAGATAAATCGCCACTTTATTTTTGTGGGATGCTCTTCCTATAATTTTAAAATTAGTAATTTGGCTAAGAAATCTTAAACCCTACAAAAACGTTTCTATATTTACTTCAGCCTTTCAAAACTAAACTAAGATTGACAGATGTTGATACTTTGGTGAAACATTATTTAGAAACCAATGTTATTAATTATTAATTAACTTATGATAATTCAGAATCATATTAGATGTTTTCTAAAACATTCCTTGTCCTCTATGTTTAAGAGAAAATACCATGATTTTTCCTCTAGTTTTGGAAAACTTCGTTTTATTGTTTTCAGAACTCAATGACATTTAAACTAGTCTAAATAAAGTGTAATAAAAGCTCTTTCCATATTTGCATGAAATGATCAACACAGGCTGAATAAACTGTTTATAAGACATTTAACAGACACCAGAATGCCAAGAGAAAAGTCCAGGAATAGAATTTTACAGTTGTTTTCCCCATGGAAAGATCATTGAAGTGGTCCAGGGTCTCAGGTTCTAGTCTACAAAAGCATCTGCCCACCTGCAACCCAAACAATGTCTATCCCAGGTAATTTTAAGGAAGCGGGACTAATCCCAAACTCGGGTTCTAGAACTGACTTGGCCAGGGTTTAGGACTGTGTCGGTCAACTCACTTAAACTCTTTGGATTTTAGTTTTTCATCCGAGCATGGGACATGTGAAGCTAGGTCATGGTTTCCCAGCCTCAGAGCTATTGCAAGCTGGAGGCTGGATGATTTTTATTGTGAGGCCTATGCTGTGCATTGGCACTGTAGGTGGTTTAGCAGCATCCCTGGCCTTTACCCATTAGATGCCAATAATAGTCCCCCCTTCCGTGTCATAACAACCAAAAATGTCTCCAGATATTGTCATATTTTCCCTTGGAGAGAGACAAAATCTTCCCGGTTGAAAACTACTGATCTAAATTACCGTTCCCCAAAAGACGTTTGGGGGTACGGGGTCCCATGAGAAACTCCGAGAAAGAAAAACACACAGGGCTTCATTACTAAGCACTGGGCAACTAGTTTGGCCGCTCACTTCTCTCTGGTGCAGTCCTGTGCTTCTGTCTCAACCCCAGATCTTAGTCTTGAGAGGGCTTCCCTACTCTCTCCGTTCTCTTGATTCCGGTGATCTCCTCCTCTCCCAGGGCTTCCAGTTCCACCTATGTTACCAAATTGTAGCTGCCTCTTTGTAACGTGTCGTAAGATCTCAACCCTGACATGTTCAAGGCTGTGCGTTTGTTCGTTCGGCCTCACTGAACCTGCCCTTTCACCCTCTTTCTCACCTCAGACATGAGGACTATTAAGCCTGAAGCGGACTCGTCCTCTCTTTCTGCCCCCTGTGCAATCCACTTGGTTCATTTACTTTCAGACTGTATTGTGTGACGGTCCACTTTGCCTGATTGCAGTCGCCACTGTCTCAGTTCAATCTGTCATCATCTGTCACCTGGGGAACTTCAATATTCTCTGTGCTGGTCTCTCTGCTTCCACCACCAAACCCTCTCCATGCAGCAGGAAGAGATGTCTTCTTAATATAAACCAAGTCTGTCACTTCCTTGCTGGAAACCTTTAAATGCTCTGTGATTCTACTTAAGGAGATTGAATGTGTCCTACAAAGCTCTGTCAGAAATGGGTCTGTTTCTCTTTCTCCCCTCATTTTGTGTCATTTCCCTTTTGCTCACAATGTCCCAGACGCACGGCTGCTCTCGTTTCCCTTGTGCAGGAATCGGAACTAGCTCCTAGCAATTTCCTGTGTTCAGCCTAAGCGTTACTTCTATGGTGAGGCCTTCCGACCTCCCCCCCCCCCCACCAATGGTCATGTTGTCCTCCTTTCTATGTAAACTTCACTTTTGTTTTAAGCACCAATTACAGTTGTAATTTTATGTTTATTTGTTTCTTGATTTGTTCAGTATAGGTTTTTTCCAGTAACATTCTAAGCTCCATGGGGTCAAAAATCATGCCTCTTTTTTTTGGGGGGGGCGGTCAGTGAGGGGTGGAGTAGTGTGGCAGGTTGAGAACAATCACAGTATTCTAAGGTGAAAATTGTTCATAGACCACATAATATACAAAAAGCCAGTGGCGTTCAAATTACCGTGAAACAGTGAAGTTGGACCTGTAAACACTTAACGGTTCCACAACCTGGCTGTGGTTCCCTCTCCACTCTTCCGGAAAAATAACCCAGAAGCAGAGCTTTCATAACTTCTTTTTAACAGCCCAGGTGAGAAGTCATCTGACTTTCTATTCATGTCACAATGACCAGACTGGGTACATGTTCTAGGAATGGGAAAGATCAATCGTTTAATATATAATACATATTTTTTCTTCTCTGGTCCAACTAGTTAGGCAGACCTGCGCCTTCATTAAAACTGTGTATGCTTTTTATCTTGTGTAGTTTCTTTTTGCCTGCTTAAATCCTTTTCTGCCCCTCCAAGATTTATTGAGATATAATTGACATATAACATCATGCAAGGTTAAGGTGTACAATGTGTTGATTTGATACGCTTCTATGCTGCAAAACGATGAACACTATAGCTTAGCTAACACCTCCATCACACCATATACTATTATTTGTTTTCTGTAGTAAGAGCATTGAAGTACCTTAGCAACTCTTCAGTGTATTATACTACAGTATTATTAACTATAATCACCATGCTGTACATTGTTTCTCTAGGATGTATTCATCGTATAACTGGAAGTTTGTACTTTTTAACTAACATCTCCACATGGCCCCCACCCCTCACCCCCTGGTAACCACCATTCCAGTGTCTATTTCACTGAGTTCAGTTTTTGAAGGTCCTACCTATGAGTGGTTCCTACAGCATGTGTCCTTCTCTGATTACTTCACTTAGTGCAACGCCCACTAAGGCCCATCTGCGTTTTGATTACAACATTGTATCCACAGCAGCTAGTGGATCTTCAACCTGTATTTATGGAATAATTGGATTTGTTCTCTAACATCCCAGCCCAGCCTCTCTTGGCCACGCACAGTTCAGATAAGCATGTTCAAAATTCTGAGATTTCAGGAAAGAAATATGTTTTCTAACATAATTGATCAGGGAACATTTTTTTTCTCCATAATGCTGATTAATATTTCATTGTAGAGAATATTGGGATAGATTATGTGTGAGATGACTGACTATTTGGCATCTTATGTCAGGCAGAAATGCTTTGAAATAGTCAATGCCATATGAATTTCAGCTCAAATTCAAAGATCTGTAAAATTTTTGAGATGTATATTGAGCTCAAAGTGTTCTGATAACAAAACTATTATCAGCGAAAACTGCAGTGGTGGGAGGGAAGTTCAGTTCTGAACTAGAAACTCGTTGGATCTGTTTCTCTCCTCAGAGCTGGACTGGTCACCTGAATGCTGACATTGTTTACCTGTCACTTGACATTGTTTAGTTATTGGGGCCCAGACACTGTGGCAATGGGACCAGATCCTCAACAACAGGAGCCAAGACTCCTGGATTCAATACTTGGCTTTTTCTATAAGAGAATTAAGTGCTCAGAGTCCTGGTCTACTAATGAGCTTCCAGCAGAGTGTTTGAGGGAAAATATGATAAATATAAAGTATTCTTGAAAGCTTACCAAGTATTATTAAAATGAAAGACATTTCACTAAACCAATTTTCATAATCATTACCAAAACTTTACACCCATGAGATTATAAAATACATTTTGCTTTTATTAAATTTAACAGGAAAAAAAGCATGAAATCTTTTATGACAAACATCACAAAAGTAAAAAATGGATGGACTGCTTATGTGATTTGAAAAAGAAGTGATTCCTTTCTCACTGCTATCAGTGAAACAGCCAGATCTTGGCTACTCAGACACTGGGTACCCACACTTGTCTGCTAACACCAGAAACAGATGCACCGGTATATTATATTCCTCTTTAATTTGCAAAGAATGAAATAACTGAGGCACATTGTGATGTCCACTGAGGGCCAACTCTGTGCAGGGCATGAGTTCAGTGTGTTGCATCCATTATCTCGTGAAATAATCACAGTGTCCAGGAGGATATTAGCAAGTCTTTGAATCGCACGAGGCACCTTCCCCTCTGAAGTCGCTCAATGTCATCTTGCCCCTTCTGGAGTCAGCCTGTGTCCCAAAACTCGTAATTGCACTAATCTAGATTTGTGAGCTCTAAAATTCTTCCTAATTTGGAACAGCCTGTTGATATTTTGTAATGTATGGTTGATCGTCATTACGCAGAGATTCCGTATGTGTGAATTCACCTACCTGCTAACATGTATTTTTAACTCCCCAAATCAATATTTGCAGTGCTTTTATGGTCCTTTGTGAGCATGTCCAAAGATATGAGAAGGCCAATGCTCATAAACTCAGCAGAGAGGGAACAAGGGGCCACATTGCCTGGTCTCAGCGCTCACTCTGTAACAAGTGTCCTTTCTGTGATATGTGTACTTAGTGCCAATTTTTTTCATTATTGTACCTTTTTGTTGGTGGTTTTAGTGTATAAAGTAGCCACTAAATGTGATGCTGAATGCTGTTTAGTGCCTGTGATGTGCCTTTCAGAGAAAGTGTGTGTGTCAATTAAACTCCACTTAGGCATGAGGTATAGTGTTGTTGGCTATGAGTTCAATTAAACAGATGAACATTGTTTTTAAATAAGGTGTCTTTAAACAGAAAGACACATGAAACAAGGTTATATATTGATTGGTTGATAAAAAATTTGTTACCAGAGGCTCACAGGAACCTAACTCTATATTTCCTCCAGAAAATGTAAAAAATGTTGAGTATTTTCTAATTTAGTGTTTGTGGCAACTTCATAGAATACAACTCCTTCAAATAATGAGGATCAGCTACATCCAGAGATACCATTGAACTTGGCTTTCTTAACTGATTGATGACTGATAGTCTGATTATTCAGCTTTTGAATTGAGATTAGGAAATTAATGAAAGACTTTGAATGCCAACTTTTAAACTGATGACAACTTTTATGAGAAAGTCATAAAGGATTGAAATGAAAGGTGTATATTGGAAGTTCTCCTGAACCCTAACTCCCCGAGGAAAATGATCTCTGTATTATCTCCCTAATGCTCAGCACTCATTATTTTTCTACTTTAAACATGATGTCTTCCTCAGTGAAAAGAAAGAAAGAAGAGGAGAAATTTGAAAAACTCTGGTTTACAAGGTTTTTAAAAAGTTCATAAGCTTTACTGCTGTGTAAACTCCAACTAGGTTTTTTAGAAAAGGTGAGCTCTTTATATTTGCCATGCCAATAAAAATCCATAAAATCCCCAACTGTCTCCATTATAAGCTTTCATATAAAATATTAATTTATTCTAATCAGTCTCTTAAGCATAGAAAGGGCATATTGAGATACTATCATAAAATGGCTTTTTAAATTCTAGGTAAATCTATGATACAGAAAGTTCTGACCTTTCATTACTTGTCTCATTTCTTTGTAGTAAATGTAAAATTATTTCAAGGAAATCTTATTTCTTTCATTTATTATCAGAATCTTTCAACAGATAGTGATATTGAAAACTTTTGATGAGTTCTTCTCCCTGAGATTCAATTTATAGCAGAAGCATTCATTATTTTCCAATAATAATGAATCAGCAATAATTTATTTAAGTATAAGTGACTGTCTTTTCAAAAAAAAAGTAATAGATTTTAAATAACATAGAAAGATACTGCTCTGAGATAAGTTTTGGGGTGTTATATTAATTTTTGAGAAGTTCATTTATCTTTCATATAAAGGATTATTTCTAAAAATTTTGTAGTTTGGAAGTCCATGTCAGAAGTATCCCAAAGAGTATGGGATGTTGTTCATTTATGCAACATTTTATTTCAATAGTATAATGATATTATAAACACTCACTCTGTGTCAGGCACTGAGATGGTTCCTTTGTATATATTGCCTTTAATTCTGATAGTAACACTATAATTATTAATATTATTTCCATTGTATAGGAAAAAAAAGCACTGAGTTGCAAAAGGCCTAAACCTTTTGCTCAAGGGGCGTAGAGAAGGCTAATATAAGTTGTTCAAGAAATACATTCAAACTTAGGTCTAGAAAAATGTCTGAACGCATTGCTTTATGCAGCTTTCTAAATTAATTTATAACTAAAATTATAAGCTAATATAATTTCTTAATTTGTGTCTTGAAATAACAAACATGACACAGGGCAGAGTATGTCTAATCAATTGATCACTGAGGGTTTAAAGAAAACAATATAAAAGGTCATTAGCCATTCTTATTTACGTAAGCACATTATCAAGACTGTTTTATTAGTCTGTGATTTTTTGCCTAAATGTTGTCTACCAGGAGGAACTGTTGCAACACAGGAAAACATTTATATCAGGACTTTATGACACAGTTTCAAACTCGTTAGCTACTTTTAAGTGGGATTCGTGTTCTCCCAACGAGCTGAAAATTAAATGTGCTTTATGGATGGCATCTTAAAGGGGATGGGGTAAATTGTGAGTGGTTGGTGCCAAACTGCTTGTCTTGCATGCCATCAGATTCATAGTATTTTCTCATAAAACACAGCCCTCTTGGGTCCCTGTCACATTGAATTCTCATAGGACAAAGCAGCCTTCTTCCTCCCCGCCCCACTTTCTAGCCAATACAGCAGCTTAATGCTTTTTTTAAAAATTCAAATATAATTCATATAATATACATTTACTCTTTTAAAGTGCACAGTTCAGTGGCTTCCAGTGTATTCACAGGTTGTGCCAGCAATGCCACCATCTAATTCCAGAACATTTTCATCGCCCCAAAAGCAAACCCCATACCCATTAGCAGTCCTTCCCCATTCTTACTCCTTCCCCTCCACCCGCTGGCCAACCCTAATCTGCTTTCTGTCTCTATAGTTTGGCCTATGCTAGACATTTCATATGGGTAGAATTATCTGAATATGTGGCCTTTTGTGTCTGGCTTCTATCACTTAGCGTAACATTTTCAAGTGCATGCATCTTTACCTCATTCCATTTTTACGGCTGGATAGTGTTCCATTGTCTAGATAGGGCACACTGTTTATCCACTCATCAGTTGGTGGACATTGGGTTTCCGCTGTGGGCTATTCTGAATAACATCACTGTGAAAGCTAATGGATAAGATTTCGTGTGGGCAGAGGTTTCATTTATGTTGGATAGATCCTTTAGACCCTTCCTCTCATTTTTCATGGCTTTGTTCTCAGTTTCAGCAATACTCAAAAACTAGGAACTCTTCACATCCTTAACAGAGCTTGGCAAACACTGGGCTGCTGTATCTCCTTGAACCTGATCTCCATTTGCCTGTCTTTTCCCAGAGCCACCCATTGGCCAGATGCACCCCCCGCATGGCAGTGTCACTCCGCAGAAGAACAGCAATGTGCTCGTGATCATTGTGGTCACCGTGGGCATCCTCACAGTGCTGGTGGTGGTGGTCGTGGCCGTGATTTGCACCCGGCGCTCATCAGCCCAGCAGAGAAAGTAAGTACCAGCTGTTTCCCCAAAGGAGAGAAGTCCCCGCTTGATCCAACCTCCCTCTCCTTGATTCTACTTTTGAAGTCTCTCTCCCTTGCGGTTTCAGAATTCCTCCCCATAGGCCTTATCTCCTGACCTGACCAAAACCCTGCCTTTCATCAGTCCAGGCCTGTTAACATACGGGAGTGAGGGCCAGACTTGCGGGCTTGATTGTAGCATCCTGGAGATCTGCTCTGCATTCCCGTTTACTTTTACTTCTTGAGGCCATATTCTTCCTTTCAAGTGACAGCAGGTGTCCCTTAAGTAACACTCAGGGCACAGACTTCACTGTCTCTGCTTATGGCCCCCCCTACAATTCTGTATACAAGGTCGGAGACGAGCGCTCCTCTGAAAGTGTTTATCACTGTCGGCAAGGAGATCTGTAGGTGTTTAATCAACGCCTGTCGCGTGAATGACCACCTGTAGAAAACCAAACACATTGTGCTCACAATGCATTAGTTTGGAGGCAAGAGTTAAGGAGGAAGAGAGATCCAGGAATCTGGAGTTCCTGGCTACAGCTGATTCTCAGAAAATTTTAGTAACTGACGGATTTGAAAGTCCTTTTTATATTATGCAGCTCTAGGTTCTAGTACAAGCAGAGCATGAAGCATCAAAGTACACAGTTTAGAGTGGACAGTTGGCTCTAGTTCAGCTTATCCTTCTTCACCAGTACCCCATAAGCAGTGTATTAACCTTGTGTCAGCCAGGAGTGGGAATCTGCAATAGCTTCCTGGTTGTTCTCGGCCTCCTTGCCCACCTAGCACTTTTTCAAACCCATCCTGGTGTGTCTTCCAGCTGGACCGTCTCACTGCATCGGCTATCACGGGCTCTTCCCTCGCTGTTGTTTTTCTGACATGGCATTTTTTCATATTGAGGATCAAATGTCTAAACTCTTAAATGAAATCTACTCTGCTTTAACTACTATCCATCACTTGCACTGATTTTCAAAGTTTTAAGAACGATTCTCTAGCAAATAATTTTCCCTCTTCCTCTGTACCTCAGACTTACTTTCTCTTTTTTAAAAAGCCTATGACCATATTTGTTGGTGTACCGTGAATCTTCCAGCATCATGAAGTGAGATGTTTAGAAACAGGATACAGGAATGTCTCCGTATGGAAGAAAGTTACATGGGGAGTGGGTGTAGATGCAGCCTTCATAATATGTGTGTGTGTGTACATACATACATACACACACATACATATACACATACACATACATATACATGCAGGGGACATTTCATATCCAGCTACATTCATGTGATTGGACCGTCTTGAAGCTGATGATGGCTGGTGTGCTGGTCCATTGCACTCAAACAGGAAACCCAGAAAATTGAGCTTAACAAGGCCTATCTCATATGTAAGCATCCTGGGAATTAATAGTCACCACAGAGCTCCCAGAGTGTTGGGCACTCAGTAAGGCTCTGGGAGAAAAAGGTAATTGAGTAAATAATAGAATAACCTCGTGGACCAGCATGCCCAGGAAAGGGGTGGTGCAAACATGAATGGTGGGACATCGAGGCAACAGGTCTCTGGAGCAGAGCTGAGAAAAAGTCACAAAAATGGAAGTGAGGAGGACAAAAACCAAACTTGGCGTATTCTATGACAGTCTTAAAGACACTGATGAATTCACTAAATTAAATTTAACCAGCTAAACCATCGTAGCAGGGTATGTTGTTTTGTTTTTCATTTTTATCATTACAAGAATACTTGAGGGTTATATCAACCTGATAAGTAGAATATGGACATAGTTTGTTCCACAGAGAAAATGCCTGGTCCTCTCCATGTGTGAAAGCGGGATTTGTTGCTACTTAGAGAAACTCTCAAATTATCTTAAATGCCACACAAGCACTTTGGTAAGAACTTAAAGATTTTATTTAGAAAGAGTAGAAGCTGAGCCCTGGATATGACTTGTTTTTAAAATTAAGGAATGAAAAAGAGAACAAATCATTCCATCAGTAACTGAAAACTCTAAGAAAGTAAATTGAGAGTTCCTATACTAGGTGCCTCTCCCCCTCCCAAAGTCACTTAGTATTTACCTGGCATATTTTCACAATGTTTCTTCAGCAACAGACCCACCAACATTCATCTTTATCTCTTTGTATATGTTAACAGAAAAAGGAGAAAAAGAAAAGTTTCTCTTTCTAGATGTTTCTGAGTTTTAATTTAGTTTTTTTTTTTTTAATTTCATTGAGGACTCCTCCTCTGATACCACCACCAATGAGCCTTTTAGAACAAATTAAGTAATGTAGATGGAAGTCAAATCAATTCCAATTTGAAGCTGAAATAATGTCCCTTAGAGGGCTCTCGGAAAAATGGGAGTTTAATGTAATTAATAAGGTGAAGTAGGAAACCCATTCATGGACTTCTTCAATATCTCTCTGTCTGAGAGTTCTAGAGAATGTAAATTCTCTTTGTGTTTTATTTGGGGACTTGAATTCAAATGGATTTGAAACCTCTGTGTGTGTACTATCAGTAAAACCTCATTCAGTTTAGTGTCTATGTATTTTATTCTATGATTAATCATATTCATAAGGTTTATCATATATACCTCATATGTAATAATGAGGTAGGTTATTGGATTGAGTCATATTCTAGTTTGTCAGATTTTAATTTTTATGATATAAAATAACTAACAGAACCCAAGATCTAGTTCTGATTCTAACACTTTCTTAATTAAATTCACGGTATTAAATTAAACCTAAGGGAAGACCTAATTCCTGTTAGTTTCCTCAAATGAGAAATAGGACTACATACTTTTTATCATTCCCTCTAGCTTATAAATGCTGAAATTCCCCATGGAATACTACTGAATTATAGAAACACATAGCAGCATTTAGCTTAAGCTAATATGAAATAAAAATAATTTTGCATTTCTCTTTAGTTATTAATTTAAATTTTTATACCACTTTGAAGAGATACCCCTTACACATTTTGACTTAGTGAGATTAGAGAATATCATAATATAGAAAAAGTGTTTTATGAAAGCTTAAATAGATGAGGGCATTCTCTGTTTTTAATAAAGTAATAACATTTTTCTGGCCAAAATATAAAACATGTATATGATGTATCCATAGATACTAAAGACAACATATCTGACATTGATAATATCCTGGAAATCCAAGACACGTGGTTATCACATTTCTAAGGCAGTAACCTATGTAGATGATCAACAACTTGTCTGAATGCATTAAATTTAAAGATGTAAATAAAATCCAAGGTATACTTAATAGAATCACCAGTTGACTAAGCCTCCTATTTGATTTGACAGGTGCACAGCAAGTTTTAAATGTTAGCACCCAACTCAAATCTTGACTAAAATAATTATTTTCATTACTAAGGATCAAATGTCTAAACTCTTAAATGAAATCTACTCTACCTTAACTGTCATAGGTCACTTGTGCTGATTTTCAAAGTAACATTTTAATCATTTTTCAATATCCACTACACAGAGATTTTAACTGGTAACCCCTCAAGACACCAATATATCTTAATTCCATCTGAGAAAATACAGGTTTATTTGAGTATCCAGGATACATTTTCCTGAGTTTCCAACACAATAGAGTTTTATTTTATTTTATTTTTAGTAGCAGTTAGTAGAATAAAAATAATAAAGAGAATGAGAAAACCTTCTCTGGCGAAGGATTTGCATGGAGGATTCAGGACAGGTGTTTACACGTCCCAGTATATTTTTTTCCTGGTCCATTGTTTTCATTTTCTACCCTCAGGTCAGGTCTCTTCCTTCCTGCAGCCCTCCCTACATTCCCAGTGGGGCACAGTTTCCTCACCTCAGTCTCCCTTTAGATCTTGGGCACATGACTGTCTGACCAAGAGAATCAGTACGCAGCGATATGTCTGCCTCCTGTGAAAAATTTGAGTGGAATGTACCTAAGCAGAGAGTGTGAGCTTAATAATTTATTATAATGTGGCAAAGAGTCTATGAAATGGTAATAGTGCTTGAGAACTTCACAAGGCCTTGTCAAAAATAACGAATATTCAATCAATGCTGGGTCTTACCCATTCATATTCCCAGCATACCCATTAAAAGTGAAAAGAAAAGAAAATCCTCTCACAGCAACAAGTTATAGACAAAGCAAGGAGCAGGTGGGCCAATAAAGAATCAAAGAATAACCTGGCAAAAAAATACTTTAAGTCAATAATGAAAAGTGTATCATCTGCATCATACCAGGTACTTACAGATCTGATTGAAGTTAACTCTTGAGCTATAAATCTTTCTGCATTACCCCAAGGACTTACCCCAACTGGTATTAAAAAATGTTTCTACAGAGGCAAGGCCTCCTATGATCTGGTCCCCTCCACTTTTTCAGCTTTACTACCTACCATGTCCCAGTGCAGGCTCCGTACTCCACAAAAGCAGAAATTCCCAAGAGCCACATCATTTTTCATTCATTTAGTAAGCTCCCAGTGTCTAACCTATCTTTGCATTTCTAGTACTTAGCAGAATTCGAGACACTTAGTTAATAGTTCATAAGCAGTCACTGAATGAACAAGTGAATAAATGTTTTTAAAATGCTGGATGATGCTGGAGAAATGAAAGAAGCAGAGTTGGCTCCGGTATCACAGGAGGAAAGCCATCCGCCATCCACACTGGGAGCTCTGGCCGGCTCAGTGGACAGATGGTAATCAGGCAAGGGGAGCGGTACAGGGAGAGATGACAGAAGTGACTTAGGTATTTCAGGGTCACACTGACCTAATGTGATGAGGAAGCCTTCTTGCAGAGAAAGAGAGAGGAAACAATCAGTAGTTTGTAAGTAAATAGGACTGTGGAAGCACTCTGGGCACAAGAAGTAAGATTAAATAATCAGATAAATGGACAGACAGATGAATGCATGGACAGATGGATGGATTATAGATTGATAAATAAGACAAAACACAAAACACCAATCTATGATTATGCTATGAAAAGCTTTGCCACAGTATGAGAAATAGCCAAGAGCCTTAAAAGACACCTCGCTTTGTCTTTATTTGAAAATACATGTGGTGGGAAGAAAGGCCCATATTCTACAATTATTTTTGAAAGTCAAAAGATGACTGGTACCTGTAACAAAAGGTGCGTGCGTGGGAAGGATAAATGTGATATGTCTATATCAAATAGAAAAACTAGCTTTAAAATAAAAACAAACACACAACACTGAATAATTCACTGACAGTGCTTCTAAAACTTTAGGTGCATCAGGCTCCCCTCCAGGTTGCTGGATCTCACCTCTCCCCAGTTTCTGATTCATAAGGTCTAAAGTGGGGCCTGAGGATGTGCATTTCTAACAAGTTCCCAGGTGATCCTTGCTGCTGGAACCCCTGCACAGGTTCATCTGCACACAAATGTTGGAGATCCCAATGGTGAGGCAGAAGGACTGGGGGCCGATGGGCAGCAGTCATTATGTCAAGGACCGGGCAGATGGACAGGAGGCCAGGGCGACAGCTGTTCCTGCAGGTTGGAAGACAAATTTCAGACCGCTTAGGTAGGAGCAAACATCAGTTTCATTACAGACCTGCCGGACTACCGTCAGAAGGAGAGGGGGACCTTTCTAAGGCCAAAGATTTCTCTCTTGATAAAAGAAAATATGGAAAACAAAGGTAGATAAATGGTCTTTCACAGAGTATATACAAAAAAGGAAATAAAAGTCTATTTTGAGGTCTTCAGATTCTTGACTGACAGATAGTAGGCTAGGTGAATGAGTAGTAGCTTCTCAGAGGGGGACTGATCAGGTTAAAATCCATATGCATTTTATCAGGGATGACCATTTATTCCCATATGAATATTATAAATTATAACTTCAAAAGGATTCTGCCTCAGTTAGGTTTGTAACTTTTAAAATATATATAAAATTCACCTGGGGGTGCTTGGTCTTGAGGTCAGGGGGACTGGTACATGGAGAAATGAATAAGGCATGCATGTAAGCAAACAGAAAAGAGAATTTATCACTGCTTCTAGTTTCAAACATTATTTGATAGATTTATTTGCCACAGGCTATTTCCATATTGAGTCACCATGGACAAGTTGTTCTGGTTCTGGATTTGGGAACTAGGGCTTCCTGTATGCCATTATATAAGCCCTGGAGTTGAAGTTATTCAGCATTTTGACTTGTTAGAAAAAAAGATAACAGGGTGAAATCTCCAAGTTTGAGGATGACACTAAATTTGTCCGAGTTGCCAGGGCAGATTACATGAAGAGCCATGTGTGATTTGCAGGCTAGTTTCCTGAGGGCAGATGAAATGGTAAGGAAATGAATTCAGGGAACGGCCAGTTAGCAGAGACTTACTATCTTAGGGGTTATTCTATAGGCCATTGCCTAGCGTCAGTATGAGGTTGCTGCCCAGAAATCAGCCAAACTCAGGTCCTTTGTGGGGAAGTATCAGACCAGAAAACAGTGCATTCTTTTTCTCATAAACTGCTAAATAGATATGAAGTCTGGGGTTCTTTGTTTTTTATTCTCATCAGCATCCTTCAAGAAAAACAAAGAAAAGAATACTAGGGAAAATTTAACAAATCACACTAGTGAACATTTATTATTTGCTGAATATGTACCAAGCATCCTACTCAGTAGCTGGGAGAACAAGGCCACCCTCAGCAGCCTCGCACAGGTTACCATGAGTTTTCACTGAGCCATTTATAAATGCAGTAAGAAAAACAGTTCTTCTTACAGACCCCTGCAAGCAAGGAAAGTGAGAAGGAGGTTCTGCTCTAGGCTCCTGTCAAAGGTTAGATTTGAACTCTCCAAAGTTTGCCGTATAAGGAAACATTATTAGTTTAAAAGAAGTTGAAGCTACAAGTGCAAATTTTAAAAATTATAAAGGTATAGAACAGAGATGGAAAACTCTTTCTTAAAAGGCCAAATAGTAAATATTTTAGGCTCTGTGGGCCATTGGGATCTTTGTTACAACTATTCAACACAGCAGTGCAACGATGAATAACCTAAGTAGGATTTCAATAAAACTTTATTTACAAAAGCGGACTGCGGCAGTGGGCGGGTCTGGCCTTCAGGTCATGTTTATTGACCTCTGTAGCAGAAAACGACTAGCAGGAACATCATGCTACTTCACTTAGCATGCAAGGAACAACTGAATCTCACTAGGCCCGTGAAGAGGTGACCACTAAAAAAATTAATTTATGATTGCAAAATTCTTATTCAGTAAAATAAGAGACATTTGAAGCACACTTCGGAAGTGTGTTCTTCTCTTTTCAAAAGGATGAGTCTTACTGTGTTTAAATCCAGACCCTTAGTGACTCCAAGGGAAAAAGTGTTTCCTTGTCCTAGGAATGTCCTCCTGCGGTCTTTTGTCTTCCGAGAGCAAGCATCCCAATTACACACTAAAATACAGCTGTGGTAGATACTTCCCCCTAAGCTCCTACCTTGGCTGTTGGCACAGCTTCTGGCCTTTTTATTTCTATTTGGCCTTTCAAAGCGTTTCCTTCACTTATCTCCTAAGCAGATGTTACAGTCGGGTACCTTATGCCTAGTTTCCAAGATTGGCATATGGCTCCATCTAACCCATTGTCAGCTCCTGCTTGAATGCACAGTGGGGGATGCTGCAGCGAGGTGCTCCCTGGCAGGCCGCCCAGGCCCTAGGGATCCACCACCACGTCTCCTATAATGCGGTGAGGCTCCTGAGAAAAGAAGAACGTCAGCCAAGAGGAGCCTGCCAACTCCTGGATTTCACAGGTTTCCTCATGGGAGTGCTTTTGTTTCCTTTCCCTGCTTCTAACTTGAATTGACAGAGAAAAGACAGGAGGGACCATGAAAAGCAGCACTCACATTTGCCTTTCAATTCTGTTCCGTAGAAAGCGGGCCACCCACAGCGCTAGCAAAAGGAAGGGCAGCCAGAAGGACCTGCGGCCCCCTGATCTTTGGATCCATCATGAGGAAATGGAGATGAAAAACATCGAGAAGCCGTCAGGCACCGACCAGGCGGGAAGGGACTCCCCCATCCAAAGTTGCCAAGAGCTCACACCAGTCAGTCACAGCCAGTCGGAAACTCAGCTGGGGAGCAAGAGCACCTCTCACTCAGGTATCTTTCATCCCTGCACCAGGAAAAACATCTCAGTTCATTCTGGACCCCACCAGGGTGTTCCCTGCTCCCTCTTTTGTGAGGTATCCTTCCCACTCATGTGCAGTTATTTTCCAATAGTTGAAATAATCTGATATAAATTTGGTTGATTCACCCGGTTTACTTTCTATCCCATCATTCTGTTGCCTGCCTGTTATAATTACAATGCTTCTTGAGACTTTTAAGAGGTAGAAGGTGGTACCATACCTCTGGGAAATATTGACATATGAAGCGTCAACAAATTCATTCCTTTTTGTTAAGTCTTAAAACATTTGTCAAGGCAATAAAAGTTGAAGCCATTATACAATTTTTAATTCCCTATGTCTGTGGATAATTGAAAGTTGATTTTAAATATGCTGTCAGTTTCCTGCCTTAAAAAAATCATATCAGAGACACTTGAAATAGGAAAATATTGACTATTCTGTTACTTTGCTTTGATTACTATGGAGATCAAATCTCACCGTCATGCAATCACCCTTAAATGGTCACTAGCCTAGTTTGCTGGAGTCTATTTGAAGGCTCCGCAGGTATGCAAAGTGACCTGAAGAAAAAAATCTACTGTTTAATAAAATGGTGCACAACAATTCACGCCCAGGAATTACTAAGAAATCTAGAAAGCAGTGGTAAGATATTTTGCATTTTGTGGGTCCTCATATTTTTGACATGCTTATGGGAAGTTGAATAATGTACTAAGTACTCTCAACAAAAAACCTCTTGGTCTACTCATGATGTGTTTGTAAAATGAGGAGCTGTTGTTTTTAAACCAAATTAAAATAGTTTAGTTGTTTGAATGTGTAACTGATTAATGAGAATTGCTCTCCAAGAGGACCTCACCACATTTCCATGTGCACACTTGACCCAGAGGAAGCACCTACATCTTTGCCAGACCAAGTGATGAAAGAGCTTATAGACTACACCAGGCCTGTCTCAGTTTTGCTCTCTTTAGATACCTGTCCCTCTGTTTAAATAGATGCGGGGTAGACCAGCAAGCCTATTGCATGAACGGGCTTCTATTTGGAGAATAAATGAATATTTGAATTTGTTTTCATGAATCTCAATACTTTATAGGTATTCATTCTTATCTGTTTTTTACTAGACATCTGGAGGGGAGAGCACCACTGCCTCCCTCTGGAGGGGATGAAATTGTCTCTCAGCCCTCAGAAGGTTTTGCCAATGATTTCTGGGACTTCTCGGTCTGATGACAGTGAGGGCCAGCCAGACTAGTTTTGACCTCTCTCAGTACATGCTGGGAGAAGTTTAATGACAAATGATAGCTGCTTTCTTTAGAATGAGAGGATAGTTGTGCCTATTTGCCTCTAATGTAAGGACCTACTTGCCAGTTCTATAATAAGAGGGGAAGTAGCACTCAACATCCGTCCAGTTATGCTTTACGTTACATTAATTGTTCTCTGTGCTATCCTGGTTAAAAGAACAAAATTCCATGCCAACAAATCCCATACTCTTCAGTGCTACACACTATTCAGAACTTAAGTTTTGTATCTCTCAACATATATTTTATTAACTTTTCAAATCTGTATATTTCTTGCTTATTAATTTAAATGGCTCTTTAGCATGATGCTTTATGAAATCATAATAAATTTATAGAAAATAAGATTTATTGTCTTTGGACCTTAAGTACTAGTTGTGTAAATTGTGGTAAATTCAAACAATCGAATGTTGTGGAGCTATTTAAAAATTATATTACTGACATTTACTAACAAAGAAAGATTTCAGGTTATCTTCTTTAGTTTACAAAACAATATATATGGTATAATGCCACTTTCGAAAAATACATTAATATATGCCTTCTCACTTTCACATTGACATACATATGCAAAAATCATGCATAACAAAGTGTAAGTAATGTAATTTTCTGGGTAATGAGGTTATGATAAATTTTGTTAGTGATGGTATCTTGTTTTGGTAATAAGAAATTAGATAGCATTATTTCATACATTAATAAAATGAAAAAGGCATTAGTGTGGCTGGCTAGAAATGATGTAAAATGTTGAATCACTGACGAAAGTGCGTCTGTCTCTCAGGAGTATTGTTTTTCTTTTAGGTCAAGACACTGAAGAAGCAGGAAGCTCCATGTCCACTCTGGAGAGGTCCCTGGCCGCTCGCCGAGCCACCCGGGCAAAGCTCATGATCCCTATGGATGCACAGTCCAACAATCCTGGTGAGTCAACGCTGGTGGTGCCACCGTGGAGAAATGGAGTGATTTCTGCCTGTCTTTTCTATATCAGTTATCAAACAATAATTAAAGTTTTTCCTGAGCTTTTCTGGGCAAATAAACATAGTGAAGAATGACTTAAACCATATTATTTATAGGAAGAAGTCTGAATTTTCACTCTGTTGTATTTGTTATATACCATAAAATATCTGGCAAGCAGCCAGCTACATATTTAAGAAATAGCAAAATATGAGTTGACATAAAAAGAGCTGAAATTTCTGTTAATATTATTGACTTTATTCTAATAATCACCTTCATAGCTTTTTTTTTTTACTTTGTAATGCTTCCAATTTTTAGACTTAAATAATCCAGCACCCTTTGAACAACTACTGAAAGATACACACTTACCACCTACCCCCTTCTTGTCAAAGTTTTCTGTCATACTCCTGTATTCACTGAAGATATTAGTATCTGGGGATCACTTCCCTTCCAATTACCTCTATGATCAATCTTGGTAATTACAATACCCACACAGGCAATCCATCTGATGCCCTAGGCTGTTAGTTCCCTTATGTTACCTGAAATGATATTGGCTCCTTCTCACTGTAATTCATCAATTCCATGTCACACACTACACCAGTAATCGCACCCCCTATAAAATGTCAGTTTCTATCATGCCTTTTTCTGGCACCTTATTGCTTTCCTGCTCACTTATTTGATTGCCCCCTTGCCAACTATTCTTCAATCCCATTATTATCTCCAATCCATTAACTCTGCCACCTTCCCAGTGTTACTCATCACCTCATGTTATCATTTTCATCCAAACTCAGCTTTCAATCCATTAACGTTTATTACATTTAGTTTCTCACAAATATCCCCGTCTCCCTTGGTCTTCCTTCCCCATCATATCACCTGAAAAACAAACTGGTTAAATGAGTTTCTCTACCAACTCTTACCATACCCTAACAGCTGACACTGGAGAAAAACACAACCTGCTTACTGAGTATTTATGGCCACAAATCCAAGGTGAGCTGTCATCTATTTGGAAATGCCACTGCATTGCTGTAGTCATTCATTGTCTCGCTTTGTAAGATGAATGTCTTACATATTTTCTTATTTTCCGGACTCGCAATACCTCTGTCCTTTCCTCACTCTCAGCTAATAATCTTGGTTCTTTTGTCATCAAGGAAAGAGAAGCATTCAGAAATAGGATTCGTATCTTTCCTTCAAATCCGGTCCATCTGTTTGTACTTCCATCTACAACCTGCTTTTATCTCTTGTGGACATCCCTTTTTACTCCCTTAAATACTCTTCTGCCCTTTTCTGATTTGTCAGTTCTCCCTCCAACTAATAACTCCAAAGAGCACACAAATATTCTCCCACAATTTCTGTTTTATATAGTGCCCTCATTTGATACTACTTTCTCTTCCAACCAAAACTCCAATCCTCTCTTTCTTGAAAAATGCTTTTAAAACTGGTTATACTTACTTTTCCTTCTTTATTAGTTTTAATGCCATTTTACCAATCCCTTCCCCCTGAAACCATGGTTGCCAAGGTTACCAATAATCTCCACATTGTCAAATCAAATAGTCAATTCTCAGATGCTCAGCAAAATTTGACATAGCTGTTCACTCTTTTCCCTGAAATACTTTTTTCTCTTGACTTGTAGTATACAAATGCTCCTGGTTTTCTTCCTATCCAGCGGGCTGTTCCCTGCCAGTATCCTATATTAGCCCCTCCCCTTCTTCCCAATCTCTAAGAATCAGAGAGTGCGCCAGGGCTCAGTACTCAAGCTTCTCTCTTCTATCTACACTAGTCTCTTTGATGATTGTCTAGTACCAATGGCCTTAATGTCATGTAAATGCTCATGAATCCCAAATTTTATCCCCAGCTTAATCTCTTCCCAGAATCCACATCAGCTTCCGTATCAAATGCTGACTCAGCTTCTCCAAATGGCTATCTAATAAGCAAACCATCTATGTTCAAAATGGAAATCTTGTTCTTCTCTCCCCAACTCCAAAATTCTATTTTCCCTATTCAATACACAGCACCACTATTGATTTATTTACTCTTGTTACAAACTTTAGTTTCATGCTTCTTCATTGTGATTTTCTCACACTTTGAATTCAGTCTTTCACCACATTCTATAGCTCTTGTTTTCAGAACCTGTCCCAAATATGACCACTCCTTCCCATCCTCACTGCCCTGCCCATGTATATCCAAGACACCATCTCTTACAGGTAATAGACTGTATCTAAAGCATGCACCTGCTTTCTTTCCTTTAGCTCTCGACCCTACGGTAAGTTGTCTCTATATCAGCCTTTAAATATACAAATATTGAAAGATATCCCTCGTGTTACTCCTCTTGACTTCCATCACATGTGGAACAAAATCTGATGATTTTACTTTGTCTTGCAAGGCACCCTGTGACCCAGCTCTGGCCTTATCCCTCACTTCATCTCCCACTACTCCTCTCTGTAATCCATTTCAACCACATAGCCCTCCTGTCTGTTTCTAGATCATCATGTGCATTCAAACTCAGCGACTTTTCACTTGCTGTTCTCTTTGCTTAGAATCTCTTTCCATAGATAGTCACATAGCTATTTCTTCCTACCATTCAGGTCTGTGTTCAACTGCCACTACCCCAAATAGGACTTCCCTGACAATTGCCTAACATAGCATCTTTGGTCATTCTCTACCTCCTCGATCCCACCTCACATCATCCTCTATTGTGTATGACCATCCTACTTGCATTTTTGTGTTTGCTAATTTATTTATTATGTGTTTCCCATATTTTAATGCAATATACATGAGTGCAGAGATTTTACGTGTTTTGATCTCTGTGTATCCTCAATACCCACAACAGAGCCTGGCACATGTTAGGCATACAATTGATACAACTTAGTCAAATGAAAAAAATAACAATGGCTTCTTTCTACTTACTATACATCATATCTCCTCCAACTTGAACGTGTATCTCAATTTTTTCTATAATAAGTGCAAAAACCTATATGGAATTTGTAAGGAATGCCAGCTGTTCAACTCAGGGAGAGGTAGTGTTATTATTCCTATTTTACTGATAAGCGAACAGGGACTTGGAGCGTTGGATAATGTAGTTTTCATTCACACAGTGACTTGGTGGCACAGCCAGAATTTGGATGCAGAAGGTCTGGCTTCAGAGCTCTGTGCTCTAATTGTTATGCTTCCAGCTATAATACTCTATGAAGCCATCTTTCCTTTTTTATTATTTTCATTTATTTTACTACAGAAAGACTACGTAAGCTGTGTCTATTTTTTCCTGCAGTCCACTTTCCTCTTGTCACTAAGCTCTACTGTGGCTTTCTTCTGACAAACCTCTGTGCTTCAGAATCTTTGTGCACCTTTTTGTCCCATATATAGCTTTTTTATCCAGTTAGTTTCCATATCCCATTGATTTTCCTTCACAGTATCGTTTGAATCCCTGATACCTTCCCGTTACCAAGAATCATATTTTTTATTCTGTTCATTATGACCTCACACTTGAACTGTCAAAACAGCTTCATAGTCTTCCTACATCTAGTGTCTTCCAGACTATTTTGCATCCTACTTGCCAGATTTCTTCCTAAAACAACATGAACATGGCATTCCGTTCCATAAACTTCCCCAGTGGCTCCTTATTGTCTACCAAAAGAAACAAGTACAAACTCCTCAGCGTATCAGATTCTGGTCTACATTTCTAGTTTCCTGTTGCTATGCCCTTCTATGTATACCCTAGATTCTTACTAAGCTGGACCTATTGCCTTTCCACTAGTATGCATTGCCTTTTATTTGTTTCTTCTTCAAAACACTCCTTTTGGAATGACTTGGTGGCTGTCTCTACCTAACAAAGTCCTGGGCATCTTTCAAAGACCACAGCAGATATGATGCCAGATCTCATAAATTCTCTTTTCTGATTATGCCATCCAGAAATGATAGCTTCCTCTCTCCTATTTGACTAGCATTTTAATTTTTTTTAACATTTTATTTATTTATCTTTACAGGGGAAGGGAAGGAGAGAGAGAGAGAGAGAGAGAGAGAGAGAGAGAGAGAGAGAGAGAGAGAGAGAGAGAGAGAGAGAGAGAGACATCAATGTATGGTTGCCTCTCGTGTATCCCCTGCCGGGAACTGGCCTGCAACCCAGGCATGTGCCCTGACTGAAAATCGAACTGCGATCCTTTGGTTCACAGGCCCATGCTCAATCCACTGAGCTACACCAGCCAGGGCTGACTAGCATTTTTATACCACTTTTGTGGTATTAATCACACAAGGGCTACCTCATATTCTTAAGTATTCAAGTTCAAATCTTCCCTCATCTAACAGGCTGTGAAGTACATGATAAGGAGCAAATTATCTAATCCATCTTCGTATTCACAGGCTGTGCAGAGCTCAAGACCTAGCACAACAGTAGTGTTTGTTGACTATCTCCATGTGACTGAATGAAAGCACAACCCTGACAAGATACAGATCTATGACTTTCATCAGCATGGTTATCTCAGGCCTTATCAATTAGTTCAGCTGCAAAAAGCCCATTTTACTTATCCGAAAACTTAAGAATTTGCTTTAAAATTGAGTTTGATTGTATGTCAAAGTCATTTCCTTGTCTTGGATAGAGCTTCACCAACACAGAGCTTGGAGATAACAAAGGTTATGTAACATATATATGTATTCTATTGACTCTTCATTTCTTATTGAAATTGCATGTAAGTATAACATTCATATACTTCAGAGGGCTCAATTTCCTAAAATTGTAACTTTAAAGGTAATCTCCACTTTAGAATTCCTATAGGCCGCATTTAGTGCTAACATTTTTAAGGATGTTGGAAAAGTTTTCTAATACCAACGTATCCTGTTCAGGGAGCTAAGTAATTTGGCAAGGGAATTTCTGTTTGAAAAATCTTTGTATATCAGTGTAAGATATAAATTCAATTGTTAGCAAGCTGTGTCAGAACAGATTGTTTTTTGTCATATTTGGCCACAGAGCAGAAATTTGTTGAAAATGTTTGATGATGTTGCTCTGAGATGTTTTGCATCAACATAGCAATGCAATGAATATTTTGAATTGTAGTGGAATTTTGGGTGTGCTTCTGGCTCTCAAAACTGACATTCATGGGGAAAATACCAAAAGACTTCAGTACAGTGTTACATCCAACTTCAGAGTGATTATTTTTGCAATAACTGTATTATAAGTGTAGGCCTTTGTGCCCTTTTAGAAATCAATAATGGATCAAAATACTTCAAAACCAAAGATTGAGAGTATTAACAATGTCATGCCAGGAAATAAAACAATGAGAATTTTTGAGATACAGACACATACAACAGATTGTTATTATTTTGAAAATGACTTTATTATTTGCAAACATTTTATACCCAAGTCAATAGTCAAAATGCAAAACCCTTGCAAAGTAAAATTTCCCTCAGTAACGAAGGACCTGGAACCACAATACGAATTGAGTCTTTTAAAGGGTTCTCTCAGTTATCTAACTTAGAGATTCCGTGGCTGGCCAAATTATTTTTCATTTCTCCCTTCAAATGTATTCAGCTCTGACCAGAAGATATTCGTGAAATGCTTTTTCTGAATGTATTATAAAATATTAGTTAAGTTCAAATAACTATGTTGTTAAGAAAATGTGCAGTTTGTGAAATGAGTGCTTCATATATCTATGGGAGACTCATTATCACATTTATTTATAAGTAAAAATTGTCAACACAGGGAAGGCTTTGCAATCTGTCAGTCAACTTTAATGAAGGGGCAATGATTCCATTTGATCAGTAAGAAGGGTAAGATCATTGAACTGACTGCTTGAAGACTGGGTTTTTGAGTTGTATGAATACAGACTTTATGTAATTCCTTGGCTCTTATTTACAAATGTACTTGTCTATTACTAGTACTATTATCATCATCATCATCACTACGATAGTAAGTATACACCCCAGGAGACTAATACAGTAAACCACTTAAAAAGTTTCCAGTGACCTAAACTGACAGATTTATAAATATTACTTCTAGAAATGTTTTTATTAACTCACTTGAAAAAATATGAAGTATCTCCAGCACTATACTGTGAGAGTCACGAAGACTATAAAATTATAACCTCTTTCTTTAAGGAATTTACAATAATTTTGGCTGGTATCTGGCTTGTATCTTCATTCTTGTCAAAGTCATTGTTTTTCCTGTTTTGGAAAATATTTGTGTGTTTGTGTATCCACAATTTACTCATTAAAAAATGTTTGTATTAAGGCATTGTACACATACCATTTATTCTCTAATTTTCATTCAAGTCTTCCCAAAATAATTGAAACTGTGAGTCATAATTTATATTTTTAATTTAACATTTAAAATATTCTGTGATATCTGTGAAACATATACTTTACTACTGCTTCAAATAAAAATATAAAAACATGAAAATACCAGTGATTTGATATTCACCATCATATTCACAAAATCCATGAGGAAACACCTGTTTCACAGAGAAGAATGTATTACTCATTTGTCTCCTCATCTAGTACCTGCAATTCACATTTGCCAAATAATAATATACAGATGTCATCTATTTTTATGATTGTCTTTTATTCATAATTTATCCTTTTTCGTTGCAACATATTTTTATTAACAAATTGTATGTTTATGTTATAAATTTATGTGGGCATAAGTTTTTAACTGCTGTTTTTTTCCTTCTGGGTCATCATTATAATTAGTATTTCTGTATAATTGTATGACTGTACAATCATACAATTGTACAGAAATACTATTTTAATATAATTATTTAATATATTCATGGATGAATGTTCTTTATTGCATAAATTCTATTCCGAAGATTTTATTTATTGATCTAAAGACTAAGAAACTTTACATATACATGTGGTTGAATATTACAACAATGAGATTTTTATAGCAATCACTCAATGATTCAAAGTCTTCCAAATTATATGCCAAAATTATACTGTGGACTGTCATCCAAAGTTATTTTTAATAATATTCCAACTAACAACTAGGCAATGTCCTTCTTTAATTATTTTGGAAGTAAAAGTTCTAGAAATAACCTGACTTTTAAAAGTGTTTGTTACTCATTCAAGTTACTTACTGACTCATTTTCTAGGAGGTACAACTATAAAGTACTCTTATAAGGTACTTTGTTTACTGCAGTATATTAAGATAGGATTGGGAACCTTGAAATATCACTTATACCTTCACTAATATAATTTTTGAAAATGTTTTTATCTTATTAAAATTTATATATTTTTATTCAGTTCTTTGAATACAATCATCATTTAACTCACGTAAGGTAATTAGTCTTCAATGTCAAACTAATTAATCAAAATTTGTTTCTGAAAAAGCCTTACTTTATTTTTCAATTCAAATAAACATGTTAATATGTAGTTCCAGGAGTATTATAATTACAAGGAAAAATAAATTCTGGAATGCAGTGGTAAAATCTAGTTTACTAGAAGCAGCCCTTTCGATTTGAAGTGTTGTATATTTAATGTAGTTAAATTAATATGCACTTTAATTAGAAAATATTTTTAATCTACATGTTATTTCTAACCAGTTTATAAAAATTTAATATAATTTATGTTTATGAAGTTACTTAGGTAAGAGGAACATGATAAAATAAAAAGAAAGGTTTTTCCCTGGTGAATGTGCGTATCTGTGCATGTTAAAAACTCCAGTAATAAGCATTTGAGTGTAATTAATTGAAAATCATGTATATAACAGAAACCACTTCATTAGTTTCACAGAGAGGAATATATTGCTAAAATTGATGATTCCAGTAGCTGGCTTAAATTTTATTGTTTGTTAATAAAGCTTAAATTTTATATCATGTTAATAAGACAGGTAATACTAAACATTTTACAAGATGATATGAGATGACGGTTGACTATAATTAGAATAAATATTTCATAATATGATATAATTCAATAGGTGTTGAACAATGAAATTGAACAATGGTCACTAAACCCAGAAAACATTGTGTAAGATATTCGTCTGTGAGTTTAGGCCAGGATGTCTAACAAATGTTTGATATTCCCAGAAAACATTCAGTTATATTTAAATTAATGTGACACTAACGTGCACTGTGCTGGCTCTCTGAAGTTGTTTCCTTTCTGTTTAAATATAAATCTCAAGTATAATTATTGAGAATATGCCTTTATTTTTTTTCTTTCCAGCCTATCTCTCAAAATTGTTTAACATTCTTCTTACACAGAATTAACAGAAAATTTTCATTTCCTCAGCCCATTCTATACAATATATCCGATTTCTGAACAACCCGACATTTTTAATGCCCTTGCCTTTGCTTAAGAGACAGAATGAGAAAACAAAAACAGAAACCAAAAACCAGGAAGCCTTAAGGTGGCTTTATTAATCATTCCTTTGTTGAAACCATGGGAAGTTTCAAACCTCAGGGTAATGCCTCTGAGATGCTGGGGAAGTGAGGTATCTTTTCCGTAATTGTTAGTAAAGGACTTTGTGGAAAGAGGTACTAAAGGAGCCTACCTGATACTGAGAAGAGCATGCATGGATTTGAAGACGTGAAAATTAGCCACTTCCAATTGCTTGTTACGTGAATACATAGGATTAAAAAAAATGAATATCTTTGTGTTGCAGCTGTCGTGAGTGCCATTCCTGTGCCAACTCTAGAAAGTGCCCAGTACCCAGGAATCCTTCCATCCCCCACCTGCGGATACCCTCACCCACAGTTCACGCTCCGGCCTGTGCCGTTCCCAGCGCTGTCCGTGGACCGAGGTTTCGGAACAGGAAAAAGTCAGTGCAATGTGTTTCCTTTCCTTTTCTTTTCTTTTTTTTTTTTTAGGAACAAATAAATAATACCATGGGTATCTTGTCAAATTGTAGCATGTTGATGTTCTTCTCCTTTAGAAAGATTAATTCACCCATGACCTGAGCATGAGACTTTTGTTTTCCAGCATAGTTAATCCCTGAGATCCTAGTTCATGCTTTTGGACTGATCCCCTAAGATCTCTTTCCATAGTAGACTTAACTGAGAATATAAAGAGTTGTGCAAACAATGGTTCAGTAAAATAATGATTTCATGGGTGTTCGAAATTTCATTTAGCACAGTGCCCTCATGGTCCATCCATGTTGTCCGAAGGGCAGAGTGTCCTTCTTTCTCATGGCTGAACAATAATATTCCATTGTCCATATAGTACCACATCTTTATTCATTCATTCACTGATGGACACTTAGGTTGATTTTACAGCTTGGTGATTGTGAATAATGCTACACTGAACATGGAGTGCAGATATCTTCACGAGATAGAAATTTTGTTTTCCTTGGATATGGCATTCCTAGAAGTGGGATTCTGGGTCAGCTGGTAGTTCTACTTTTAATCTTTTAGGAACCTCCATACAGTTTTCCATAGTGTCTATGCTAATTTATACTCCCACCAGCAGTACCTCTTTGCCTACACTTGTCATCTCCTGTCATTTTGATGAGAGCCATTCTACAGGGCGTGAGGTGAAATCTCATTATGGTTTTGGTTTGAATTTCTCTGATGATTAGTGATGTTAAACACATGGTAGTACCTCCTGCCCATTTGTAAGTCTTTTTTGGAAAAATGTTCATTCGGTTTCTCTACCCAATTTTTAAATCTGATCAATGGATTATTTTTGCTTTTGAGTTTTATATATTTTTATATATTTTGAATATTTACCCCTAATCAGATATGCAGTTTCCAAAACATTTTTTTCAGGCCTTAGGTTGCCTTTCCATCATGTTCATGGTTTTCTTTGCTGTATGAAAGCTTTTAAATTTGATGTAGTTCCACCTGCTTATTTTTTTCTTTTGGTGCCTTTGCATTTGGTGTCAGAGCCCCCAAAATTACTGTTAAGTCACGGAGCTTACCCCTGTATATTCTTTTAGGGGTTTTACAGTTTCAAGTCTCAGATTTAAGTCCTTAATCTACTGAGTTGTTTTTTGTGTGTGGTGTAAAATAGGGTTCTGATTTTATTTTTTTATGTGATAATTTAGTTCTCTCGGCACCATTTGTTAAAGAGAGTATCCTTTTCATACTGTATAGAGTAGGTTTACAGCTGTGAGTATACGAAACACAGAGTATATTTCTTGTATTACTATTTACTAATTACTTATCTTTCTTCCATACAAACACTTTAAATTTACCGTTGCCCCATCCTATATATTCTTGGCTCTTTTGTCACAAATTAATTGACCATATATGCATGGGTTTATTTCTGAGGTCCCTATTCTGTACCACTAATCTGTAGTCTATGACAACACCATATAATTTTGGTCACTGTAGCTTTGTGATATAGATAGAAATTGGAAAGTGTGATATCTTCAGTTTCGTTCTTCTTTATTAAGATTGATTTGATGAGTTTGGGATCTTTAGTGGTTCCATACAAATTTTGGGAATTTTCTTTATTTCTGTGAAAAATATCATTGAATAGGGGTCCCACTGAATCTGTAGATCACTTTGAGTATCATATGGTCATTTTAGCAATATTAATTCTTTAATTGATGTGCATGGAATATCTTTCCATTTGTTTGTGTCTTCTTCAAATTCCTCTGTCAATGCCTTTTAGTTTTCAGTGTATGGATCTCTCCCTTTTTAATTATATTTGTTTGTAAGTATTTTATTTTTTGATACTGCGAATGAGATTATATTCTTAATTTGTTTCTGAGCATTTGTGTGGATGTATACAAATACAGCTGATTTTTGTCTCTTGATTTTTATTCCAATAGTGGTACTTCACTTGTTTGAAGGAATGTGAAAATGGAGTCTCCCAAGCTATTATATATACTCTGGCGATTTTTGCTGTGTCATTTGACTTCTTTTCCCTTCATGCACAGCATTTTGAAATCGATTTTATGGCCTTTTACTCTTAGTTAAGAGCAGGTGACTCAGCAGCTCATGTGAGATAGGATGTTTTGTAGGAGGTAAGATGGGAGCAGCAAATAAAATATACGTGTGAGGGAAGCTATATTTTTCCAACCCAACAGGGGCAACTCTAAGAAATCATAAATTGTCTAGATGTAGCAAGGTTAAAATTAAAAGGCATCAAAAATCTGCCAAGAGAGAATTAGATTTGTTTCCCCTTTCATCACTGCACATCATGTCTGCGGAATAGAGTTGTGTGCAAAAACTTGAGGGAAAATAGTCCCCCAAGCCATGCTGAAGGGAATTAAATGAGAAAAAATGTGGGAAGTCTCAACACCAAAAATTTCCAAATCCAAGGACACTTAGGAAGATAATTTTAGTAAAAGAATTCAGAACCACAAGTCTCTTCTTCAACTACTGGAATAAACTCTCCCCAGCAGAAAAGAGGTTTATAGTTTTCGTTTAGTTTTCTCATTGGATCATTGTCTACTATTTTCTTCTGATTTCATATATGTTCTCTAACTTTAAGGTGGATATGCAGGAAGAATATGTAGAATGACCTTTATCTGTTTACTTCAGCAAGACTGATAGAAGCCTCAATTCACTCCTTTTTAAAATTAGAAATGAACTATTTTATTTTATTCATAGTGTGTTTCTGTAACTTCTGTTTTTAAAGGCATATTCTCCTTCTGAAAATCCAATGTCCCGTTTACTCTTTTCCTTTTCTCTTGATTGGTACAGCATGCAAAACTGTCTCATCGAATCATGGGGGGGAAATGATTCCAAAGTTAAAGTTTAATGAAATAGAAAACAAAAGAAAACAAACTAGTGTAAAATTTGTTTCTCTCTGTGGTTAGAATCCCGTGTACCACTCTGGTGCAGGACTTCGGTAGTATGGGAAGCTACACGTGTGTGGGAGCAGAGATACCCTCTATACCTGCCAGCTAGCTTTGCTGTGAACCTAAAACTGCTCTAACAAAATAAGTTTTATTAAGAAAGAAAGACATAAATAAATTAATACACTTCAGTCTCTTTGTAGATTTTATTTTGTTAACATATTTAAAAGTAGGTTTTAAATAAAGGTAGTTCTATAACTATTATATAATATATAATATAAACATAAAATGTAATTGAACAATTATATAAAAGATTCTTAACAGAGTACTTATCTCAGTAAATTTTGAACCTCATCTAAAATCAAAAGGCATAGTAGACATTCTACTCCTAGAAGATTTCATAGAGTTTTAAAATATATAGTTAGTCATCAAGGATTTTTTGAGCAAAGCTATGTGCAATGCAAAAGGAATAGAAACTGATATGTATTTCCAAGTGATTGCTTCAAAAAAAAATAAGTGCCCTCTTTTCTAGGAAACAAAATATTCTCTAAATCACTGTCAGAAAGAGTTAACTTCCAGCCATTTAGTATCGGTTTCTAAATGCCTTGGAGAACACTAAACATCCCTGTTCTCTCTCAAGCAGAAAACATTTCATGACTCTGGCTAGAGATGTTTCATTAGTCACCTTGAGAAACAGTGAAAGGCACACATAGGAAAAGGAACATTTGACTGTTCGAGTGGGGAGACTCTTCTTCCCCCAAAGTTATCTGAAAGATCTTCAAGTTTTATAAGAGTTAAATCACTAAAATCCTGCCCTCAAAGATATGCTGCATTCTGAAGGCACAAATAAAGCTGAATTTTCTCCTGCCATAAAAAAAAGAAAGCTATAGTATATTTGGATTACACACATTTAGTAATATATCAATAAAGATTTATACAGTTTTGATGGGCAAATATTTTCTTTCCTACCAACGCACTGCAGCTCTGCTCTTAGTCTCAATAGGAAAATGCACTGTCCTCAGGAAATAAGGAGCAGTGTTATCTTTTGAAAATTTCAACCGACAAATAGTCTTGAGGTCAAGTCACTATAAAATCGGTACCCCCATTCCCTCATCATTGCGGATGTTGTACTAAAAGTTAGATGATTTTCACTATTCATTTCAGGTTGAGTGTTGTCTTAGTAAGAAGGCTGTTTAGATTTATCCATGTTATTTTCCTGCTCCAGCTCTACTCCAAATTGGAAATTAACTAACAATGGGACTTGACCTAGATAAAATCAGGAGTGAAATGGAGTTCATGGATTTTTCTCTAGGGTCTTTTCCAAAACCTAGGCTATGAGGAACTGGGGTTACTCAGAAATATTGCATGATGCTGTCCTTCTGACATGGATGAGTGAAGCGTGTTCCTGGAAGTTTTGGGGTCTCGAAGGGTCTTTGTTTTGTGTTATTGGCATGCGTTATTTCTTTCAAACATTACTATTTTAGAGAGAAGAAAAATCCTCATTTCCATTTTCAGAATATTTTTGCCAGTTATTCCATTGCAATTATTTGTGTGTTGACATAAATTTTTATGAAGTGCCCTGAGATTTGACTTCACTGCGCAATTGTATACTGTTTGTACAATGAATTTCTACTATTTCATCATTTGAAAACAAGTGCCTTGCCAGGACATGTTTGATTCTTGTTTTACTCTCCGAATTGCAGGGAGGCTGCACTCCATGGACAAAAGGATGTTTCTGTTGCTTTCAGAGCTCTTAGCACAGCTAAATGTCATGTCATGAGCCGGTCTGTTTCACATAGGTGTCCTGAAACTGGCGCCTGAACTGGCCAAAAGGGTCGTCTGAAATGACAGCTTCTCTCCAGTACAGCAGTTGATATTGTGTTTGTTTAATAGTTTTCACTGCCCTAAATGTGAGCCAGGTCTGAACAGCATATCGTTTGCTCCATGTAATTTTTTTAAGATTTTTTTAAAATTTACTTATCTTTAGAGGGGAAGGGAAGGATAGAGGGAGAGAAATATCAATGTATGGTTGCCTCTCGTGCGCCCCCTACTGGGAACTGTCGTGCAACCCAGGCATGTGCCCTGACTGGGAATCAAACCCCGATGCTTTGGTTAGCAGGCCCACGCTCAATCCACTGAGCTACACCAGCCAGGGCCCCATGTAAAATACTAAAGTTGTGAATTTTCTATAGAAACATATACCACATCCATTGTATTAGGTATTAAGCAAAATTGTGATAGCGAACAAAACAAAAACAGTCCCTTAGGAATTCCTGATACATTTACAATATTTTGCCATGTATAATGTGCACTTTTTTGTCCAACTTTTTGAGGGAAAAATAAGGATGCACACTATATGTGGGTATAATGATTATATGCCAGAGGTATAATAATCTCATGAATAATGCACAGAGAAACATGGGTGCACGTTATACACAGCAAAATACAGTAGTTGCAAGGATGGGCCCTTCCATCCTTTGCCCAGCAAATTAGATCAGGCA
The DNA here is from genome assembly GCA_004027475.1 of Anoura caudifer. Taxonomy (NCBI): domain Eukaryota; kingdom Metazoa; phylum Chordata; class Mammalia; order Chiroptera; family Phyllostomidae; genus Anoura; species Anoura caudifer. The sequence continues at coordinate 219,964 of PVKU01000827.1, read as the reverse complement.
CTCTCCTTTTCAATGCAGTGCGGTGCTAGTATTGATTTCATTAAAGAGCTGGCTCATCACTGTCAAGCCACCATTACTTCCCTCAAAGCCGAGAGCCACACTGTGGTGTTTCCAGTGGGAATCGTAGTGGCCAGGTGAAAACCGAGGGATGGAGGGCTGGGCAGCGCGTCCAGAGAAGTTTTATTTGCAAGATGCTGGTGAACAATGCCATTAAAGAGGAGACTGGGAGCAGCCCCCAATATTCAGTAACATCATCAGAATTCATGTGAGGCTTAAGGTGTTAAAGACATTAATTTCAGAAGATTAAAAGTGTGCACAAACATTTTATTAAAGCTATGGTCACAATAATATTTTAACATAGATCTCTTTCATTTCAAAAATGTAGGACAAATTAGAAAAATATGATGGAAGGAATAAAGAAAGGAAACAGTTATGAAATATTATTTCTTTAATGGCAAAGCAATCTTAAAAATATGATGTGAATTAATTGTCATTCGTCTTCGATAGAGAGAATTACAGCAGATTTCTAAGGAAAATTGCAAATTTTTTCCCTGGATGAGTATTTTTAATATGATGATATGAACCTTTTAATAAAAACCAGCCCCTTGGTAATGAAGAGGGACCCAAATATAGGCCCCCGATGCTGCTTCTCTCTGATCTAGAAAGGAGGAATACTTTATTTTTATTTGGACAAGTGACCATTAGTAATATTCTCCTTTAGACTGAATAAGAGTCTAGACTGAAACCTGCATGATTATCTTTGTCTCCGAAACTATTTTAAACCATCAAGTTACACAAGCTTGATTGAACACAAGCACACACGTTCATCTCCCCCTTTACTTCTGACAAGCATGTAGAATCCTTATAATACCTACCTGAAGATCCATCCCTTTTGCCCCTATTTGAAAACCCACATCACCAGGAATGGACCTTAGTGTTTTCCTTGCATCTCTTGAAATTTGGTCCCTCTCCTCCATCTTTGGTAGGACTTCCTAGCTTAAAGATAAGGCACTTCTGTCCAAACTCCTCTTGCCCCCAGAGTTTTATCGACTTTGCTCTCTTGGCTGCATATTTCTTGTTCGAAGATCTGTTGTTTTTTGGGGTTTTTTTTTTGTTTGTTTGTTTTTTTCTCAAGTCTTTGCCTGTTTTCTGGCTCTTGTTGCTATGTTGCTACATCCTGTCCTTGGCCAACCCTTTATCTGCTCATCTCCACCTTTGTACGGGGGGTGAGCCTGAAAGTTTCTCAGTGACCCAAGGGACCTCTCACCCTGTCTGAATATAGAAAAATGGGTTTTAATGTCAAATACCCTCTGAAGGCACAGTTCCCTTTTGCATGTCTTTAATACTATGTCTTGTGCTTTGGTATCTTCAATCTCTATTCCCTTCAGCATTATCCGATTTTCTGTCTCTCTCCTCTGCTCTTTGCTGACCTCACTGAGCCTCCCAGAGAGCTGCCTCAAAATTATCTCACAAACTAATTATCTTGAAATAGTTCCTGGATAAAAATTATCTTTCAAAAGTGAGATATTATCTTTTATCACTGCATTTTTTCAACTTACCCAATAGAACTTTCTGAAGAAATAAGTTATCAGAAACACTCTCGCCAACACTTCTACCTACTATGCAGCTCTTTTAGCGTCCAGTTTAACTTGGACCTATTGACTTTGAATTTGAATGAACAAAGTTGAGTCACAGTGTCCTTAGTATGGGAAACTGTCCATTTAAGTCCAATATTTAAGTCCATTCAACCATGTTCTCTGGAGAAAAGGTGTGTTTCCTATACAAAACTGTCCAGATACGCAAAGGCTGCCACCGAGGACTATGCAAAACCACTTCAACTATAGCAATCTGACTGCAAATTACAAGGTTTGCTACAAAAGAGAAAAAATTATAATTCTGCATTCATGCAATTTGTTACAGCAAAGTCATCGCTTATGTAACTTTTTAGCTGGATGTGCTTTCATTTTGTTATGGAAGATAATGACAGGGTATTATTTGTACCACTTTATTAGCAATGCCTTTTACACCTGGTAACTCTGATTTGTTAGATAGTTAGCATGGCATGTTTAAATCGCAGAAAAATTGGCATATTGGCTGGTGGATAATAGTGCAGCTGTAGCTGGGTTCGGTACATTGAATTTCACTGACATCGCCACTTGTGAAGGGAGAAATAACTCCTTTCTCTCCCTTCATCACTTATGATTACAGGGCCCAGACAGTTCAGGCAATATAGTGCATGCTGCATATATTGTACTTCTCTTTCTGAAAAAGAGATTCCCATCTTGCTAGATCTATTTCTATTGTTTCAAAGGGCAGTGCTATCATATCCCATAAACACATGAAGAAGAATAAGGATGTTCACAACTCTAAGAAAAGACTGGTCAGGTCCTAGCATATCATTCTGAACAGATCCAGGGGCCCTTCAGCTGACAGAGGGGAAGAAAATGTCCAGGAATGATGAATGGATTTTCTTGTCTCCATTGCAGCAGTGAATGAAGGACCAACCACCCAACAGCCACCCATGTTACCCCCAACACAGCCTGAGCATCCCAGCAGTGAGGAAGCACCAAGTAGAACCATCCCCACGGCCTGCGTTCGACCAACTCATCCACTCCGCAGCTTTGCTAACCCCTTGCTACCTCCACCGATGAGTGCAATAGAGCCGAAAGTCCCTTACACACCGCTTTTGTCTCAGCCAGGTAAAGTGCCCATTTTCCTTTTTTTTCCACATTGAAAAGGGTTGTTATCATTGGTGCCTCTACTTAAGTGCATGAGAGTTCCCAAGGAGGCCTGATGCAGCATGTTCTCAGCAATGATTACGTGCTCTCGTCTGGTACTGATGTTTGCAATGCAGCTCTTAAGAATCTCTTAAAAGCAGCTGGCTCGTTGTAGGTTCCTTTCATGCCTTTGGAAAGTTTTTCATTAATCCTGAATGCCGGTCAAGTACTTTTAATAGAGCATATAGGTCTGCCCGCCAGAGAATGTTGGGAAAGTTCCCGATTCTTCAGTGTGCCGCATGGGCTCTAGGATTTAAGGCTAGACACCAAAACTAGTTTGAGCTATACAAGTTTACAGCCCACCTTTTAGAGAAAAGCATGTAATCTCATAATTCTGCTTTGTGCCTTTCAGTAGTCATCTTTGGGCTTCTTATTGCAGAGTTCCAGGGCCAGAGAGGAGTGTCAGAACCAGGTTGGAGTCCAACTTCTTAATTTTAGAAAGAAACTAAAACTTAGATAGATAGGAAGTAACATCTGTGATGCTTTTCTAAGAATATCAGTGGGCAGAGAGGAGAACCAGAGACCCCAGTTTCCAGGGAGGTGTTCATTTCATTATCTCAGCTGGTATCCAGTCGGGCTGAACCAGAACTTCTTTTTGTGTCTGTTAGGGATTGGGCAGGGAAAGGAGAGAAGGAGAGAGAGAAAAGGAGAAGGGGAGAGAGAAAAGGAGAAGGGAAAAAAGAGACAAGAGGAGGAGAGAGGGAAGAGCTAGAGGGTTGACCACAGATACATAGGATGAAAGAGAGGTCGATAGAGAGATAAGTAGTTCCGTAAAGAACTACGTAGCACTTAAAATGATTTGGAACATTAGAATAATCATTAACAATGCCAATATATAAGACATAAGATAGTAAAGTTCACGGTTCCAAGTAAATAGAGGCGGCCTCTTAATAGACAAAGGCAGCTGGGCTGGCCAGTCTGCCATTGTGCGAAAGCATTTGATGAGCTTCGGCTACTCAGATTCATACCCAGCGCAGTTTTAGTCCCTGTTTGAGTACTGAAGCCACAGGATGACTGCAAAAAATGGGACATATGAGATTGCAATGAGGAACGTTGTCTCTCTATGGACGTTAAGAAGGTATCTTGTTCCTGGCAGCATATTAGTTAATTGGTGTGCATCACTTCTGGTGGAGTCAACATTCATGCGATGTGTAGGGCAGCCAGACCCTGAGAGGTGGGCTACAGTACCGGAGAGATGTGGGCTTCCATTGCTTGAGACACACACTGCACATCTGGCCTGGTATTTAGGATATAATAACCAACCACATGGAACAAGAGCTACGTGACTGGCAGGCTTCTCAGGACTAGGGCCATTGTACTGCGTCCTCAGAACAACTTTATGAGGTAGCTACTTTAGAATTTAAGTAGCATACTTACTTAAGTCTCCGTAGCTAGTGAGTGGTGATGCATCTTTTCCCACTCTTTGCAGGAAGCACAGGTTCTGAAATTTTAGGAACCAATTTGTACCTCTCATTTTGAGTCCATTTAATGACAAAAACAAAGAAAAACTGTAAAATCATAATCTATCAAATTAAATTACTCTAAAACTGATAAAAATGAAAACATCTGAAATTATTCTAAGTTAAGAAATACCATTTCCTCGCAAACCTTTTTTTAAGTACATTTGGTACACAATATTACATTAGTTATATTAATTCCAGTTGTATAATATAGTGAATGATTTGACATCTTTACACCTTATAATGTGATCATCCCACTAATTCTGGTAATCATCTGTCACTATGAAAACTTAATCACAATATTATTGACTATTTTCTGCTTTTTTCCCTCACATTTTAATGATGAAACATAAGAGATTTACCTATTCTATGCTGAAGAACACTAATTTTATAATATCAAAAAACTAAAGTAATATAGTACTTTGCACTGTTAACTATTATCTCTACTTGCAAGTACACTTTTACTTTGTAGTACTATGTTATACAGAAGAAAAAAGCTAAAAATGATACTCTGAAGTCCATTTTTAATGAAAATTTTACTGTGGTAGTAATGTTTGGTTTGAAACACAAGGTTTGAAAAATCAACTAATTCTCCAGAGATCTATGATAACAAAATGATCCAAAATAACTCTAATTTTAGAAAGAACACCTGACAATAGGCAGAACAAAGCAACAGCATTGTTATTTCCTAGTTATTATTTTCTTCTAGTTACAAAAATACTAAAGCTGCCTTAAACAAATTCTGACACAATGTGGCATAAATGGGTGTATTTTGTTTTTAAAGCTTTGAAGTAGAGTTTGTTCTTCTGTCTCTACACCTGTTCTTTCAAATAAGAAGCATATTAGAAGAACCATTCTCTGATCTAATGTCGTGTGGGCAAGGTCTCATTTTCTTTTATTTTCATTGTACATTTATGAGCTCTCTTTTGTTTTACTATCATTCATGCTTTTGTTTTAACTATTTCTTAAAAGCCATATCTTCTTTCATATTGTCCAGTACCTGTGGCTTAAGCTTTGGGATTTTGTATTTTTCCCTTTAAGTGCCCCCTCCCCCACTCACCTTGAGGCACACCTGTCATCACTCTGGAATTGTTAAATGCCTTTTCCTTTCACGTTTCTCTGTATTGTCTCCCTGTGATTCCAGTTCATTTCATAATGCCTTACCTCGTGATTTTCAAATAAGTTCTTTCTGCATTGCTCCTGACACATGGTAAATAGTATGCTTTTAAGAAAGGGCTGATGTTTACTTATTCTAATAGAAAAAGAAAATTAGCAGACTGAAAAATGTATTAGCTGTGACATTAACTACATGCTTCTCAGCTTAAAAAATGAAATACTTAGAGCTTTCAACAAATTTTAATTCTTAGAAAATCATTACTTTAGTCAAACTGATTGATGAAGTAAAGTCATTCTCTTGTCGGCTTAAAAAATATGTCTCAAATAATTTTCCTCTGGATTTCACAATGAAGCACTGCATAATTACTAATGAATTTATTTTTGCTTACTACAAGTAATTTCTTTAGAGTATGGTAATGTGAAATACTGCTATAAATTTTAAAGATTATGCCAAACGTGAAGCTCCTTCTACTTTGAAATGATTCAAATTAGGATCAATGAAGACACTCCTCCCTGCTCACATTCCTGTGTGTGGCTTATCACGGACATCACTGATTCGTGCCTCAGTCTGTGTTCCAACAGGACGTGCAAAGCTGTGTTTGCAGCAGTTAACCATGAGGCACGGGACAATGCATACTACACAGCAGTGATCTCCGTGGAGCGGCAGAGAATTTTGCAGTATTTCTATCATAAATGGTAATTAGAAAGTCATCTTGTTTTCATAATGACTGAAATCCTGTCTACCTGAAAACACAGATTCATTCCTTCATTTTTTTCCCCTTTCACCTGCTGAATTAGAAATTTAGCTTACTAGACTGGTGTATTTTATGGTGCTTCTTACAATTTCATCATCACCTCGTGATAAAGTGGTTCCGCTTCTTAATGCTTCATCGATAGATGTGAATAACTGTGCCGTCTTTACATTTCGGGAGGCTGCAATCACTGTGCTTTGCAAATCACAGAGGTGGACATAGAAGTGATTTGCCTTAGTCTCCTTTCAGGTTAAATAGAAAATGTTTGATGGAGTGTTGGGCTTATGGCACTATAGATCTGACATAAATTCTACCGAGGGCCAAGAGAGGGTGCTTTTTTTCCCTTCGCTAGTGAAAATTCCTTTTAGCTGTGAAATGATCAGCTGCACTTTAAATGAACCTGGATTCAGAAACGATTTGTCTTCTGGGGCTGTAATTCTAAAGGGAAAGAAAATGAGACCTCTTAAATGGTGACTTTTATATCATCGTGTTGTTTTACGTCACGAGCCCCTAGAGTTCTTGCATCTTTGCAAAGCTGCATACATGCATATACACATTGCATTTCTATACATTTTTATCTATAAACGCAAACACCTAGGACGCTCTCATCTTTTCAATCTTCTGGCGATCAATATGTCGGTGGACAGAACAAGACCCAACTCACTTCATTGTACTGAGAAATTGAGTTTGATTTTCCCTCTGCAAATTGTGCCATGTGCTTCAATTTGTCTGGGCACAGAGGACAGGGAGTGGGTGGAGGTGGTATCAGGGGGACAGAAAAGGCATTTGATTTATATTATATGGCTGGTTGGGAAATCATGTGTTCCTGCTATAGCCTGATCTTCTTGACAGGCCTCATTTCAGTAAATATGCTATCACCCAAAACTGCCAGTAAATTACTATAATACATTAATACAATTGCTTTCCCCGAGCCACTTGTAGGCCACCGTTGGTGGTGTTCATCAAAGATGCCACGTGCGTGTTCCATTCTGCTGACATCCATCGGAGAAAGAGGTCACAGGAGAGCAGACATCCTTTAGCAGGTAGAACAAGAGGGTCACTTTTCAGGCCAGTCAGATCAAATAAATCATTGGCGCAGCTAAGTGGGAGATGTATGTTGATTTGACAGTATTGGAGCCAATAACACCAATCAGTTCTAGCATGGGAAATTAAACTGCTGCCTTTTAAAATTTCATCTTATGTGTAAGCTCCCTTGTGCATGTGCTTTTTGTTTGTTGTCTTCTGGTAGCTTCTTGAAATTGTCCTATTCTTACTCCAAAATGATACGTTTAACAGATGAAAGTTGACTTGCTTTGGTCTAGTCATCCTAAATTATCTCTTGGTAAAAAGCAATTAAGTTAAATTTGCCTTATATATCACCAATATTTGTGACTCTGGAACCTACCTGGTATTTTAATAAATTACCATTTCTTCTATTATGGCGTTTCAGTATATAAATAGAAAAGACCTCTGCTGACTATCTCAGAGAGGGAAACAACTTCTAGAGAATTCTTTACGAGGAAGCTCTGTGACTGTTGCCTCATTAAGAGATGGCAAAGCTAGGCCTGCAAGGCAAAGCAGTTTGCCCAAGGTCAGCTATTGAACTACTGGCTAAAATTTAAAGCACTCAAAACAATATAACATTTTAGAAAAACAGATGATTTCATTTAGCTTTCTTGTGATGTGAACACTTATTCTTGGATTGACTTTTTCCCCCCAGAAAAGGGCTTCTTGGATGGTCCTAATTATTAAATGTTTATCAAAAACAATTTTTATGACAGGAAGCCTCACTTAGCTTAATATTTGAGGAAATGTTTTATTCTCTTATGTAAGCTAGGTGGAGTAAAGACATAATAGCAAGAGTAGTGACCAGCCAGGCACTCTGGAACAGCCCCTCTCTGTCTTACAAGCACCTGACCAACCTACCAATCGCGCTTTCCAGAAGGCAAGGAGCCAGGGAGCTGATATTGGTTGCTGTCAGCACCATGCCCTAAGGATAGCCAAGGCTGTGGAGTCCAGTAATAAAAATACGGATGAGCAGGAGGAAGGGGGAAATGAAGATGAAACGCACAAGAGAATGTTATCGGGTTGTGCTTTAGAGAATGTGAGGGTCAATGAGACTGAAAAAAATGGCTGGCATTTATTTCAGAATTGCATAAAACTTTTTGGAGGAGGGAGTGGATGACCATCGTTAGGTCAAAATTTGAGCACTTTTGATCAATTTTTTCTCAACTACAAAAAATAAAGTCTTTTCAAAACGTTATGACCTAGTAGATTATGTAATTTGAAATATATAATTTAAGAAGAATGTCCTTGGATTATACTGGGGAGTGGGTGACCTTGTAGGTGACAGAGAATGGGGAGGAGGAGGGTGACCAACAGGTTGTTTTCAAAGCAGAAAATATTCCCAATATTCATTTCTCATTTCCTAAGAACCTGATAAGCCACATGGTTAACTACTGTTACATAGATTTTGTTATGTATAAAATATCTTGAGGATCAAAGTGTCTTTTTTAAAATCAGCTTAGATAAAATTAAGGTTGATGCTTTAATTCTGTTACCTTTTGTAGTTTACTGAGGTCCTTTCCAAGTGCATTCATATCGACCTGACACGCAACTGTAATCACCATTATAGCTGCCGAGAGAGATGTTCAGAGGGATTGACTAACTTGTAACTGTCCCAGGATCATGTGCATTATTCTTGGGACCTTTACACTAACCCTTACACATAACAGACACTCAGTATATGATGGTTGAGCTTTTCAGAATAAAATAATAAAGATAAGAGCCAAAATTTGAATTCAGGTCTTCAATTTTAAGTCCAATGATGATTATAGGTGGAACCAGGCAACTTGAGAGTCAGTGAAAAGATTAGATATTGATGATAAATGCAGAGAAGGTGAAATGATTTCCAAAACACATCCCTTTGGTTAGAAAATGCTAAGCGTTCTGAACTATAAATAACACTTTATGCTAAAGCACAATTAAACTGCATGGAGTGGAGAAGTATTATGAAAACACCACCCCTGGAAATTCTTTTTAATAATTTAACTTTATGAAAATAAACAGACATACAGTGACACCCATAGTACAACAGAGAAGAATAACATCCACTCTGTTCCTAAAAACAGGCAGGGCAGCTCAGTGGAAATATAGTCTTGAGGATTAATCTCTCTATCATGCCAGTTAAGGAATTGATTTTGCCCTCCTCAATCCTACTTATTCTCATCTGTGAAATTATTCTTTCATCTTTAAAAGGTATGAAACATATTAAGCCCTAATGATCTTAATTACTGCAAAAATAAGCAAGTATATTCTCTTTGTATTTTTTCTTTGCTTTGTGAAAAAGTATGAGTAAAAGAGAGATTTTTATTTGAAGAAGGATTCTAAGCAATTGACGGAGTTCTTTATAGTTTATCAATTAATGTCAGGTTCTGTTGCTTTCTTTGGAAGCATAGAGAAATTTTGAAAGAAACAAATAAAAAGTGCTCACATAAAGCTCCATGTTAATGGACTATTGAAAATGTGTTGTGAGAAATCCAACACAGTGAAAACAAATCTGTGATATTAAAATAAAGTGAGAATTTAACCATCAGGAAAGTATTTCTAGGGAAATGACCTACTACATCTAAGAGAATGTGTAAAAACATTTAAAGTTGCACTTCTTCTGAATACTTATAACTTTTACGTTTTTGGCAGACACTTAAACGAAGAATCCAAGTGCCATGTTAAGCATCTTGTGTATTTTACAGCGTTCACTTTCATCATAGCTTTGCAGGACTGATGTTCTTATCGCCAGAATCGATTTATTGGAATGTCAAGACTCCCAGAAGAGAATGCCTTTATCATTTGTGGTAAAGGAGATTTTAACAAGCTTTGTTTTTTTTTTGTTTGTTTGTTTGTTTTGAGGGGATTTTTTTTTGTGAAAAATAATGATAAGTTAGCCCAACTGATTTCAAAATAAGAGGCATATTATGACATAATTGCATATTAGAGGCTTATGAGAATAATGGAACTTGAAATGACTGCTCTTCACATCTCCTTCAAATTGCTCTCTTAAATATTCTTTCACCTTTTCTGTTTCCTTACCCAGGTGTTTGTATCGCTCTGCTTCTGTGGTTACCTGAGTCACGATTTTTAATGGAAACGGCATATCTTACATTACAATCATATACGAGCCTAGTATCTCCTTGAAGTCTGAGTTTGCTCATTGAACCTGTCATTTCAGTTGGTGTTGCATTTGTATCACAGTGACGTGTTTGTTTCTTTTCTTTTTTGGCCACTCCCTGGACCAAAGGGAGTGGCCAAAACCTTAGTTAAGTCGTGGAAACAGGCCGTCCATGCACACAGACCTGAGCTCCGATGCCCACCGCAGTGCAAGACGCAAAGCAGGACGCTGCTGCTATGGCACGAGGAGGGTTCACCAGCAGTCTGGGTCTCCCCGCCGGCAGGGGCAACGTGTGACTGAAACAGTACTCACTAGAGGAAAATTAAAAACCCCACTAGGACCCAACTCCCTAATTATTGGCTGGGTTAACCTTGAGTAAGTTATTCAACCTGTTGGTGCTTCAAATCCCCACAGCTATAAGTGGGGAAAGTAAAAATCTCATCTGGAAAGTGTTGGTTTCGTTTTCTTTAAGGAGTCAGAGCATGTGACCACAAGTTGTGCTAGTTAAAAAATGTAAGCACTGAATCCAGGAACTTCTGATTTGATATAATGAGGAACCACGTTACCTTATAAACTGGCCCACTAAAGTCTCCAGTGCCTGATATGAAGAAGCAGTCGGACCACGTGGGAAGAGATTTACAGCACATTTTAATGGTTATAGGGCTGGTGAAACAAAACCTAACTCTAAAGTGTTGTATTTCACCACAAATAAATGCACCAGAAAAGGGCAGCCAATAGAGGGCGCCCGAGCACAGAAGACAGAATGGTGAGCAAAGCAGAGCAGGGCAGCTGATATCCAGCAGCTGTCTGGACATCATTTCCGGAGCCTAGAGCGAGCCACGGCCTCTTTGAACAGGTCTTTCTCAAATCATAAATCCACCCGACAGCCAGGAAACTATGTTCCACAAGCAGCTTTAAATGATCAAGCTGCAATAAATAGTATTTCCCTTCCAATTTCTTAATCTGTGTCTCCATCAACCATTATGAATGTTTGTTCCTCAAACCCAGTAAGGACTTATGGCCACTAGGTGAGCAGATTTGGCGATAACGTGCTTGACTTCTTCTCGCTCATAAACACTGCATCTCCTGAATTGCTTCTCACCGTGAACCAATTTAATGTGTCCAAGCCTAGAAATTTCCTCGATCTCAGCTTTATCCTCCCACTTAGCCATTCCCAGCACTAACCTTCTGCAAAGAAATAGCAGGGCAAGGAAGTGTAAGAGGTGAGGAGCAGGAAGTGAGCTGCTGAAAGAGGGAAAAGGAGGCCATTCCTTGAACACATGTAAGGCTTTACTGACATCTTTGTCTTCCCCTTTACAGATAATATATTGGGTTTCGTTACGCATATTATACTATGGTTTGGGATCTAAATAAGCTCTCCACAAACATGGCTGTAAAGCAGGGCTTTTCAAATTTTGTATGCTTAGGAAGCACCTGCAGATTTTATTAGAATGCAGATTCTGGTTTGGTGGAGCTGGAGGAGAGTGTGAAATTCTGCATTTCTAAGAAGATTCCAGGTGATGCTGATGTTGCTTCTCTGTAGATCACATTTTGACTAGTGAGGATCTAGCACAGACATGTTCTTCATCTGGGAGTCATGGGAGAACTAGTGGGTTTGGTTAGTCGTTTGAAATTAAATTCACATTTCTGTGTGTGTGTGTGTGCATTTCTTGTAGTGATTGGTTTCATAGCTTTCATTAGAGTCTCAAATTACTCCTTATCTGTAACAAGTTAAGTACCACATACTCTGTCATTTTGTCATCAACCTGCGTTTAGGCTCAGCTAGGGAATGTAAACACCAACATCTTGTTTTGTTTTGCTTTGATTTTTGTTTGTTTGTTTTTCAAGAGCAATTCTAGGATTTTTTTTTTTTCAGAGATAACCTTCCAGAATTTCAAGCAAAAGCTAAACACTTTTGCTCTGCTCAAATAAAATTCTGCAAAATTAAGTCATCCATCTTCCGTAGAAACACCTGGAGCCTTTGTGTAATTTTTAAATGCCTGATAAAGGAATTGGTTAGATTAGTATTTGTCAGTGTATTAAAAGCGGTCGAATTTCTGAAACCGGTTCTTGTTTTTGTGGCCTAAGTGAATTCTGATAGATAAGAGCCACAACTCTCAATGATAAATTCCCTCCAGAAGATGAGCTCCCGTGGGAAACTGGGATGGTTTGTCATTTGAAGGCAGTCATCGTAACCTGTTCTTGGCACTTCGTGTTCCAGCGTGCAAAAGAGAGCACATCACACGTCACCAAATGATGACTCCCCATTCAATGACCATTTCAGATTTCACTGGTGCCACACAAGTACGAATGGCACACGAGGTCTGTAAAACATATATTCTTAAATATTTCTGGTGGTGCATAAATGAACTGAAAAACAACAATAATAGAAACCACAGAATAGGTGATTAAAGGATAAGTTTAAGTAGTAAAGAACTTGTATTGCATAATATCCTAAAAGATATTATCATAAGTCATTTCTTGGTTATACATAATTCTAAGGAGTAAATATGTGTTTAAAGAAGTTTGGTTATGGTAAAGAGGGGATGGGAGAGAGGAGAATTTTTAAAGAAAAAGAAGCTGTTTATCCAATAAATGATTGAGCAATTAAAGTCTGCCTTCCTCTCTCCCTCATCCCTCCATGTCCCTTCCCCCACTATTTATTTTACATTAAAAGGGTTTTTTTTTTAAGATTTTAGTTATTTATTTGTAGAGAGGGGAAGAAAGGGAGAAAGAGAAGGAGAGAAACATCAATGTGTGGTTGCCTCTCACGCTCCCTACTAGGGACCTGGCCTGCAATCCAGACTGGGAATTGAACCGGCAACCCTTTGGTTCTCAGGCCAGCACTTGATCCACTGAGCCACACCAGCCAGGGCTACATTAGAAGTTTTTCTTTTGTTTTTCTTGCATCAGAGCTTTTAAACTTAAATGGAAACAGATACTACACAGTCAGCTACCAGCACACAAGTATTTGGACAACTTCTAGATCGGAGAGGGAACCGTGTTAAAATTTTGCAAAGTACCCCTGAGAAAAGTGTTTAAAAATTAATTCTCCTAGGTCTCTTGATGTTTTTAATATTTGAGAATTTTCTTCACAAAAACCTCATACTTACCTCTCTCCTTGAGTTCCTGGGTTAGACAGATGGTGAATAATCGGTTACCAAAAGCTCACCTGCAGCACCCTCTGCCAGTGTCCCCTCTCTCCTCCTCCAACTCCATTGCACAGCTACCAAATGCCACACAAGCAGTGCCTTCTCTAATTCTTTCCTGGGTCAAAGCTCTTATTTTATCTATTTTTTCTGTATGTAGTATGATCCTAAATATTTCACATTTACATGACTTATCTTCCCTAACCAGTACTTAATATCATGATAAACATCAATTTTCAATATTCTTTAATATAACAATGAAGTCTACTATGTGCTCGGCATTGGTAGTTACTCAAGGAACAATGAATCAATTCTAACCATGACAATGACATTTGCAAACTTTATTACTGAAAATCACTATTAGCAAGCATTTAGCCGTAAGTTTACTCCCTCATTAATCTTCACAAAAACACCAAGAGAAAAATACTACTTTTCTCCATTTACTTATGAGATACCTTGGAATTGCAGAAGATAAAATTATTCATTTGGTGTCTTATTATATTGAAATGACAGGGCAAGGATTTGAACCTAGGATTTTCTGAAACCAAAGAATACTTTTCTGAACAACGATATTATAATAAGCTCTCCTCATTTCTTAAAATAATTTTTTATTTTTGCTGCTTTGCCTGGGTGTTTTTTTCTCCCTTATCTACCAAATCACTGATTTAATCATCTGCTTCATCTGACCTACTGTTTATTCCTTCCAGTATATTATTTATTTCAGATATTGCATTGTTTATTTCTGACTGGTCCTTTCTTTATGGTTTTTATGTCTTCTTTTCATGCTGTTGGGTACCCTTATAATCATTACTCTAAACTCTCTATGTATGTGATAAATTGCTTGACTCCATTTCTTCTAGTTCTTCTGGGGAATTATTTATTTGGGGTCTGTTTCTTTGTCTTCCCACGTTGGTTGCTTCTTTGTATAAAAGCTTTGGGTTTTGGGTTTTTTTTTTTTTTTAAGATTTTATTTATTTTCAGAGAGAGTGGAGGGGTAGGAGAAAAACTAGAAGAGACACCTCGATGTGAGGGAAACCTGGGGACCTGGCCTGCAGCCCAAGCATATGCCCTGACAGGGAATCTAACCAGCAACCTTGGGTTTACAGGCCAGTGCTCAATCCACCGAGCCATACCAGCCAGGGTTACAAAACCCTGTTTTTTTTAACTAATCAGCTGTTAAACTGATCCGTTGTTAAACTAATCAAGCAGCAATTAGCTTAAGCACCACCCGGTGAGGCAGAGGAATTGCTGTAGGCGGGGCTATGGCTTCCCCTCAGGCTGAGGCCACTGGGAGAGGAGTGCTTTGCCTGAGAAAGATGGCTACTGCAGTATGAGGTGTGACTCAGCACAGGGATCCTGGTGGCTGTTCCTTCAGTTCTCACCCAGAGCCACCAACTCCAGACTCTCTCAAGCATCTCTGGTCTACTCTGCCCTCCCTCTGCTGGAGTCCAAGATAAGTGACTGCAAATGAAGTTTTGTGCATTGGCATCTTAGGAGGCATTCCAAGGCTACAGCTGTCTCTCCCTGGTAGGCAGAAACCTTGCTGCTTTTCACAGCTTGATGTTGTCTGGGTTCCTTTCCAGCTCTGGTGCTGTAGGCTGGGGAGCCCAGCTTGGGGTTTAGACCCTACACTTCTCAAGAGGAACCCCCCAGCCCTGGCACTGAAATATCCCTCTGGAACTTCAGCTGCTGCCCATGGGAGCCCAGCCAGGCACTCTCACACCTCCTTTGCACACCCTACCGGTCTCGTGAAGTGGTTTCTTCTGTCTGTCCTTGGTTATAAGGCTTCTTTTCAGCTAGTGTTCCTTTGGTTATTCATGGTGCTTTCTCTACAATCTAGTTGTAATTCCAGACTGGTCCTGGGTGGAGGTTAGTGTTGCTTCCACTTATTCCTCTGCCATTTTGGAACTCCAAAAGAGGTTTCTATCATAATAAATATGCATAAAGGATCAATGAAAGTTTTATTTCTGATTAGAAGACTAGATTAAATATTTATACAGTTGTCAAAAACCTAAAGATGATGTAGGCTTATTTCTAACTCTAGTATAAGTTAGCCTACAGCCTATTTTTTTTCCAGAACTAGCTTCCAATAATTTTTTTAGCTTTCAAGCAAGTTTATTTATTTATGTATTTATTTATGTATTTATTTATTGTTCTTCTATTACAGTTGTCCCAATTTTCCCTGCTACTCCCCCTGCCCCACCTAGTCCTCTAGAGTTCCCCTCCAGGGCTCAGGCAGAGTTACTGACTCTCCATGGAATGATATTGCTCCACAATATTGCACCTTAGATATTGGACACTGGTCTGGCTCACCTCCTTTCTCTTTCCCTCATCCCCCATTCCCCTAATGGATTCTCCTGGGAGCACTTCATACCAACTCAGTTTTACCGAAATTTTCACCTCAGGGTCTGTTTTAAGGGAATTAACCCAAGACAGAACCCTTCTATATTTTCTCATTTCAGTACACCAACATCAAATAAATGTAATACTCTCTCTAAATTCCAAATATTGCATTCTTACAGTGTCAACAGCAGAACATGCAGAAACACATGCATTGAACAAGATATTGCTACTATCGTTGGGAGATTAAGTTGGGACTGTGATCGTGTAATCTTGTCTTTAAGAGAAAGTCATATATTAACAAAAGTGTTATTAACTCTTCTGATCAAGCAGAGAATGAGTCAATAAGTTATTGCTGGAAGGCAATGCATCATGGGTGATAAGATGGGTGGGGCCTCAAAGGTCATCTAGATTTTCCATCTTCAATGCATAATCATTTCATCTAGAGAAAAAAATATGTTTAAGATTGCCAAGGACCTACAGAAATTGGAACCCTTGTACATTGCTAGTGGCAATGTAAACTATTATACCCACTATAGATAACACTATGGTGATTCATTAAAAACATACCTTACCACATCATCCAGCAATTCTATTTCTGGGCATATACCCAAAAGAATTAAAGGCAGTGTCTTGAAGAAATATGTACACACCAGTGTTCATAGCAGCATTATTCACAATAGCCGAAAAGTGGAAACAACCCAAATATCCATGCATGAATGGGTGGAAGAACAGACAAAATGTGGTCTATACACACAATGGAATATCATCCATATTAAAAGGGAATGAAATTTGTACACATGCTACACCATGGTTGAAACTTGAGGACACCATGCTGAATAAAATAAGCCCATTCCCCCAAAAAAATAGTGTGTGATTCCACTCAGATGAGGTACCAAGAGTACTCAAATTTGTGGACATGGAGAGTAGAATGGTAGCTGCCAGGAGCTAGGAAGATAGGGAAATGGGGAGTGATTGTGTAATAGGTATTATGTTTCAGTTGTAGAAGATGAAAAAAGTTCTGTAGGTGGATGGTGGTGATGGTAGCCCAACAACGTGAGTGTACTTAATGCACTTGAACTGTACTCTACACTTAAAAATGGCTAAATGGTGTATTTTGTTTTACATGTTTTACAACAATTTTTTAAAATTTCCAAATAAGGATATCCCAAAGCCAACTTCTATAAATGCTGATATTTTTATTCTGACTCTTGAAATATAAATATATTAACCCCAAAATGTTAGATGTTGATGTGCAAGAAAACAAGCAACATATTTACCATTGTCTATTTTATTTCACATATTATACTACCATATTCAATTTATTTAATCGTCTCTCACAAAAGAATGTTGTGCTATTACCGAAAGCCATCAGAGTGATTGACTCCATGGAAAACAGTTTATTAGAAGAGAAATAAAATGAGTCACCAGTGTCTCACCTAGAGGAGTAGATGAAGGGATAAACTACTCTATTCATTGCAAATATTTTTATGAAAAGGAATTTGGAGTGGTCAAAGAATAATATTCTCTCTTCCTTAATACCCTATGATGCAATAATGAGAATAGTAGAGTGTATTAATTTGCAAACAAGTGAATTCAATTGCTCTGAAAGATCATAGGGAGTCAGAGAGCTTTATCCAGAGCTGGAGTACAGAAAGGTTGACATTGCCTGTGTTTCATGGGCACTTTCTTCAGTTCATTGATAACTTATCTGTTCCATTTTAATTCTGATGTGTTTTAAGGTATATCTATAATTCTTAAAAATACTTCCTGATCAACTAAATCATACAACAACACCCTTGATTGGGTGAACAGAATTCCTATAACTAAGGGTATAACAAAGAAGCCATACCGAGACTGTTGGGTGAACATAGATGTGAAATGAGCTGGGAGGGATATCTTGGCTGTAGAGGTCCCCCTTGAGCAAGGAGGGGTCCCAGCCTCACACTGGGTGGGCTCCCACACCCTGAGCACCAGTGCTAGGAAGAAGTGTCCCCACAACGTCTGGCTGTGAAAATTATTGGATATTTCATATGGGTGAGGCAGAGGTCTCCTGTAGACCCAGGCATCCTTTAAAAGGGTCCAAGCACAGACTCCCTCCCTCACAAACACTCACCCTAAGCTCCAGCAAAAGGACAACAGCTCAAAAAGTGACAACAGCCAGGGACATACGGAGAGTATCTGAATTGTCTGGCTTCAAGGAGACAGCTGGAGGGGCAGCTCTCTCAGGGCCACAAGTGCTGACAGGTATGAGGTGCTATATCATTCAGTTTTAATTTGCATTTTTCTGGTGATTAGTGATGTCAGATGTCAAACATCTGTTCATATGCTATTGTCCTCTTTGGAGAAATGTCCATTTAGTTTCTCTGCCCATTTTTTAATTGGACTATTTGTTGTTTTTTGATGTTGAGTTGTATGACTTCTTTATAAATTTTGGATATTGACAACTTATGGGATGTAGCCTTGGTGATTATCTTCTACCATTCAGTCAGTTGTCTTTTCATTTCATTGATGGTTTCCTTTGCTGTGAAAAGAATTTTAATTTAATGTAGTCCTATTTGTTTATTTTTAATTTGGTTTCCCTTGCCCAAAGAGATATATTTAAAAACTATATTAGTAAGAACAAGGTCAAAGAGTTCACTGCCTGTGTTTTCTTCCAGGAGTTTATGGTTTTAGATCTCATATTTAAACCTTTAATCTACTTTGCATTTATTCTTATACAAGAAAGTGGCCTAGTTTCATTTCTTATTTTTTGCATATATCTATCCAGAAGTGACAGTTTGGCTCCTGAGGATTTTCTTAAAGGACCACCTAGGTTCTGTCTTGCTTGCTGGAACATTCACTCTTGGAGCCCTGAGCTCTCATGTAAGAAGTCTAACTTCTAAACTTCTAAACCAGAAGTTTATTCTGGTGTATGGTGTAAATTGGTGGTCTAGTTTCATCTTTTTTGCATGCTGTCCAGATTACCCAATGTCATTTATTGAAGAGGCTATATTACTCCATTTTATGCTACTCCCCCATTTGTCAAATATTAATTCACCATAGAGACATGACTTTATTTCTGGACTTTCTGTTCTGTTCCCTTGGTCTATGTGTCTGTTTTTATGCTGGTACCAAACTATTTTGATTACAGTGGCCTTATAGTATAGTTTTATATCAGGTATTATGATCCCTCCTATTTTGTTCTTCTTTCTCAAGATTGCTGCAGCTATTTGGGGTTGGTTTTGGTTCCATATAAATTTTTCAAGTATTTGTTCTGAATCTGTGAAATACATCATTAGTATATTTATGGGGATTGTGTTAAATCTATAGATTGCTTTGGTATGGACATTTTAATGGTGTTGATTCTTCCAGTCTATGAGCACTGTATATCCTTCCTTTTGTTTGTGTCTTCCTTAGTTTCTTTCTTCAGTGTTCTGTAGTTTTCTGAGTACAGGTCCTTTACCTCCTTGGTTAAGTTTATTCCTAGGTACTTTATTGTTATTGTTGCTATAGTAAATGGGATTTTTTTTGTCCTAGTTTCTGTTTCTGATATTTCATTGTTGGCATACAAAAATGCCTTCAATTTCTGAATATTGACTGTATCCCACTATTTTGCCAAATTCACTTATTAGGTTGAGTAGTGTTTTGGTGGAGCCTATAGGATTTTCTATGTACATTATCATGTCATCTGCAAATAATGACAGTGTTACTTCCAATAATTTTATAGATATAAAATATTCACAAACTCCATGCTGTAGACTATATTGATTATTGAAGTGTATGAAACATTGCATAGAAACATGTTTTTCTTATAATTTTTTTCCCATATGTGGCCTCCAAGAGCTCTTCTTCTTGGTCCAGCATGACAGGATTAGTTAGAAATTTTCGCTGACATTTAGTTCCACTGCAAATAAAGAAGAAAAAAATCTCAGTTAACTAGTATCTTTGGGGAATGGACTATTTTCAGCAAATTGCATTTCTGGGCAGCTCAGGACAAAAAAGAAATCATCTTATAATACCTAAATGTTTATCTGTTGCCAAGTCTATGTTATCTATGAACTAAGGAGTAAGGAGAATGCCATTTTACACAAGCTTTTTCCTTAAATCCCACATTATCTGTATAATGTAGGCCATGTCCCTTTATAGGGTCTGAACCCATATTATAGAAATGAATAACATCTCCAAGGTCACAGTTATTAAAGGACAGGGGCAGGACATAAGTCTAGTTCTGCATGACTATAATATTTACTCTCTTCCCCAATTGCTGAAGAATCACAAAAGTGTATCAGGGAGAAAGAGTAAGTAAAAGCACAGATGAGAAAGTACCTCATACAAGATATTTTCAGGGTCTGTAGGTAAAACAGTCTTGCTAGAGAGGATGATTTGTAGAGCAATTGTGAGATAAGAAGCTGGAAAAGGGCAGGCTATGATGAATGAAAACAGAGTAGTGTTTTGGGAGGATCAAATAGTAAGCCAGGATTGAGAACGAAAGTGTGTGATGCAGATTGATGGCCGTGGAAAGTGGATGGAAGAGACAGCCATGAGAGTTATATTTCAACAGAAGAAACAGTGAATGATTGGATATGAGGGAGAAGGTGAAGTCCAAGGTGACTCTGTTGATATCTTTAGGAACATGGTTACAAACAAACGGAAAGAGGGAAGTGAGCTGAGAAGTTACTCCTAGAAAGGAGTGGGAGAGTGGGAGACAGAGTGAAGTATGCTGGGCATGAAGGGGCAGCGGGGCATCCAAGTGGAAATATGTAATGGGTATGGTGGAATGTTAAGGATGCAAGCGTGAAATCACAACTGGAGTAGATTAAGAAATCATTCTCAGAAATTTAAGAGCTTTGGCATATAATAGACAGAATTAGATGACAACTCCCAAGGACAGAATTTGAGGGAAAATAAGAAATTTGAAAACTGAAACTTGAGTAATCTACATTTCACAAGTGAGTAAAGACCAGGTGCTAGAGACAGGAGAACAATGGTAATATCATTTTTCAGAAGCCAAGAGGGGGAGTATCTAAAGGAAAGGGCAGTTTAAAATATAATAGTTCCTTGATTAAAAGTTGTCCTAGATTTTTTGCTTCTAGTGTTTTATTATAGAATAGCAAATGCTCAGGAAAACTGTACGTGAACTCCTATATACCTACCACCTAGATTCTGTAATTAACATTTTATATTTTCTTTGCCACATATTTATTCATTTACCCACCCACCTTAATGTACATCAGTTCACTTCTAAATACTTCAGCAAATACATAAAGATGCCATTGCCTTTGGAGTCTACCATTGATTTAGTTATACAATTTTAAAAGAAAAAATGAAACTATAATAATGTACAAAATCACTTGCAAGAAGCGTCTGGATTTCAGTGCAATTGTGAACCTTGGAACTAAAGAAACATAATTACTGACAAATCCCATAGAGAAGTTACAGGGCAGATATTCATTAGGCCTAAAAGTTATGAGAGTAATTTTGACCTTTATACTTGACATTTATATAGATTGGTGAGGGCAAAAGCCAGGTGGCTGAGAGAGTCATGATGAATCTATAAACAGGCGAAGTGTTGGCCATGCCCTAGACGTATGGCAGCAAAATACAGCAAAGCAGTTGGTCAGTGGTGAACACGATAATGCTCCTTTAGTTGTTCTCCTTAATAGTGCATGTGTTGGGGGGGGGGGATGGAAGTAGTGATGGTGTTTAACTCCTACAATGGAAGATATCGTGAAAATATCGTAAAAATATATAACCATTCCTCATTGACTAAGTTTCTCTGAGATCTTAACATGTTCTTGTGCCTTGAAAATGCTATTCATGTTGTGTTTTGGTGAGGCTGAGAGCTATCCACATGAGACTTGGAAGATATTGGGTTAAATTGGCAGTGCACTCACCTCAGAATATAACCAGAAGTCATATTTCTGGCTATAGTCATTGTATGTACATGAGTGTGTGCATGTGTGTGAGTGTGTATGTGATTTGATGACTTCTATTAAAGATGAAATAAGATAAAAAATAAATTATTTCAGGATATTAAGAAATCTGGTCCTGAGTAATAAAAGCTGTACTATAAAGACAGAATCCTGTATGATAATCAAATTGTCTTTATGGATGGAAATATTCCCAATGTTTACAAAATGAATTGATTTTTAAAAAGTTGAAATTATTATGTTTATACAGAATATGAAATATTTACTAAAATATAATCTGTCGCATACTAATGTGGCTGAGTTTGGGTGATGGTGACACTGTACAGTACCTGATTTAAAAAGTTATGGAAGGCTGATGTCTGGATATTTGCACTTTCTTCATTTTTCCTGATGTTTTCATGAAATAATATGGAAACTTTTTGTGGTGTCATACATTTTTTAAAAGTTAAGAGTGTGTTTTCCCTGAAGTTTGATCAATAGGATATCATCAAAAACATAATAATAAAGGAGGGATTTTTTTAGGATTTTATTTTTTGTTTTTAGAGAGATGGGAAGGGAGGGAGAAAGAGGGAGAGAAACATCAATGTGTGGTTGCCTCTCATGTGCCCCACACTGGGGACCTGGCCTGCAACCCAGGCATGTGCCCTGACTGGGAATCGAACTGGTTACCCTTTGATTAGCAGACCGGCACTCAGTACACTGAGCCACACCAGCCAGGCCTAAAGGAGGGATTTTTAAGCCTATTTTTCATTAAGAATAGGACTGACAACTTTCCTCCCAGGAGCACAAAGCATCTGAATTGCAGTAACTATACATAAAGTGCTCAAACCTATTGTTTCTTGTTGCACATAGGGTAGAAAAAGTTAGTAGAAAATTAAAGAATAGAGTTGGCCAGAGGATATAAATATCTCTTTTATAACAAACTATCTAAAAATTATCTCAAATATCCATGCAATTAATTAAGAGGCCCCTCGATTTTGACATTATATACCAAGCAACAGAGGAAGTTAAAGTAGAGTAATGGAAATAATGTAGAATCATATTTTTACCTTTACTTATGGGAGCCTACTAAAAAGCAAAACATATGTTTAATTTTGAGTTTGTAGTTTTGGTTTGTTTTTGGTCTTTTGTTAATATGTGGTGTATGAACCTCAGAGAAGCATCAAAAGAAAGGGAGATATACAGGACTGATGAACTCATTTCTCATGATCATCGATGACTTTCCTGAAACTTTTCTTGTTTTATGAGGTTTCTAAATCAGGAGATGCAGGAATGGGCAGAATTTTGAGTGCAGTTTCTATAGGTTTTGTTGTTGTGGCTTTGTTATTGTGGCTTTTGTCCAGTCTTATTTCCAGGAACAAATTCACAACGTGTGATGTGAGCTCTACTGTGTATGAATTAGGCACTGATGTAGGCCCTAACAACAAAAAAGATACATTGAACAATGTTTTTTCCTGGAGGATGTCTTATTCATGCTTTGCTTAGTCACACTTTCCCGTCATAACCTTCATAAATAACTATTTATCAATAGTTAAATCCTTCTGGAAAGCTCTTCTTTCTCGTTTTATTTTTTAAAAGTTTTTATTGTTGTTCAGTTATAGTTGTCCCCATTTTTCCTGCCCTTGCCTTGCCCATTCCCCTCCCACATTCAGTCCTCCCCACCGCCTATTGTCCTTGTCCATGAGTCCTTTATACATGTTCCTTGACTTGACCCTTCCCCTTCTTTCCCCCTTTACCCTCCTCCCTCCCTCTGGGCACTGACAGTTTTTTCTTTATTTCAGTGTGTCTGGTTCTATTTTCTTTGCTTGTTTGTTTTGTTGATTAGGTTCCACTTAATGGTGAGATCATATTGTATTTGTCTTTCACCACCTGGTTTATTTCACTTAGCATAATGCTCCCTAGATTCATCCATGCTGTTGCAAAGGGTAGGAGCTCCTTCTTTCTTTCTGCTGTATAATATTCCATTGTGTAAATGTACCACCGTTTTTTGATCCACATGTTTACTGAGGGGCTCTTAGACTGTTTCAAGCACTTGGCTATTGTAAATAACACTTCTGTGAACATTGGGGTGCATAGGTTCTTTTGAATTGGTGTTTCAGGATTCTTAGGGTATAGCCCCAGCAGTGAAATTGCTGGGTCAAAGGCAGTTCCATTTTCAGTTTTTTGAGGACATTCATAATGTTTTCCACGGTGGCTACACCAGTCTACATTCACATCAACAATGTATTAGGGTTCCCTTTTCTCCACAACCTTGCCAGCACTTGTTGTTTATTGATTTGCTTATGATGGCCATTCTGACCAGTAAGAAGTGGTATCTCATTGTGGTTTTAATTTGCATCTCTCCAATAGCTAGTGGTGCTGAGCATCCTTTCATATGTCTCTGGGCCCTCTGTATGTCCTCCTTGGAGAAGTGTCTATTCAGGTCTTTTGCCCATTTTTTAATTGATTGTTTGTCTTCCTAGAGTGGAATTGTGTGAGTTCTTTATCTATTTTGGAGCTCAAACCCTTGTCTGAGGTATCATCGGCAAATATGTTTTCCCATACAGTTGGTTCCCTTTTCATTTTGCTGATGTTTTCTTCACCATGCAAAAGCTTTTTGTAAGTCATGATACCATAAAAGTCCTAAAGGAGAATATAGGGAGGAATTTTTCAGAAACTCCATGTAGCAATATTTTCACTGATATGTCCCCTAGAGCAAGAGATATAAAGGAAATAATAAACAAATGGGACTACATCTTCTTACCCATTTTAAAATGCAAATAAACACCTTTTGTATACATAATTTCTGTGGATTTAAAGACATCTGGGACAATATTTAAATCATGTTTCCAACACAGTTGGTCACTTTCTCTCCTCTAGTATTTTGGTAACTTTGTTATTTTCTTCAATTAATGTGGGGCAGCTTCTGATGTGCCCAGCAAATTAAGGACTTGGATTCTAATTCACAAAGGTATGAAGATACAACAAACCACAAATAAGTAGAACTAAGAAAGGTCATATCTCTATAATTAAGCCTACTAGATCTTATTATGACTTTAGAATAGTAATTAAATTACTTACTGGGTTGCTGTTATTTAATTGTTCAAACCAGAAAGCTGGATGCCTTATAGCCTATAGAGAAAAGAAGATGGAAAATGTATTAGCATCAGATTTGAGTGGTGTCCCAAGAAGCAAAAGCATCTCCCCTAAGCCAGGTGCAACTGTGGCAGAAGACTCATTTGTAGAAAAGCATTCTCAATATGGCCCATTTTAGCATTTAGTTTGAAGACTGTAAACAAACCCAAGAAGGAAAAGATGAAAAGGTGCTAACAGTTTGTCATAGTTATGTTATTGGATCATTTTGTATCATGGGTGTGTGGGGGGAGGGTGATATCTCATATGGGATGCGTGCAAAAAGAAGGGAATGGGGGACAGTATGGGAGGGAAAGTACCTCAAAAGGAAGAAGGGGTACAAAAAGGGGAAAGATATTTGAACACAATCTTCACCTTTTGTGGTATTTAAACAAAGGCAAACTTTAAAACCATGTACCGTATTTATAATTTTTTCCCAGGATGTCAGAAGTTTTCACTTTTGCAATGGAATGTCATTTATGTTACCACTTAGATAGAAACAAGTTTATCTGGAATCAGGACAAATACGCGAGCAGGGATATGTCAATTCATGCCCCTCCCACCTCCCTGCCATCGCCCACTACCACCACCCCACCCTGTCACCGCTGCATCTTCTCCTTTCTCCCACTCTCTCCTGCCCTTTCCAGCATTGAGAGCATCTTGTCCACTTTGCTTTGCTTTCCATCAGTGCCTACATTGTAGATTTTATTTTTATTTGTTTTTGTTTACAAAAGATCATCTACTTTAACAGTAGTCAACCCCACTTACCAGCTGAGTGGCTTTGAGCAAGTTGCTTATCTTCTTTGAACTTTGACTTTCCCACCTCCAAGATGTGAGCAGTAACATGTCTTAAAAGGCCTGTTTTCAAGAACATAAAGGACAGTGTGGCCATAAGGGTTTTATTGTAGTTTATGTGCCTGTGGGAGAGGGAGAGGGTGCCTAACTTCACCCTTTCTCCTTCTTGTTCCAGTTCATGGAAATAATAGAGGGAAAAAAAGGCTAACAACCCTATGGGAATCAAGGATCCAAGGGAATCATAGCCCTCTGGCAGAACTAGGCAGAAACATCCGGGGGGGGCCTCTTCCTCCAGCCCTGAAGACCAGACTGTGGGCTCAGCAGCTGTGAGCAGATAGCAGAGACCCACTTGCTCTGTTGGAGTCAGGCCTTGCCTTGTTTTCCTAAGAAATACAGCTGTCAGGGAGTTCAAGGCCGTAGACCTGGAGGTCTTCCATGTCACCGGGCAGGCAGGTTTGAGAACTTACATAACGACAGTTTTCACATTAATTTTATCCTGTCACCTTCACAAAAAGGTGGCACAATGAAAGTCACTTACATGTCAATCAGAATAGTCCCCCCTCAACACCTCACGGGGAAGAGCAGTAGAAGGGAGAAGAGGTGGGCAGAAGCACCTCATTAACATGTCCTCAGTGCTTCCTTTACCTTTGAGGAGAAACAGCTGAAAAACACAAAGCCCCTATTCTCGGAAATGCCATTTAAGCTCACTTATCATCCCTACAATATAATACACATTGTAGGTTAAATGCTTAAAGACTGATGCCAAAACTTATGTTGGGAATTCGGTCCTTTTTGTTCAATACTTGTGCACATGAAAAGGTAGAGAGAATTACAAAGTTTTCCATATTTATATATATGTCTTATTTCTTTCAGAACCTCAGAAGTTCCTTACATGTGAGAACTTTATACAGGGTCTGGCAGAAATAACACTGCTTTTTATTTAAAAAACCTTTTAATTTAATTTTATTCTTTTAAAAGATTTCATTTATTTATTTTTAGAGAGGGGAAGGGAGGGAGAAAGTGAGGGAGAGAAGCATCAATGTGGGGTTGTCTCTTATATGCCCCTTACTGGGGACCTGGCCCGCAACCCAGGCATGTGCCCTGACTGGGAGTGGAACCGGTGACACTTTGGTTGTCAGGCCAGCACTCAGTCCACTGAGCCACACCAGCAAGGGCACAAAATCTTTTACAACAAATCATAAGCATGTAATTCTGTGACATAACAATATCACATTCAAGCACACCATATGACATTTTAGGTGAATTGTTCAAATTAAAACTATAAATTATTACACCCATACTATTACCCTACCAACAACACTCAAGCAGGCGTTACTCCTGCCAGACCCTGTACAACTACATGACACTTCCATATGCCCACAGACAACCTGAGCACAGAGTAGTTACTTAATCATAAAAACATGTTAGGATAATACCATAGTTTCTACAGAAACTCAAGCAAGAGAGGCTGCTTCATTTGTCAGGCATCGCCAAATAGGGAAGAGTGGAGAGGAGAATCCAGGCCTCCTCAAAGTTCCCCAAAGTTAACTCTATTTTTAAGGGTGAAGGAATGGAAAATGAGGCAGGAAGTGGGAAAAACTAGGCAACGATGGTAAAATTTATATCAAAATCATGCTACAAACTGGCCTCAGGTTTGACCCAGGTGAATCTGTTCACGCCATTCGCGCTGCAGATTAATCTACCAGTTCTCACCAAGAATCGTGTTAGTAGGGAGAGGCCTCTGCAGGGAGATGCTAACAGGAGTCTGCACCTGGCAGTCATATATTACGTATCTAATGAGCAAATGACATGTTTAATAACTCGACTGTGAAAGTAAAGCTTAAAACGCTAAATCCCTGCTGAGGCTGCTCATCTGCACCATATGCGCACTGCTGGCCATCTCAGAACTCCAGCGTCCCTCTTATTTCCCCCCGTAGTGGGTCCCGCTGTGGAGAGTAACATTAAATCCAAAGCAATGCTCACTGAATTAGTTGTGCTTGTATATCAGTGTCAACCCATTAATTTAGCCGATCAACATCATGGGTTTCACCCAAGGGTCACCTGAACACTTGTATTCAATTTGCACCCTACATAGGGGGGAAATTATAGCACTTTCAGATTGAACATTTATAAATTTAAGTTTTTCAATGAGTCATGTATCGTTTAAACTTATAGTAATTTAATGCTTATTTTTAGTCAAGCTCTGTTGTTGCTTGAAACACAAAATCAAAACAATGATAGTTCTTCTGGCTTTTTAGTAATAATTTTAAGAAAAAAACTATAGAACCTTTTGTTCTAGAAAACACCAGTTTAAAATCCAATTATTTTAATTTATGAGTTAACCTGCTGGAGATTGCTTTGGATTCATTTTTACCAATGGATTAACTACAGTTTCTTTAATCCTTAGGAAAACAAAGAAATCAGAATGTGAAGTTCAGTATAGTTAGATTAGCTATATTTTCCTTCCTTATGTAATTTTGATTGCTAATAGCTCTAAAGAAAAATTGTTTAACCTTTATAGATATAAAGAAATCAAAACCCAAAGAAATTAGGCTATTGGGCCAAAGTCACAAACATAAGATTGGGTCTCCTAAGTGTCAGGCTAGGACTTTGCCTCAGTATTTGGATATTGACTTGAGCACTCATTCTGCCCTTGGAATTCATTGTGCAGATCACACACACCTTACTATCATGGGGGGGAAAGGAAATAACATAGGAAATCACAAACCTTTTGTCGTAAAGATTAGCTTGGTCTTCAGGATTGGAAACCCTCGTCTCTTGTTTGCTCACCTTCTTCTCTCAATGCAACACGGGTTTTCTTGCTCACATTCTGAAAGTCAGTCTTCAGATTTGAGAGTGATTACAGAGAATCTGGATAGCCAGGCTAAGATTATATTAAATTAGCAGTTGGGAGCCATGGAAAGGATTCTTCTGGTGTTTGTCTTTTCTTTTCTTTTCTTTTCTTTTTTCTTTTCTTTTCTTTTCTTTTCTTTTCTTTTCTGTTCTTTTCTTCTCTTTTCTTTAGCTTGGATATATTGCTCTGAAGTTTATAGAAGTTTCATTTAACTTACGGTTAGACCAATTACCAATGTAAGTGCCGTTCTCCAAAGCAAAGAAGTCAATATGAAGTCCTCTCTGCTGGTTACTCCCTAGATCTACAAAAATAGGAAAAGCTACCAAAAATTATATCTGTTCTTGACTTTTAAGAATAGCAGTTTAATACCTTAAAGAATATGTTTTTTTTTTCAAATTGCTACTGTTTTTAATTCATGGCTACCAATGTGTCAGAACACCACCAGGTAAGGCAAAGGCTATGATACCTAAAGGAACTTACCATGTAGATGAAGAACACAAAGAAGGGGGCCAGGGTTCCAAGAACAAAAGTGGCTTTTAAACTCACTTCTGAAGGAAGTATGGGAAAGGTCAGATAGCAATGGAGGAAGTGGGACAAAGCCCCAGTGCAACTGAAATCCAGAAAGTTTCAGTAGGAGGAATGGACTCTGGATAAGTGGTTTCTCAACAGTAGCAATTCATCAGCAGGTGAGGGGCAGCAAGACGATTCTCAATGTCCTCCTCAGATTAGACTAAACTCCCAGCTATCACTTCCTTATCCATAGTCCATGCCATGAGACTGGTTATTTTATATGAAGCTATTTCTTCGGTTTCAATGGTGTACATAGAAAATGGATTCAGAATTTAGCCTTTTGGGGAGACCACTGGTAAGTTCTCAAGCAAGAGGTGAAGGACTCAAGGCATGTCTCATAGACTGGTGGAAGAAGAGGGTGCAGCTTAGAAATCAGGACAGGAGCCAGTGACCCATGATGAACTGCATAAGTGAAGGAAAAGGCACAGCTTGGTGAGCTTATAAGGACCAGCCTTCACTTGTGTCCAAGCTTAAAGCTTCTGATGTTCAAAGCAGAGAGTGCTGAATCTACCCAGATACCAACATAACTGTATCACGTAGGCGAGTTAGTGCACACCCAAGAGCTGAATCACAGTGTCAGCATCCCAATACAGGAGGTTTTGAAACATCTGTTCCTGTCTACTAAATGGCAATTTTGAGACCTAAGTTGTCTTACTGGCTGTTGATAACTCTCCTGGGAAATTTCCCTTGTAGTCTTTTCTTTAATTCCCTGTTCAGGAAAAGGAAGAAAAATGTTAGACAAACCTTGCTAATAATGAAATTCTAAAAGACTGTTCAAATTCTCCTGTGCTGGAATGTTATTGTAATTAATTCTACCTTGATCTCTTGATCTCCAGGGACCTTGGTGTTTTCTTCAACAAAATAAAGGGAAGGTCATTAGATGAACTCCAAGGGCCCGCGAGGTTCCAATATTCTAAATTTCTTTGAACGTGTGGATGTTACTTGAGAAAAGGCAGTCACTTGAGGTTTTAACACATTGTATGGTCTTTGAGCCAAGACAATGTCTTCAATTCCTTTTACAAAATGCACTGTGTCTTGTAAAATGTGCAACACTTGGTAGGTTCTCAATGTATAACTGTTGCCTGGACACTAGAGACAATCAATTATTATAATGATCTTCTCTTTAATGGGTTTGAGTAATGGTGCTCTTTAGGCATAACCCTCGTCTTACTCTCATAATACAAGTGTCTCAGACACAGTGGCTACACTGTGGATCTACCCAACTGTTTAGGATCCTGGGCAGAAAATACATCATCAGACTATGCTTTTATAATGAGAACTGTGATTCTACTACATGCAAAACTACAAAAAAAAAGTCAAATATTAGGAAATTATGTAGAACGGACTGATGAATTCCAGAATAATTCTTTATTCTTATCCGTTTGCTGGTATAAAACTGGCGCGGGCCTGTTCGAATTTCTTACCTACTCAGCTGTGCTCGTGCCATTTCCTTTTTCCCTTGTCACTCTCTTTGCCGATATCCATGTTAAATGAACGCTTCACAACGTATGTTAAGACACACATCGCATATGTTTGGTGAAGGGTTAAATTATAAATTTTTCATAAATAGTTTAACTTAAAAAAATTAAAAATAAATAAAATTCCATCATCCAAGAAATCGAAGTGCAAACTGTACTGAAACATATATGTAAAAATAAAAGGTCGGTACAGGAAGTATTGTTAAAATGCAGCTGCCTATCCAACACAGGGCAGAAGAGATGGCTCGTGGAGTGCGCTAGCAGGAACAGCTTCCCGTGGCACTAACGCCAGCTGCAGGTTTAAGCAGGACATTGTAAACATTCTGGAAGGGGATATAAAAATGATTCAGAAAATGCAACGCCAAGTAGGAGTTCAGTGGAGACATTCTCAAGCTTCACCAGAGCTCTAGGAAAATTCCTCCTTAAACTCTGCTTGCACTTCGCTAATCGTCTACGATATTAATGTGAATTATGCACGTTGGAGCATCTGGAGGGCCTTTTCATAGCATCACCTCCAACAGGGTTTTTAGTGCCTGCCTTAGTATCTGGTCTTACAACTGAGTTGGCTGCGGAAACACTGCGCTTACGGTCAGAAGCTAAAGAGGAGAGGATAGAAGGGGGCTTAATGCACGAACGGTTCGTTCACATCCAGTGAAGACCGGCTGGAATGACAGTCTCTGGAAGAAGGGAGGTTTGCCTATTAATTCAGCAGAGAAAATTGGTAGTGGAAACTGAACATATATGACAAATCCAAAATGACCTGTGTCGTAAGAAGTCAGTATCAATTTTATATGGCTATTTTGTTTCAGCCCAAGAACCTCATTTATCACATTAAATTAATAATGTTTATTTGAATTGTACTGTATAAGTACATGGAGAACTTGGAGCTTGTATAGATCACCCTCTAGTGATAAATCATTCCAACTGCAGACTTTTGATCCTTGAAGTTGAAGAAAAGAATGAAAGGATATAAATATGAAGGAATTACATGCTAGGCCATGGTATGAGGAAAGGTGCTTTTGTTAGGGTTTAGCATTTATTTTGCCTAGCCTATAGAAAATTTCCAGACTACTAGACTGTTTGCATTATTTATTTCCCAATAAGTAAATGCCCCCTCTTTCTACAATAGTAAAATAGTTTTTGAGCCCTCTTACTTGAATTATGTTTTCTCAAGTATGGTCAAAAAACAGCTTACAACTTTTTGCCTTCAAATGTGTAGTATGCCTTCAGGTCATTGGAACTCAAATATCACTGATGATACCAAGGGAAAGGAGGCAAACTTCTTTTTATGATTTAAATCAATACCTTCTCTGCTTAGGTCTTTGTTACAATGCTAACAATGGCAAAAGTCCTCAGGTACAGGAGATATACTAGCCTTTATCAAATTTTCATTGTAGGCTAGAGGGACAGACTGGTATTCTTGCTATAAGCTAGGCAGGATTCATAAGGCAAATTTCAAACTCAAAAGGAAAATGTACCATTGTCTACAGCAGTCAGAAATGTCATCCAGGGGAAACTCGGCAGAACCCCAAATGAATTGCATGAACATTGGCATGTATTTCATTCAGAGACACTCTGCTGATCAGGACAAAATCATATCTTCCTTTTTTCCAAAAGAGAATTAGTAATGAGATTCTATCAGATTAGCTATGGAGGACTTTTTTTTCCTTTAACTGTAACATCTAATATTCATTTGTAGACCAGAGCAAGGACTTCTTTAAACCGCACAAATATTACATAGACTATTAAACAATTTAGGACTTAAGTAAGTGACTCAGCTCAGGGCTTTCTGGCCCCAAGCTGAGACTGGCACCAAATGCACTCACCTGACACTTTACAGGGTGTGATGCACAATCCAGAGCTCCCAGACAACCTTCATGGCGTGACTTGAAATCCACTTGAAATTACACTTGAGTGGGGGAGCTTCCTCTGGAGATGCCTAATCAGAATCTGTCTTCCATTTAGTAGAAAGAAAGTGTGCTTGTTCATTGTGTCAGAATTCATCTCTGAACTACAGAATGAACAATAACCTAAAATCAGTGCCAACTCACTGGATTTGGCTCACATACTTGAGAGATTGATCCCCAGGCTGTTTTATCTGCTACTTTCCATCACTCTGCATTTTCTATTTCAGGGCCCACTCTTCCTAAGACTCATGTGAAAACAGCCTCTCTTGGGTTGGCTGGAAAGGCACGATCTCCTTTGCTTCCTGTATCTGTGCCAACAGCCCCTGAAGTGTCTGAGGAGAGCCACAAGCCAACAGAGGACCCAGCCAATGTAAGGACGCCCCTGAAATTCCTGCTGAAATTGCCGCATCGTGGGAGGCAGGGACTGGTGCTGTGCAAGTCGGTCTAACCCAGTCAGCTCGCTCCATTAACCATACCCAGTGTATTGATAGCACTTAATGTTGTTTGTTTTGTTCCTTTTTCCTGCACTTGAATATGAAGGGGGGAAAGACAAAAAATTAGAGTCATCCCATTTGATCAAAATTTTTTTCCTCAATTTTATTGGTTTTACTATAAAAAAGTAAAATATTTTAACTATATGGAAACCAAGAAATCTAGGCATGTATATATGTGTGAAGGTTTGACAGAAGTATGTTATATAATCAACATACTTTTGTATGCCTCAAAGAAATCCAAATTTATAAGAGCCTAATGCACTACTCTGTCAGAATATAGCTGTTTACTGCAATATTTGTTTAGTCTCAGGGTTGTTGGCCATATCTCAAATCAGTTCAAACACTTAAGTTTCTGTCTCATCTCATAATAAATCATGCCAGTTGGCCCATTTTTACTTATCTGGTTGACTCTAAGGAGTGACAGCCAAAGGTATACTATGAAGAACAGTAAGATGCTACATGAAGGGAAATACAAAGATGGGGAAAGTCTGTATCAGCACTAGCCTGTAGAAATACAATATGACACATGTCTATAATTTTAAATTTCCTAGGAGCCACACTAAAAGATGTAAAAAAAAATAGGTGAAATTAATTTTAATAATGTTTTTATCTAGTCCAATATTTCTAACAAATTATTCTTTAACTCTTTTATCATATTTGTTGCATCACCATTTAGTGCCCTTATGTTTCCCTGTCCCGCAATCACCACACGGTTGCACATGTCCCTTCACCCCCTCCATCCCCACTTAGCTGTCATCCTGTTCTCTGAGTCTGTCTCTGTTTTCCTTGTTAGTTCAGTTTGTTCCTTATATTCCACCCATGAGTAAGATCATCTGATACCTGTCTTTATCGCTATTCACCTTCACTACCTCTTTGTTCTCGTTCTTTCTGTAGGTGTATGAACAGGATGATTTGAGTGAACAAATGGCAAGTTTGGAAGGGCTAATGAAACAACTCAATGCCATCACAGGCTCGGCCTTTTAACACGTATTGCCGAATAGATGAGGTGAATTTTCCGACTTCACAGCATACCAGTTACCCATCAACAGCACACCTGCGTCCAAGAACTTCAACCAGCGTACAGGCCGTCCACCAGGACCACTCAGTTCCAGAAGATCCTGAAGCAGTCCAGAAGAAACAATGGTCCTTACTTTCGTAGGCATCAGGAATTCAAAAATGATTACAATGGGTCTTTAAACAAAAGCTAAGATCCATCTTCACTGCACGGGCAAAGCCGAAGCTGCTAGCATAGTCCTGGGCCTTTACCACTGCAATGGTCTCACTTTCTGATGCTTCCATTTCCCTTCATCAAGGCCTGTCCTCTTCTGATTTGTAGGTCTAGTCTTACGAAATGCAAGTGCTTTATTTAAGCCTGAACCATGCCATGGCAAACCAGTGTGAGCTTACTCTTTTGTTTTCAACTTACAAGTACAAAGCACCCATGGGAGTTCTCTCACTACACAGCACCAAAGGATCGGATGTTTTCCTGACAGCACAAAAAGTAAATAAGTAAACAGATGAAGGCAGCAAACGCTTGTGTTCCGTAATGCAGTCATTCTGTCTTGCCCAAGTGGTGGATATTAGCAAGTGGCTATAAAACTCACCCGTGTTAGCAAGTATGTGTCAATCCGCCCTTGGTTAACATTTATGTCTGGAGAGCAGGGACATAAAAATCTGCACCCGATGGCATCCTGCCAGCAGCAGTCCATTTCCTGGAAGAGGATACAATATGCAGTCTTCTCAGACACGTGGTAATTCTGTGCTTAAGCTCATAACCGGACACTTTTCAATTTGGGTGGCTTTTGTGCCATACCACACTGTGATGACATTTCGAAGCTTCACCAAGGCCATCTTCCTCAGGAGTCTGGCTGGAAGAGTTGCCCCTTCCACCCAGTCCCTCCCTGAGTTCTTCTTCGCTGCCAGCCTTGGGTGAGGTGGCCAGCTCTACACATTGCATGGCTTCCTGACCAATGTCCCCGTAACCCTCTGTGGAAATGGCAGGACCCCTGAGAACAGGCCCTGGAGAAGGGGAAGGAAAATGGAAGGCAGTTTCAAACATTTCATAGGTGATGTCGCTTCCACCAACAGGGTCCTCGTGGGCTTAGAGTGGGCAGTGTTTATAAGTGGCAACCAATGGGCCCTGTTGCCTCCTACTCCCCCCACCCATTCCCCCCTTCCCTGAGTCAGAGCGGAGCAGAGGGGAAGTCATTCGACACCTGTGACACATCTTAACTCCAGGGGCTGCTTTTCAAAGCTGCATCTTCATTGTGAGTTAGAATGTTAAGCTTTCGTTGCCATCTTTACCTACATTTTGGAACGAGGTGAAACTAAGAGCAGTTGGAGTACGCCCTTTTAGTTTCTGAATTTCAGCTGCATTTGGAGTTAATCCCTGTTTATGCAGCCCCATCGCCAAAAGAGAGCTAGTTTGCATATTTATCAGTTAGGCGACCTGAAAACCCAATAGGAGTTTCAGCTGAATTAGTCCTTTCAGCTCTGCCTTTGATTTCAAGCTTGAGTAGGTCATAATTTTAAAAGAGCATGGAAGGGATAGGATCTTTACAACCTAATAGCTCCTTTTATTAGGTGGGTAATTATATATGAATCCCTGAATGAAATATTTTGAGCAAAATGGCACTGTAACAGAAGTAATAATTCAGATTATTTTTTTACAGTTTTATGTCGGGAAGGAAATCTGATGTCAAACAGAGGGCTTGTTCAAATGGTTTATTAGAAAGTCAGGTCCATTTGTGAAATGGTTCCTTCAACAAGAGTGCTTGTTCAATTTACTGAGATTTTCTAGAAGTCCTTCTGAAGAGCTACGTGACGTTATATTCTGTGGGGCGGGTTACCCTTGTTTAACATCTGGGGGCTTAGGTAGACCACCCTCCACTGACCTGAAACAAGGCATTTCATAACATAATATTGAATCTTGCAGAAAGAATTTATCACTCCAGAAAAGGCAATGTTCATTATTAGTCTTACCTTCTTGAGGTCCTTGAATAGCTTCACCTTTCTGATATCACAAACAAGGAACATTCTCTCAAGGCACTTGACATCCAAGGAAGGTCATCCTGAATACTCAGTTTAGAGTAGACTGCAAACCTCAGACTGCAGGGACTGAGTCGCATCTTCAATCTGTAGATGGTATCTGGACAAACAAGACATCTAGCACTTTTACAAAATTCTAGGCTCTCCTAATCAAGGTCAATGACCTTAGGAAATAACACCGTTTAAAATACAATGAAAATACACATTGTTTTCAGTGGGCGGTATATTTCTGATGCATGCTCTTGAAACTTTCTTCATTAAACAAATAGAATCATTCATTGTAGTAATTACTGGAAATGGTAATAAGTTTTAGGTCCATGCAGTAAATGCAGAGAAGTATCCATTTAAATTCTCTCAAAAGACTCTATCTGATCCACCGAATGGTTTCAATATGCAGTGACCACAAATCTTCTACCACTCTGTTCCCCACCCTCTTACATAGTTCACATATGTGTACAACTGCCTGACCGAGTTTACAGGTAACTTTTAAATTTCCCAATCTCCTGATCTCCTGACAGGAAGAAATCTGTGAATCCTGCAAGATTGCCTCAATTCTGCTCCTTCTCTGAGTCTAGCTCATGACATACATTCAAGGCCCTTGAAGCTCATAAATCTCTCTGACTCCCGCAGGGCGATCTTGACAGCCATCCAGCAACGCTGTCACCAGGACTCACTTCTCCCTGAAAAAGAAAAAAATAAAGCTCGTCAGGGCATGCTCAGTTCCCCCTACCCTGTGCTAACTCTTGGGCAAGGGCCACCTCCTGAAAATCTTCGGTAATTTTCTTTTGTATTTCTTACCAATAAGAAAACGATCTTCTTTCCTCTAGAAATCTCTGCATTCGTTAAACTCATCACAACACAGATAGTTGCAAGTGCATAAAGCATATTTGGATGATGCTGTAGCCAAAAGTTAAATATTTCTCAGTGATCATGTTCAGTAAGAAACCAGTCACAGCTACCTCTATGCAGAACAGAGTTATAAGCTTCTAGACTATTTCAATAATGGAACTTTACATCTGGGTATTATACAAGGCACACGCAATTGAACAATCTGAAGGAAAAAAAGAAGCAAATCAAGCCTTGGCTCTCAATGGCTTTTCCGATAAAGACTCTGTGAGTACAGTTCTTTCTAGAAGCTTTTATAGCCTGTGCCTGAAGGCAGTTGCTGCTTTTTTTAATCCACCCTTTTGATTCATCTGACTTTGTTTAAAGACACACCTTCATGTCTTCTATTTTGATAGAGCGCCTCACACATGGCAGTAGCACTGTAATTCCAACAACAACAACAACAAGAACAGGTCACCTATAAAGAAATCACCTGACCGTTTTAGATAAAACTGTATCCCAGTCTGAGTTCTTATGATTTTAGAATGTCTAAACCTTGAGACAGGAACAAAAATAGAAAAAGTCCCTTGTTTTAGAAAGCAAAATCATCAGAACTTTAAACGGATGTGGAACCACATTGCTGTTCTTATCCTCTGCCAGCTCACGTCATGCAAAGGCAGACAGCCCCAAAGACCAGAGGTTAGCACCCTAGCTTGTTCGTAACCAGGTACACGATACAGGACCCACGACAGCGTGGAGTGGCAGATGCTGTCATGTACTCAGACCTGCAATCTCTGACTTCATCATTTGCAAAGCACCACTTTATTCACAATTTGTATTTCTCTAGTAACTTTCAGAAATCACTTTAATAATGTACAGAAAGGCTTTCCACTGGATTCTAATGTTTTAAATTAAATTGGCTACTTTGGAAAAATCACAGATAGATGTTTTGTAAGATATTCCATTCCACTGAAAATGATGCGCTCCAATGCCTCACTGTAACGTACTTTCCAAATCCTGTTTCCAAAAGGTACCGATTCTGAAAAGATGCCTGAGTAATTCCTGGTCAGTGAGATTATATAGGAGACCAAATACCACACCCACATCAGCAGGTGATTGCCGCTCTGAGCTCTCCACTGCTGTTGCCGGGTAACGCTCACTTGGCAGACTTCTATTACAGTTGCACTCTCTGAAGGATTTCTTCTCCTGCTCTCAGTAGAGAGCCTTTGTACATTGTCATCTTATGATTTTTGGTTGGAGAGCAACAGCAAAACTCTACAAGATGTCATAAACAAACGCATGGGCCAAGGGATCTCACTGTGCGCTGAAAGTATTTTCAGATGCGAGAAAGGAAAGTTGAGAAGGAGGGAAAATGCTGTTTTTTATTATTGTAGGGGAAACCTGGCAATTCTGAACTTTGTGAATTGTCAGTTTGGGGGTGGGGTGGGTGGGTATGGGGTGTACTTTTTATAAGTAATATTTAATTTATTATTTAGAGTGGCTTCTTTTTGGATAATTTATGATTAAAAAAAGGAGATCTGGTTGGAATCTAGATATGGCTGTTAAAGCTGCAGTGTCCCATGTCTCAGAGGGACCAGTTTGGAAATGAGTTGTCCACTGCTGAGTATGAGGATACGCCCAGGCAAAGCCTCCACTGAAGCTCCATCATCTCCGCCTTCTCCTTTTCCAGGGTCATTTGAACAAGACACCACCAAACCGAAAACAGTCTGATAGCATTTCACAGATCAATGCTACTCATTCTCTCAAAGGGCTTTGCAATGCAAGCAAATTGTTAGTGTGCTAGTGGTAGGTTTATTTGGTAGAAATGGGTATACTACAGCTTTAACTAGCCTTAGTGGGGGAAAAAAAGAAAGTTTTTGTTGCTACAAAACACCTTTAAAGAAAAGGTATTTTGAGCGTACAAAAAATTTCTTTAAATTGTCAGACTCTAGCATTGTTAACCAAATTAGATTAGTGATTGCAATATTTAAGTGTAAATCTTGTTCTATGAGAAAGGAAACTTGCTTACAGTTTAAAACAATGACTGTTTCTACAAGATCTTGTATACTACTACTCGAGGAAAAAGGGGTTTTGTAATCACTGTAGAACAGTCTCATATTCATTTTTTATAGAAATGTTATTCCAATGGTGCATTTTTGTTTAATAAATAAAGTTTTGATACAAAGTTCTGTTTTCTTGATTTTTTTGTATTACAATCACCAGACCCTTACCCCTGCCTGTCTGGACGTATCCTCAGGATACACACTGCCTTTCCTGACATCTGTGGAAGCTCTCCTTGGAACCTTAGATCTTTTCATGCGCACACTCACTATTATTTTAACCCGAACAGTCATACCCACATCTTTTTGTTGGAGAGCTGCCTCAGGCTTCCAGAACTTCCTTTACCCCCATGCACAGGAGAGCTGGAAATGCCTGCTCATACCTTAACCATAGCGGATAAATCCTCCCGCCCCTTTGCTCCTGATGAAGAAAGCTCTAAGTATAACCCACATTACCTCTAGAGTTCCCCTCCAGGGCTCAGGCAGAGTTACTGACTCTCCATGGAATGATATTGCTCCACAATATTGCACCGTAGATATTGGACACTGGTCTGGCTCACCTCCTTTCTCTTTCCCTCATCCCCCATTCCCCTAATGGATTCTCCTGGGAGCACTTCATACCAACTCAGTTTTACCAAAATCTTCACATCAGGGTCTGTTTTGAGGGAATTAACCCAAGACAGAACCCTTCTATATTTTCTCATTTCAGTACACCAACACCTAATAAATGTAATACTCTCTCTAAATTCCAAATATTGCATTCTTACAGTGTCAACAGCAGAACACGCAGACACACATGCATTGAACAAGATATTGCTACTATCGTTGGGAGATTAAGTTGGGACTGTGATTGTGTAATCTTGTCTTTAAGAGAAAGTCATATATTAACAAAAGTGTTATTAACTCTTCTGATCAAGCAGAGAACGAGTCAATAAGTTATTGCTGGAAGGCAATGCATCCCAAGTGATAAGATGGGTGGGGCCTCAAAGGTCATCTAGATTTTCCATCTTCAATGCATAATCATTTCATCTAGAGAAAAAATGTGTTTAAGATTACCAAGGACCTACAGAAATTGGAACTCTTGTACATTGCGAGTGGCAATGTACACTAGTGTATCCACTATGGACAACACTATGGTGATTCATTAAAAAAATTAAACATGCATTACAATATGATCCAGTAATTCTATTTCTAGACATATACCCAAAAGAATTAAAGGCAGTGTCTTGAAGAAATATGTATGCACCAATGTTCATTGCAGCATTATTTACAATAGCTAAAGTTGGAAACAACCTAAATGTCCATGTATGAATGTATGGAAAAATAACCAAAATGTGGTCTATACACACAATGGAATATTATCCATATTATAAGGGAATGAAATTTGTACACATGCTACACCATGGATGAAACTTGAGGACATCATGCTAAATGAAATAAGCCCATCCCCCCAAGAAATAAATGGTGTATGATTCCACTCAGATGAAGTACCTAGAGTACTCAAATCTGTAGACATGGAGAGTAGAATGGTAGATGCCAGGAGCTGGGAAGATAGAAGAATAGGGAGTAATTGTGTAACAGGTATCATGTTTCAGTTGTAGAAGATGAAAAAAGTTCTGGAGATGGATGTTGGTGATGGTAGTCCAACAACATGAGTATACTTAATGCTATTGAACTGTACTCTACACTTAAAAATGGTTAAAATGCCCTGGCTGGTGTGGCTCAGTGGGTTAAGCACTGGCCTGCAAAGCAAAGGATGGCTGGTTTGATTCCCAGTCAGGGCACATGCCTGAGTGTCAGGTTCATGTGGGTGAGGCAGAGGCCTGCTATAGACACAGGCATCCTTTAAAAGGGTCCAAGCACAGGCTCCCTCCCTCACAAACACTCACCCTAAGCTCCAGCAAAGGGACAACAGCTCAAAAAGTGCCAGGGACATACAGAGTATCTGAATTGTCTGGCTTCAAGGAGACAGCTGGAGGGGCAGCTCTCTCAGGGCCACAAGTGCTGACAGGTATGAGGTGAGATATCATTCAGTTTTAATTTGCATTTTTCTGGTGATTAGTGACATTAAACATGTTTTCATATGTTATTGTCCTCTGTGGAGAAATGTCTATTTAGTTTCTCTGCCCATTTTTTAATTGGACTATTTGTTGCTTTTTGATGTTGAGTTGTATGAATTCTTTATAAATTTTGGATATTGACACCTTATGGGATGTAGCCTTGGTGATTATCTTCTGCCGTTCAGTCAGTTGTCTTTTCATTTCGTTGATGGTTTCCTTTGCTGTGAAAAGAATTTTAATTTAATGTAGTCCTATTTGTTTATTTTTAATTTGGTTTTCCTTGCCCAAAGAGATATATTTAAAAATTATATTACTAAGAACAAGGTCAAAGAGTTCACTGCCTGTGTTTTCCTCCAGGAGTTTATGGTTTTAGATCTCATATTTAAACCTTTAATCTACTTTGCATTTATTCTTATATAAGAAAGTGGCCTAGTTTCATTTTTATTTTTTGCATATATCTATCCAGAAGTGACAGTTTGGCTCCTGAGGATTTTTCATAAGAGACCATGTAGTTCCTGCCTTGCCTGCTGGAACATTTACTCTTGGAGCCCTGGGCTATCACATAAGAAGTCTAACTTCTAAACTTCTAAACCAAAAGTTTATTCTGGTGTATGGTGTAAAGTGGTGGTTTAGTTAGTTAGTTTGTTTGTTTGCATGTACCTGTCCAAATGTACACTATTTATTAAAGAGGCTATATTACTCCATTTTATGCTCCTGCCCCATTTGTCAAATTTTAATTGGCCATAGAGACAGGGGTTTATTTCTGGGCTTTCTATTCTGTTCCATTGGTCTACGTGTCTATTTTTATGCCAGTACCAGACTATTTCCATTATAGTGGTTTGTAATACAGTTTGATACCAGGTATTGTGATCCCTCCAACTTTGTTCTTCTTTCTCAAGATTGCCGTGGGTGTTTGGGGTCATTTTTGTTTCATATAAATTTTTGAAATATTTGTTCTAAATCTGTGAAATATGTCATTGGTATTTTAATAGGGAAAAAATAAACAAATGGGACTACATCAAACTAAAAGGCTTCTGCACAGCTAAAGAAAATATCAGCAAAATGAAAAGGGAACCAACCATATGGAAAAACATATTTGCCAATGATACCTCAGACAAGGGTTTGATCTCCAAAATAAATAAAGAACTCTTATGCTAGGAAGACAAAAAATCCAATTAAAAAATGGGCAAAGGACCTGAACAGACACTTCTCCAAGGAGGACATACAGAAGGCCCAGAGACATATGAAAGGATGTTCAGCATTGCTAGCCATCAGAGAAATGCACATTAAAATCACAATGAGATGCCACCTAACACTAATCAGAATGGCCATCATTAACAAATCAACAAACAAGTGCTGGTGAGGATGCAGAGGAACGAGAACCCTGGAGCACCACTGGCAGGAATGGAGACTGGTGCAGCCACTATGGAAAACAGTATGGAATTTCCTCAAAAAACTAAAAATGGAACTGTCTTTTGACCCAGCAATTCCACTGCTGGGACTACAGCCTAAGAACCCTGAAACACCAATTCAAAAAAATCTATGCACCCCAATGTTCATAGCAATGCAATTTACAATAGCCAAGTGCTAAAAACAGCCTAAGTGCCCATCAATAAAAGAGTGGGTCAAAAAACTGTGGTACATTTACACAATGGAATACTATGCAGCAGAAAGAAAGAAGGAACTTCTACCTTTCACAGCAGCATGGATGGAACTGGAGAGTATTACGCTAAGTGAAATAAGCTAGGCAGCAAAAGAGAAGTACCATATGTTCTCACCTGTAATAAGAACTTAATGAACAAAACAAAGAAATGCGCAAAATAGAACCAGAGGCATGAAAACAAGGAACAGATTGACAGTGACCAAAGGGGAGGGTGGAGGGGGAAAAGCAGAGAAAAGAAGAAGGGTTTAGTATAAATGACCCATGGGCATGGACAACAAAGTGGGGATTCAGTGTGGAGTGGGGGGTGGGCAGGGCAGTGGAGAGCATTGGGGAAAAAATTGGGACAACTGTAATAGAACAACAAATAAATAAATAAATAAATAAATAAATAAATAAATAAATAAAATGTGGCTACTGGAAAACTTACAAAAATGACTGTTTTCTATGAAATAACCTCTGTTTGGTTTTGTAAAAGAATTATCCTATTAGCCTGTTCTACCTCATGACTTTGGCCTATTCTTATCTTTATTTTAGGTTTAAGTATTTTTAATTTATTCTTTTAGTCTGAAATGGGAAAATTTGTTCAGATCAATGTGTGTCAACCCTAGTGCGCTGAAATTGCTCATGGTCCCATTTCATGGCCCCCCCCCCATGTGTTCTGTAGATGGTTCCCCCAAGACACAGCTCGGTAGTCAGTACTCTGCACAGATCCCAGCAAACTTCGCACCATCTCACTGGCTTTCATTTAGAATAACTGCTAGACTATTAGGGTGTCTTCCCTTTCCTCTCCTTCACTCTATGATTGCCAAGTAGAGTATAGGAAAAGGAGCAAAGGTCAGGAATAAACAAATGCCCATGCTCCTCTCTACCTCCTCCTGCCATGCTGGAAAGATGAAAAAGGTACTCAAGCTCATCAGTTTCTCTCTCACTCTTTCTGTCCAATTCTGTTCTCACAGTGGTAGTAAATGAATGAGTATTAGGGAGAGAGAGATTAGAGCAAGAAATAAAGAAATGTGAGAGATTAGAGCAAGGAATAAAGAAATGTATTATATAATAATAGACATTTTTAAGGTAGCCAGGGTGATACCAGCCTGGATTTTTGGTTAGTATGTATTTTGTACTTGTGAAATGAAGGTAATTTTGCATTAGATCACTAGCAATATAGCAAGAATGGTCCATCTGTTGCACAGGTGGCAAAGACAAGGCCCATAGGCTGAATCCAGCCCTCCACCTTGTTTCTACCCAGCAGCAGCACCGAGCTCTCACTTAACAGTTAAGGAGTAGTTACATTTATACAGTCCTAAAATTACATCTGGCCTTTGAAGGCAACCAAGAGGCTGATGTGGCCCCCAGTGAAAATGAGTTTGATACCCCTGATCTATTGTGTTTTCTTAAAGTTTTATTGGCATTACAGTTAGTAAAAAATATTTTTTTTTCTGAATTCTGCAGAGAGGTCCTGCTTTTCAGTAATAATGCTATTTCTCCCTTTTCCCCATCCTCCTTCTTCTAGTGCATTTTTCTGAGTCCATAGATATAATAATGGGACATTTGGAGGGATTGTTAAGGGCAACTTTTCAGATGCCATGGTAATTGTTGGATCCCAGATTTATTTTAAAGCATCCAAGTTTTAGACTATTTTTTATTTATGTAAGTCAACATTTTATCCTATTTTTTATTTACCCAAGTCTAAGCCTAACATACCTTTTATTTACCAATTTCGTATTTGCATATAGCTATATTTTTTCCCTCCATTTGTGACTATTCTCTCTCCTTTGCCTCAATGTTAGAACTCATGATTTGACATAATAAATACTAAGGCAATTATTCCTGAGATAATCCAAATGTTCTCATTAGCAGTTCAAAAGATTTCTTGGAATAAATAACAGAGGTTATTTTTTTCCAGATTCCTCTCAGGTTTTAATTAACATTCTTCTTCATAAATTACTGACAGTTCTTTAATGTCCCTGTCTTTGTTAATTTCTATTCTCACTCTTTATGTAAGTTTGACAAAATACCCCTCAGTAGAAAAATTCTCACCTTCTTAATATTTTTGGAGGATTTAATTCTTGTACTATTTTTGAATATGTGATGGATTCCCTCAGCGTTGCTTTTTTTCTTTTTTCATTCAAGCAAAAACTGTTCTTTGGTGAAGAAATATCTTAACAATGGTAGCAATTTAATTTCATAGATGTGATTTCTTATTTGTCATGAATTCTTCCTATTTCTTCCCTAAATAGGGTGTTTTAAAAATTAGCTATAACATTTACTTCAGAGGTATATTGTGGGCTTAAATTGAAATTACACAAGAAAAAAATATATAACACCCCCCACCCCATATAATGTCTAGTCCTTGGCAAAAGCCTGTATTCAGAAGATGAAT
The DNA here is from genome assembly GCA_004027475.1 of Anoura caudifer. Taxonomy (NCBI): domain Eukaryota; kingdom Metazoa; phylum Chordata; class Mammalia; order Chiroptera; family Phyllostomidae; genus Anoura; species Anoura caudifer. The sequence goes on along the minus strand of PVKU01000827.1, from coordinate 175,045 downwards.
GCTAATTCTGTTCTTTCTGTCTTCACACTCAGTCTTTCCCCTTGACATGTGTGAACCTTCATATATTTTTTAAAAATATGGATGAAAATTTAGCAAATTTGTAGTTTGGATGTGGTTCTAACTTCATAAGTAAAATTTGTAGTATGCATATAGATGTAGAAAAAAATTTTCAAAAGGATAGTATTATTATAAAACATTTTTTTCTTTTCTTGGTGTATATAACCAGTACTTATTTAATGCCTTTTATTTGCATGTAAAGCATAGTGATAAGGATACCAACAAACCAATGGACAATTCTGTACATCTTGTGTATTTATACAATGAAAGAGAAAACCATGCATATATGTAACTATAGTTGGGTTTGAGTTAGACTATTAGAAGACAAAGTCCATTAGAATACAGAGCTTCAAACTAAGGTTCATAGAAGCCTCACAGGGAAGGTGGTATGTGGGAAGAGATTTAAATAATGAATGAGACTAAAATCTTTAGAGGGAGAAAAGGGCTATTTTGATAAAAGAAATTGCATGAGCAAAAACATACAAAGGTAAGACTTTACAGAATACAAATTGGAACTAATAAGTATTATGTGGGAGGGGGGTAGAGTATATGGCTTGTCTAAAAAAAATATAGGAAATACTTTTACAAAGTCAATGGGAGTTATGTAATAATGGTGATCTGAGATATTTACGTCTGTTACTAATGAGGAACTGTTGGACACAGAAGTTTTATTTTTTCATGGACAAATGTCTGTTGAAGATTTGGGCAGGTTCTGGAAAAAATAACAGTGATCAGTTTGAATATGATCTCTGCCTTCGTGGAGTTTGTAATTTACTTATGAAGACAAAAAAGAGCAGATTGGTGTAATACTTATAACTGTAATGAGTGCTATAAATTAAGATTGTGATATATAAACATTATAGTTTTAGAGATTATTCACAATTATTGGTGGGGAATGGAGGCTTATTTTAGATAGAGAAAGACTTGTTGGGGGGGTGACAGTTAAACTGCAACTACAGGATACAAAGGAGTCATCTTTATAAATATTGGGAACATAGAACATTCCAGAAGGAGGGGAAAACTGAGCAAAGGCCCAAGTTAGGGAAGAGCTTGATTTATCCAAGTAATAGACAGGTGGTTAGTACAGCCGCACTGCACTGAGCAAGAGGGAAGAATGGAATGAAGAGATTAGAACTGGGCCAATTGTGCTGCATTTAACAATACATTTTACCAAGTTTAGATTCCCAAGGAAATTGGAACCATTCAGGAACACAAAGAAGATCTAATTTATGTGCGCACTATCTCAGATGTGAAAAGCCATGTAGCACACTTCATTGTCTATAATTGCTTGTGTCTTGCTCATGAATCCCAAGTCTTGTTGAGTAGTGAGCAAAATCTCAATCTTGTCAATGAAAGGAGTCTGCTGTTTGTTTTCCAGTCAAAGCAACATCTTTCTGTTTAGCAAAGTCTTTTTGGCTGAAGTCACGAAATCCAAAGTTCTGACTCCCTGCCATGGCTGCATTCCTCTTTGCAAACACTATGCCATTGCCAACCCTTCTCAAGGTGACTTCTGAGGAGGCGTGTTTGGTCCTGGTATGCTTGTCCAGATGTGGATCCTCACTACTTCCAATGAATTAGGCTTTATTCCATCTCATTATGGAGAGCTGTGGGCCTTCAGTGCCAAGGTTTGAATCTGGAGACATTGGGGGTCTTTCTCTCAGCACAATAGGATCCCATAATTCCCTTCACTGCCTTGACCCAATCTAAACCCTTTTAGGGGTTTTAAATCTCTGATCTCAGCCTTGTCTTTCACCTTGTTCCCAAGTAGGCTATCCACTACAGGACCTCTGTTTGAGTCATCTCTCTCTTTCTCATGATAGTCCTATGGCAGACTCAGTGACTCTCAGATATCTCCCAAATGTCCCACTGAGAGCATGTTGGGATAACTAGATTCCTTATTTGTTATATCCAGGTGTTACTGCCAGCACTCTGTCTGCCTAGCATATCAAGACACCATTTTCCCTTGTAGCAGTACCCAGCCTTCTGAGATGTTCCTTTCCAAGAATTCTATAAGCCACAATGAACAATAGTCCTCTGGTTTTGGCTTTTCTCCATTTCAAACTAAGTTTTTGGCCTTCTCAAATGTATTGTATTTTATCAGCCAAAGGCCTTTACAACATCATTTTACATATAGAGATCAGACAGACTCAAAGAACAAATAAATTTACTGAGTGAATGAATAAATTTAAATTTATCTGTTATTGCATCAACTTTAAAATATAAAGTGCCATATAAAGTCAAGCATCAAATCTTTGATAAAAATAGTATAATTAATATATTCAACTATGTTGGGTATAGTTCATTGTTCAATTCTATTTGATTTACTTTCAACAGTGAAGATGTGACTCAAGTTTCCTCAATTTGAGCTGTTTCCCCAATGTTTCACAAAAGTTTGCCTTAAACTCTGATTATCAAATCAATAATATATTAAACACTAATGAAATCAAATACTATGTTCAACATGCTGTGTTAAGGACATTTTATCATGTTTATTAACAAAATAACACTCATTGATGAGGATATTGAAACTATAGTAATTATGTATGTACCTTGTTAGTTAGTGTAAAGCTGGGCCTTGAACCCACTTGTGTCAGCTCAAAAATATGTCCTTTTTATCACCAACTTAAATAATATTCAACTGTTAGTCCTAAGGAAATTCCTAAAAGAATATTTCTCAAACTTTAGTTAATATAAGATCTACCTGGAACTCTTGTTAAAATATCAAATCTGAGACTCCCAGCCAAAATAGAGGTGCAGGTAGGCTCACTGTGCCTCCTTGAACAACCAAAAGAAGGAAAACAACAAATTTAAAAATAAAAACCAACCAGAACTGACAGAAAATTGAACTGTATGGAAGTCTGACAACAAAGGAGTTAAAGAAGAAACATTCATCCAGACCGGTAGGAGGAGGGGAGTAGGGCAGCAGGGCGGAGAGGGGTCGCAGCAAGGCAGCGGCTGGCAGGCCTGGTAAAGTGGCAGATTGTGGACTGGGCGGTCCCACATTCATGTGCAGATAAATGGAGAGAAACAACTGAGGAGTGAGACAGACCCCACAACCCAGGGCTCCAACACTGGGAAATAAAGCCTCAAACCTCTGATTGAAAACACCTGAGGGGGTTGCGGCGGCAGCGGGAGAAACAGCCTCACAGGAAAGTTTGTTACAGAGACCCACAGGGTCCTAGAATGCACACAAGCCCACCCACCTGGGAATCAGCGCCAGTAGAGCCCAATTTGCTTGGGGGAAGCCAGGGAAGTGACTGAAAGCCAGCAGACACTGGAGCAAGTGGCACAGCTCCCTCGAACCCCTCCCCCACAAACAGCGTCACTACACAGTGACGTAGGTTGCCCCACCCTGGTGACTAACTAAGACTCCGCCCCTTACTACGTAACAGGCATTCCGAGACAAAATAAATGGCCCGAATGAAAGAACAGTTCATAGCTCCAGAAAAAATATAGCTAAGCAATGAAGAGATAGCCAACCTATCAGATGTACAGTTCAAAACACTGGTAATCAGGATGCTCAAAGAAATAGTTGAGTATGGTCACAAAATAGAGGAAAAAGTGAAGGCTATGAAAAGTGAAATAAAGGAAAATGTACAGGGAACCAACAGTGACCAGAAGGAAACCGGGACTCAAATCAGTGGTTTGGAGCAGAAGGAAGAAAGAAACATTCAGAACAGAATGGGGAAAAAAAAAAAAAAACAAGAAAAAAAATAAGGAGATGCTTAGTAACCTCCAGGACTTCTTTAAATGTTCTAACATCTGAATCATATGGGTACCAGAAGGAGAAAATGAAAAGCAAGAAATTGAAAACTTATTTGAAAACATAATGAAGGAGAACTTCCCCAGTCTGGCAAAAGAAATAGACTTCCAGGAAGTCTAGGAAGCTCAGAGAGTCCCAAAGAATTTGGACCCAAGGAGGAACACATTGAGGCACATCATAATTACATTACCCCTTGATTAAAGATAAGGAGAGAATCTTAAAAGCAGCAAGACAAAAGGAGAGAGTCACCTACAAAGGAGTTCCCATCAGACTGTCAGCTGATTTCTCAAAAGAGACCTTACAAGCAAGAAGGGGCTGGAAAGAAGTATTCCAAGTCATGAAAGGCAAGGACCTACATCCAAGATTACTCTGTCCAGAAAAGCTATCATTTAGAATGGAAGGGCAGCAAAAGTGCTTCTCAGATAAGGTCCAGTTAAAGGAGTTCATCACCAAGGCCTTATTGTATGAAATGTAAAAGGGACTTATCTAAGAAAAAGAAGATCAAAAATACGAACAGTAAAATGACAACAAACTCGCAGCTATTAACAACTAAATCTAAAACAAAAACAAACTAAGCAAACAACTGGACAGGAACAGAATCACAGAAATGGAGATCACATGGAGGGTTGTCAGCAGAGGAGGAGAGGGGGAGAAAGGAGGAAAAGTATAGAGAAAAGTAGCATAAGTGGTAGGTAGAAAATAGACAGGGGTAGATTAAGAATAGTATAGCAAATGTAGAAGCCAAAGAACTTATATGTATAACCCATGGACATTAACTAAAGGGGGGCAATGCGGGTGGGAGGGTGTGTGTAGGGCAGAGAATAAAGGAGGGAAAATGGGACAACTCTAATAGCATAATCAATAAAATATATATTTTAAAAAGTATAATAAATACAAATAAATAAAAAAAATACCAAATCCTAGGACTGTATTCTAGAGACACTGATACAATTGGTCTGGGGTGGGGTCTGAGAATCTGTAATTTTAGCAAGCTCCCTAGTTGATATTATTCTCATATCATGTGTCAATACGATCTCTGCTGCACTCAATAAAAAAATCCATTTGAATTCCTAACTTTAATATTGAGAAAGAAACTATATTGGCTCAGGCACCTGAACAACTTAGGGTACATTGACTTCACACATATCTTCATTGTCAGGTTCAACCTGAGGATTCTAATGACATAAACTGCTTCCCAGCAAATCATTCACTCTCCTTGGCCCTTGTGGACCAGATGTCAATCACAAGCCCATCCCTGAACGGATTATTGTAATCAAGTGGTTGGAATTTGCTATTTTCTTAGTCTCCTTCACCTACTCTTCCTCTGAAGCCCAGGAGTGTTGTCAATTGTCTGGAAGCCCGTGGGAGGAGAGAAAGAAGGAGAGATGGATGCTGGGTGGCAAAAATAACAGATGTATATTGGACTTCTATAGGTAAACTTAAAAGTTTATATATAAAGCTTTAAGAAACTATCAAACAATATCACAGGAAAGTTTTTCTTATTGTGGCCAAGATATTGATTGCTAAGATACTGTCCTCCAACCCTATACCTTCAGACAGATTATTTTATAAAACTATCCATATTATTTATACCACCTTTGCACCTCAATTAGATACATTTTCTTTTTTCTTATCTTTACGTATTTTATTTCATTTTCTTTTTTTATTTTGTTATTCTTGTACAGTTTTCTATCTTTTACTCCCATCCCAGCCCACCGCCCCAGCCCTCCCCACTTCCCTCCCATTTCTAACCCCCCCAATTTTTGTCCATGTGTCTTTTATACTTGTTGCTCTAAACCCTTCCCCTTTACCCCTGAAATTCCCTCCCCTCTCCCCTCTGGTGACTGTCAGCCTGTTCTCAATTTCAGTGTCTCTGGTTATATTTTGCTTGTTTGTTTGTTTTGTTGATTAGGTTCCTGTTAAAGGTGAGATCATATGATATTTGCCTTTCACCACCTGGCTTATTTCACTTAGCATAATGCTCTCCAGTTCCATCCATGCTGTTGCAAAGGGTAGGAGCTCATTTTCTTATACAGTTCACCCTTGAACAATACAATTTGAATTGTGTGAATCCACTTAATAGGTGAATTTTTTCCCAGTAAATATACAGTTGCCATTCAGTATTCTCAGGTTTCACATCCAGAGATTCAACCAACCAAGAATGAAAAGAATGCTTTCAATATGTGGTTGGAAGTCTACAGAGGTAAGGGGCCCACTTTCTGCATGATTTTAGGCCATTTTATATAAGTGCTTTGTACATCATGGATTTTGGTGTCCACTGAGAGGCCTGGAACTGATCCCCTGTCATACCAAAGAATAACTATAGTTAAGTGTTTGGGGAATCAAAGTTACATGTGGGTTTTTGACTGTGCAGGGCATTACCTCCCCCCCACCCCAACCCATTATTCAAGGGTCAACTGAATTCTTGGACAAATACATTTATCTAATGCGGGGGGAAGGGAAATGGACCAAAATGAGTCTTTTCATTTAACATAATTCTCTTTTACTTAAAAATTTGAAAAACAATCCTATATTTTTTGTAAATCTTACTGGATTCAGGTTAAATTAAAAAGTGAGCTTTTTGGAAATTTATATCTTAGAGATTTTGCTTCAGTTTCAAGAAGGAAAATGTTTACCAAATTAAGGTGAAATAGTTTTACTGCCTATTGGCAACTCACTGAAAATTAAAATTACCTTATCATTGAATATTTCCTAAAGTGAAACTTTATAACCACCTGGATCCAGTGCTTTCTTGCTGATATTTCTCATAGATAAATGATTCTTTTGATCCCAAAGGATATATTAGATTCCAAAATTATGTGTTTATATAACAACTCAAAAAGATCTAGTTTACTTTCTGCAAATTCTTTACCTACAATTGCATTTCAAAAATTTAAGTGTATCAAAGTATTTTTCTTAGAAGTTTTGATTCCTGAGAAAAATCACAGTCAATATTATTTTTCTATATTGTTATTATATGTATATAATGATACATATTATTGTTCTGTATTATTCTATTCTCCTTTTAGAAATGGCTGTTTGTCCAATCTGCTCCTTGCTTTTCAAGTCTAGTTTGCATCTATGGAGGTACATCAAACACAAAGGTAATATTAATTTGCACATTTTGAGGAAAGCTAATTATCAATTAATGTTTTTCTTCAATTCATAATGAAATCAAATCTAGAATAAAAACAGAAGGTTTGAAAATTATCTCAAGGTAACTCATATACGAGAACACCTTATATTAATCCTTTCTAGAAATGTCTTTTTATATAAATATTTAATAAAATGTTGACAAATGTTACTTAAAAAATAGTTACTAAGACTAGGCTATAAATATGAACTGTAAATGTATATGTCTATGGATATGCAGAATAGAATGTCCTAGTTGCATAATTTTCTGCCCTCTGTAGCTTATATTTTAATGTTAATGCCTGATGAAAGAATGAATTAAAGAGACTATTTCAGGTCGTTACTTTGAACACAGATGAACCTCAGAGTTTAAGCAACTAAAAATAAGCCCCCTGAACACCAGTTTTTTTATGTCAAAAAACTTGGGAAATGATAGCTATTTGCCAGCTACTTTTGAACTTCAGATCTACAAGAAGTGCTTATGGCACAGACCAGTCCTTCCACACTTGTAAATGTCTTTCAGATTTGCTCCTTCTGCGATTGACAAATACTGCATCCCAGTTCAGAGTTGCACAAAATAGCATAACCATCCGAAATATGAAGGTAATAGGAAAGTAAAGGAGATAGAAAAGTAACCCCTGATCCTCAAAACAATGAGATTTAAAGGGCAATAAAGAGAATAAATTGGAAGTGACCCCAAACTCTTCTAGACCAACCTTCAGGAATAACATCCAAAGATATCTGATTTGAACTTTAAGACTTCTAACACTCCGATGGGGGTCTCTTCAGTTTCTAAGGATCAAAACTGAACTTGAGCAATAGTGGTAAATGTATTGGTTCACAAAATCTAACGTTCAAGAACATTAGAAAATACATACGTAAACCAGGGACACGGGTACAAAAGGTGCTCCCTCAGATTAGCTGTTGCAACCAGACTGAGTGTGTGTGCAGCTGATGTGGGATCGTACCCTCGTAGCCGAGCACAGGCTCTTGTTAACGCAACCACTGGAAGGAGCTCTTTGACCTGCTTTTCGGACCCTGCCTTTAGTTGGACCAACCGCTGCAGGCAGGGGGAGTAAAATGATTGACCCCCTCTGGGCCCAGTGACCACACCTGTGCCTAGGAAGAAGCCCTTGTGCTAGATCGTGACAACCAAAGCAGCATAGTCGCTGAGGGAGGATTATGGGGAAGGGAGGAAGGAGAAGGAATGTGGATGGGGAGAGAGAAGTGGCTGACAACTTGCATTTTCTAGGAGAAAATGCTCTTTCTAGAAGAAAGTATTCTAGAGTAGGAAAAAAACATCAACACTGTCAACTTCAGCATTTTCTATATTAAAGTCTAATTTATATCACAACAATACCAAAACAAAAATACATATTGAAGTGTATAAAATCATACATGTACTATAAAAGATATGTGGAAAACCTGAGTCAGCTCTTTTGGCATTAGCCGACATGCAAGGATTGGAAAGTGTTTCTATTTAAAAATTTGGGGACTAGTCAAAGAATATATATGAATGACCCATGGACGTGGACAACAGTGTGGGGATTGACTGTGGGGTGGAGGGCGGGCTGGACAGAGGAGAGTAAAGGGGGAGAAATGAGATAACTGTAATAAAAAATATAACAAAATAAAAAATAAAAATTATGGGACACTTATGGCAAAAGTCCTAAGTGTTTCCACTTAGAATTTGTTCTTCATTATTGAAGTGAGTAAAGAGTCTTAAACATCCAGAGGGATTCGTCCTGAAGATGTCTTCTTGGTTTTTCTAGTATATTTCCCTGTTTTAGGAATTGGCATTCTCCAGAGTAGTGGTAAATTCTACCAAATCTCATTCAAAATTAGCATCATCTACCATGAAAAATACAAAATTTTATTGATGCTATGTGTTCATGAATTCTTCAGTACTTCAATGGTAAATGCCAGTAGAGGAACGAGCAGTTTGATTTCCGAACTTTCCAATCATTGCATGTCGAAAGTGCTGTCCTCACAATTCTAATCCCCTGAACAGTTTCACATATTAGCATCCTTTTGAGAATTCACTCATAGTGATCTCCTACGTGCTCTGGGGATGCTCGATCACGTGAGACGGGCGCTGCCCTGAATGCACGGAGCTTCTGTTTAGTGGGCTGGGGCCCGGACTTATAAAGAGGGCTTTGCAGAGCGGTGATATTATAAGCTGAAACCTGTCAGATGAGTTCCATGTTAAACCTAGCTTTCTCTCACACATGAGAGGGAAAGAAACACTGAAGCATGTCAGTATTTACCAATTTGGCAAAACTTCTGGGCTGTGTGTAGACTTGGCTCTAGAGGGGAACATGATAGCACATTAGGACAACATCGTTTATCCGCACTTAATCCTTTAAATGCATCTTTCAGAAAGATGAGTACTTGAGAAATGTCCATTCATTTAACAAGCTTTTGCTACAGCTCCAACATGAGCCTCGTCTGTATGACACTTATGAATAAAGCTTGGTTTCTCTGCCTATTCAGGGTTTCCCATATCAGTGCTGTTTTGTTAAAGACAGACATAAATAAAATAGTATGCACATTGCAGACAGTTAATTTATTCACTTAATAAATATTTCTTGAGCAGCTCCCCTGTGTGGGGCACCATACAAGGCCATAGGAATACTATCAGAACCTCAGCAAATAATAGTAACAGTGGCAATAGGCATGTCAGAAGCATTGCACTTAAGTCCCAAATGTTTCATTACTGGCTTGGGCAACTCAACAGCCTACCCTTCTCCACAAAATGTGGCCAATGACCCCTGCTTACCTCATGAGTTTATTGCAAGAATCTCTCTTTTTAAAAAAATATGTATAGCATCTTCTAAACTATAAAACGCCGTGCTCTGCACATCATTGGTATGATGCTTACTCATAGAATGCCTATCTTCTATCTCTTGGTTAAGCAAAAGAAAGTCATTAAAGCCACTTCAACCATTCTCCTCACTGTTCTTGACTCATAATCGCTCCCCTTTATCAGCCCCACGCTGGCCCGTCACACAAGTAACCTGCACCCTGGGATTTGAAGGGCTGTGCACCAGCCTCCTGCCATCTGTTGGGTGGACATGTGCCGAATTACTTGGGCAGAACTTCTCTATGGGGGTCACATATATGGTGTGGAGAAGGAGAGAACTCAGCCAGTGCCAAGACACAGAGCAAGAAACCACAGGGCCTTTTTAAATATCCATGAACTTTGTTGCTTACTTGACCCTCCCTTGGCTGTGTCTCCCTAATGTCCCTCAGCTGAGGAAAAGGATGTTAGGTCTCCCACTGACCCTGACCTTATTTGTACTGTGGGTTGGGATGTGACCACGAGGTCTTCTGGGGATTAGTCCATTCTTAAGGACTAACAAGGCAGACTTGAACTTGACATTGAGCTTTCAGCAACCTTGTGACTATTATTAAATAGGATTTTTCTTAATAACAAAATTGAGCAGTATAATTAATAATTCAAGAACCCAAATATGATTTTTTTGTGAGAACTGACACTTGCACCTTAAGAAAAACAGTGTCTCCATGATAGAAGTTGGTATATGCACAGAGCGGTGTCTAGAAGTCTGGGATGATACATTTTGAGCATATGCATTGTCTTTTCCAAAAGCACTAACTAACAGATTTCAGGAAGATGTCTTTTTCCCTAGGGTGAGCTCTGAGCTCTGTAGGCTGGTGTCCTTTGAAGAGGAGAAAATTTGGGGCATGGAGAGGCAAAGACCATGTGACTTTGGAGGTGGACTGGAGTTACATCACCACAGCTGAGGAACCCCAGCATTGCCCGTAAGCACTAGAAGGTGGAAGAGCCCAGGAAGAACTCTTCTGTAGAGACTTCAGAGGAAACAGGCTGGTACCACCACCCTGATGTCAGACTTTAACCTCCAGAACTGTGAGAGAACAAATTTCTGTTGTTATAAACCACCTAGTTTGTGGCCCTTTGTAATGGCAGCCCTAGGAAGCTAATACAACAGCATAAAATAAAATGCACCAGTGTTAAGGGCATAGTCCAGTGAGTTCTGACAATACTTACACCATGTAACCACCACCACAGCCAAGATATAGAATACTTATATGAGCTCAGAGAGCTTCCCTTTGCCCTTCCCCAATCAATCTCTCCCATCCCTGCCTCAACACGCACATGTACACACAGAGCCTCAGCAAACTTCTGGATGCATTCTTTCATCAGGTTTGTTCTAGAATATCGTATCAATGGAATCACACTGTAAGCACTTTTCTGTGTCTAACTTCTTTCATTCAGCCCAACGAACTGGAGATCCATCCTGTTGTGTGTATCGGTGGTTTGTTTGTTTTCATTGCTGAGTAGTATCATATTGCAGAAAACATCACAATTTATCTGTTCACCTGTTCATGGGTATCTGGACTCTTCCTAGTCTGGGATGTCATGAACAAAGCTCCATGAACGTTACAACACCAGTTTTTGTGCGGACATAAGTTTTCGTTGCTCTTAGGAAATATCTAGGAACATAAGATCATCGGGGTCAAATGGTACTTAGATATTTAACTTTATGTGATGCTTCCAAACTGTTTTCCAACGTGGCTGTACTATTGTATATTCCTATCAGCAGCGTGTGAGACTTCTGGTTGTTTCATCTCCTTACCGATACTTGATACTGTCAGTCTCTTTAAATTTAGCCATTCCAAAAAGAATGAATGGGGAGGAAAAGTTAATTGATGTGATTTCTTCTTAAAAAAGTGTAGTTCACTGACAATTTTTTTTTTGCTGTTTTATGGACTTCCACAAAATGATTTGCACTTATAGACAAGTAATCTTATTTCATTTTTTAAAGACAATTCTAGAGCTGAGAAGTTTCTAGTCAATGTACACATTCATCTATCTTCTTTATGGCTCATGACAGGTATTTTCTCTGAGCTAATCTCCCTGTGACATATTTCTGAAACATAAAAGGAAACCAAACTAAACTCTCATGTCAAAAACAAACCCACAACATAGATACTTAGTAGATGCTGAGAGACAATTAGCAGTAACAAGTCCCAAGTTATTTACTTAGGAAATGAAGCTCAGATACTCAATGACAATAGCAGTCAGCAAAAAGCAGAGAAATTACAGAGCAAGATAGTAATTTGTCTTCCATCTCATTGGAGCGCAGTTCAAAGCAGGGTGTTATTAACAGACTAAGTGTCCCACCGAATACGTGTGAGTATAATGAATACCTAGGTGCTTCTGGAAATAGCTACATAAAAATACTAGTTTGGGAGGGAATAGAAGGTTTATTCTATTAGAGAAAAATAATGTAGAATTATGTAGCTATTCTGACATCCGTACCTACATGGCATTAAATATCCTCTGGTTAAAATTTCTGTTTCCCTGTTCTTCTGACAAGGTACTGTTTCTGCTCCCTGATGCCTTCTATTAAACAGCATTATCAACCTTGTGTTTTCCCACTTGTTAAACTGGGCTACAGCCCTACTGTATTGCTGCAAAGTGATTTTCATCTTTCCACAAGTTAATATATAAAATTTATGTAATTTTGGAGGGTTACCTGGGCATGAGGAAGGTCCCAAACCATGCCTTTGTAATTGAGATGTTCTTCCCTGACCGTGGATAAATTTTCAAAGATTATATAAAGAATAAAATGTGTCTTCTGAGAAAAATACTGCTTAACTTATGGGGATGTTTTCTCGCTATTATTCTCTCATAATATTTCTCTTCTGCCTCTGTCTTTTCTGTTACCTTGTGATGAAATGTATACCAGTTTTGAACTGGCTGGACAGGATATGGAAACAAATTATGAAAACCTTGGCTGCAATAAGAGGATTCTTATGTACCAATTAGACGTTTCAGCTAAGTTTTTAATGTTAATGCATACTTTTCAGATGGGTGGGACCTGTCACATCATAAACCTCCCTTATGACTCCAGGCTCTGGGTTGCATGAGACAATGACAATGGCGCAAAATAATAACCATTGACTGGATTATGATGCCTTTAAATAGTCCCATGGCTACTTAGCCATAAGTCCTTGTGTCACTAAATGAAATTAATCAAAACATCCGTCCAATGGCCATTCTGAATGCAGTCCAAGATTTTATTTCTGCTTAGATACCTGAATAAGGTTTTTTGAAGTGGGGGAAAAAAACTCCACTGTGACCTAAGTAATCTACATATAGAAAAAATTTTCACTGATTAGAGCCTCTTGGAATAAACAATAATTAAGATCAGCATGAAACCAAAGCATTTATATAATATTTTCAAAGAGCGCAGGTTAATGACTTTCAGGTAAATACAGGAACTTGAGAAGGTTAACAAAGGGTGAAGCGGAATTCTTCAATGATAGGCCTGATGATGGCTGGCAAGTGGACCACTTTCAAAAGAGCACAGCTACTACTTATACATTAAATGGTACTTCTAAAGTGCTTAAAATCAGCAGTCCTACAAAGCAGTCTAAACATTTGCCCTGCAATCCTAATTGTGCCATTAATTTGCTTAGATATCATTTGCTCTTAAACGCATTTGGTTTTAAATGTAGTATAAACGTAAATTTTATAAAATTTACATGAAATCCTCTATACCAAATACGCATTAATCCCAGATTTCAAAACAAAGACTCAACATTAAGGAGGCTCGTGATGATTCTGCCTGTTCTTGATACTTCCACGTCAGCTGCATGAAAACAGTTACTTGAAGTGGTAATCTATCCGGGAAGATGACTTCAGGTTTCCTGATTTGGGAATCACCATTCCCTCAGAAAATACATTTTTACACATTTTCAAGCAACAAAGTAAACTGACAGATGGGATGGTACAGAAGAGTTTGGGTTTGGAAACAGACACTGGCTGAAATACCAGCTCCATTGCCAGGAAGCTGTGTGATCTTAAGGCAGGTATTTAACTTCCCTTTAGTTTCTTCATCTCTAAAGTGGAAATTACAATGTGGAAATGTTTGTAAAGGATGAGAAGCGATGATTATAAAGCAGTTAGCATGGTAAATAGCAAATAATAGGTATTCAGTAAATGGTAGCTGATGCTGTATCCGAGTTGAATTGTTGGTTTTGTGGTTACATTGGGGAATTAAAAAAAAAATGAGAAGAAAACAAAAACAAAAAGAGAAATCGGATGCCAGCCATGCAGAAGCACTGAATGTTTCAAACATGTAATTCTAATATTTGCTCTAAACTGGGAAAGAATTTATGTGGAGTGTACAAATTTGTCAAGCCTTCCGCAAGAATAAAAATGATAATTTCATGCTTTCAAGTCATTAGAAAAATAATACATGAAATGGCTGAGATGCTACAGAGCCACCACCAGGCCTGGACAACCTCCAACATGGCAGTTGGTCGGGTTTCGGAAGATGGTAACAAGAACGAGCTTGCTATCTTTACCTGCTGACCTGATTTACTCAAAAATAAATTGCATCGTTTGGTTACATGAATGTCTGAAGTGAATAAAATGGATTAGCACCAGGGAGAAATGCCATGTTCTTGTATATATAAAGTATAATACCCTCTCTTGACCAATAAAACACTAACCCATGATAAATTTATTAGAAAACCACCACTTTAAATTCAAATTAAACCTTAGCACACACTATTTATCATGCGTTAGTTTCCTCTCCCATCATAGCTCTCTGTGTTTAAAATGTAATATAATAGAAAATGCCCTCAATAATCCCTTCTGGCATACTCCAGTAAAATTTCCAAGGGCTCTGGATCACAGAGAGAAAAGTAATAGTTTAGAACTCATGCTGAGATCTATCCTTGGACTGTCATTTAAAGATAATGTCAGTGAAACAGAACATTTGTGCAGAGTAACGGTCACCTGCTATTAGACTAATACTAAAATAAAAACAAAATTACATTCAAACCTAAAAAGGCAAAGCAGAGATGTCTATTTTCAGAGTAGAGATCATGTTTCTCTGACAATGTTTTCTCTACCAACCACACTATTTCGTTTTCATAAATTTTCTGGGTAACCAAACAGAAAAAAAGTCTCTCTTTTAACTTGCTCTCTTGGAATTGCCATGTTTGATCTATAAAGAAATTAATCAAACCTGGTGCATCACTGAAGAATGTAGGGTAGACATCTGTGATAGGTCCACCTGGCTGAGTTATAGTCCCCATCGTTCCATCGAGCACCAGTCCGCACGCTGCTCTGAAGGAATTCTGTGGATGTGATTAACAGTATTATAGTTGATGTGAAGGAAGGAGGGGCCCGACACAATCAACTGAAAGGCCTTAAAAGCTGAGGTGAGGCTTCCGTGGAGAGGAAGAGATGCTGCCTGTGCACAGCAGCTTCAGCCTGGGCCTGAGGATCCCAGCTTGCTCTTCCTGGTGATCTGACCTGCAGCGTTGACACTTGCCCAGCCAGCCACACAACCGTGTGAGCTAATTCCTAGCAAATAGACATCTTAATGTACATTTCCCACTGACTCTGTTTCTCTGACAGAACTCTGAGCGATCCAATGTTTTTCTTGAAAATCAAAAAAAAAAAAAAAAAAAAAAAAAAAAAAAAAAAAAGGTTGGACCAAATCATTGCATTACATGAGGGCTGAAGTTCACAAAATCACTCATTTAGCATATACTTTTTAAAAAAATCTTAGAAATCATTGATTAGCTACAACCTGTTGAATATTGAAGTCTGGGAAGTCAGTATTTCTGAATCCAGCATACCAACATGCTCCTCTAAATATTGAAAAATATGACCTCATGAAGATTGATGAGACCTTTTATATTTTAAACCAATGTCAGCTAATGCTTCATGAGGTGTCAAACTAATGTATAAGCCTTCTAACCGTAGGGTTGTTCTATCCCTCTGGTTTGACCCAAATATTGAAGTTCACTCTGATTCCATTATTTGATGCACTTTGATAGCATTAGTAGATTAGTTAATAAGTGCCGGGTATGGTTTATAATTGCAAAGTAAGAAAGGAGATTCAGCTGACCTCTACCACTAACATACTAGTCATTTTTAAGGCAGAATCAGCTCTAATATTTACAAATCATTCTAACCTTACAAATCATTCCAATTTTAAGGCAAGATTAGCTCCAATATTTACAAATCATTCTGATGCCAAAAAGTAACGGTAGCCATTAAACAATAAAATAGTTGTTGACTTTTTTAGTCAACACTGAATTACCATGGCTGCTTTTCTGTCTGTTTTCACTCTGACTGTAGCAAGGCATATGCAAGAACGAGTGTATTCTACTGATCGCACCAGACAAAACCCACCTGTCCCCTGAGGTCCTACCAGGTGGGCCACCCTTGGAATCCGAATGTTCCCTCTACTACTGATGGCCTGCGACTATGTAAACAGGTGCATTTTCCTTCATGTGTACAGTTTTCCCCTCTCCTCTAGAATTTGGCAAGTGAGCTATTTCTTTTCTTTTTACTTAAATCTTGAGAACCTGTCCTGTTTGAGTGTTGCACCTGCAGCTCATTGAAAGTTAGCAAATGCTGCCAATCTTAAAGGAGGTGGATGAAGCTGAAATAGACAGTTTGGGCTTGAAATAAAAATAAGAGGCCAAAGAAGTAGGGAGAATATGCCAACTTCCTACCTACCTCATAAATATTTCTTGTCTGTTAAAGGCGAACACCAGCTGCACTCTGAAGCAAGGTAGAAAACAAGTAGAAAATTTGATTCCTGCTATTGTTTCTTTGATCAGGGCTAGTTATACTTCAATTTAAAAATAAGGCATACCTTAATAGAGACTATAAGGAAACTAAAGCATATTTGCTTTTCATTTGTAATTTTAATTTTCTTACATGCAAATTCTTTGCAGAGACCAAGGCTCAGCCAACTTTGTTGGCATGCATTGGAGGTATATAGGGAAAAAAGCTACTTAAGCAAATATACAAAGCCGGTCTAGAAAAAGCCCAGCCACTGTTAATATTACAAGAAGGATTTGTGTGACATCGATGTAATCTGGCAGCCAAGGACAATGGACTGGAATGCACACACACAAGCAATGACGACTTCACTGTTCTAGTCAGTGGGGGTGTTGGACATTGTTGAGTGAGTGTGTGTACTGTGTGGCCATCACATTCAAAATGACTGAGTGAATAAAGCAATGAATCTGCATCAAATTTTGCATTAAGCTTCAACATTCTTCCATGGAAACTATTCAGATGATTCAGAAGGCTACAGCTGTGGGCAACTGTGACTGGCAGCTTTATCATGACAATGTGCCCACTCATTCATATTTCATGCACAGTTGCTTGGCAAACATCAAATCACTATAGGAGACACAGACCTCCTATAGCCCGGATTTGGTGTCCTGTTACTTCTGGCTTTTCTCAAAATGAAAATCATTTTTGAAAGATAAGAGATTTCAGACCATCAATGAGATTCAGGAAAATAGGACAGAGCAGCTGATGGTGATTGGGAGAATTGTGTGAGGTCCAAGGTGCCTATTTTGAAGGGGATGGAAGTGCATTGTCCTACGTACAATGTTTCTTGTATCTTCTTTAATAAATGTCTCTACTTTTCATATTATATGGCTAGACACCTTCTGGACAGACCTTGTTTATTATGTCAGGGACTGTTGGGTTACAAGCAAAAGAAACATACTTAAACAGTCTTACGCTAATAAGAGACTTCCTATAAAAATATTCAAATAGATCATGGATCCCAGGTAGCTCATGAAAGCCAGAACCAGGAGAAGTCAGAAGCTCAGCCAGTCCCTGTCTCCACTTGCTCTCTCAGGAGCAGATGGAATTACCACTCTCTCTTATTCTACATACTTTCTTCATTCTTCCCTTCTCCAGTGGAGCAACATTCCCCGTGTCTGCATGCACATGATCACCATTGTCTTGCTTTACATAACCTTTCAGTTTGAAATACCAACAGACTCTCAGGCAGAATCTATGAATCCCATTTTAAATTGCTCAGTAAATAAAGCATCAGATTGACCCATCTTGGGTCCAAATTCACCTCTAGTTCAGTCCACCTCTATCTATAATTTGGCTGCAAAGGGAAAGGGTCATGGTTAAGGATTTTCTAAGATTAAATCACACGAAAGGCTGTGGAAAAGGGTGGTTTTTAGAGAAGGAAACAGGAGTTGGGTGGGTTGCTGCAGAGATGCCCACCACACCACTCTATCCTAAAGAGTGTAGATAGAATCATGATCATGCAGTTTGGGAATCTGCATGTCCTGATTCCCTATGACATTTTTATTTAACACATGTTGCTCTAGTGAAATGATAAGTAGTACTCTCACTCTAAGAATTGTCCTGTTTTGGGCAATAAACATAGGTGTGGCAGGTGTTTACTGAACTGAACAAACTCCTTTTCATTTCAGGGTGGTGCTGTTGATAGAGTGGTTAAGCAACATATGATTGGACTCCTTTCCATTGCAACCAGATTCAGACAAATATGTAAGGTGGTCTTAGAGTGCTGACTTGAAAATTGGTAGAGCTGCCATCCATGGCACAAAGGAAGATAAGAACAATGTGAGAGTTACGTAAATGTGGGGTTTCAGGGAGAAAACGGACTCCAACTATCAGAATAGTTAGGGAAACAAACCTCACTGTAAGGAGTCTGTTGACATCAAGGTCCAGTGTTTCTGAGCCTGGAGCTCTCTGCAGAGGTTCTTTGGGGCAATCTCCACTGAGTGGGGAAAAATAGTTAAAATATGTCGTCTGATCCATTTGTTGGTACAATGGCTTCTATAATGAGATGTTTTAACAATAAATTCATAGATATAGTCAACTCCCCCATTGCACAGGACTATCAGGAGCCCTTTCTTGTATTTTTCCTAATTAAAAATACATACTTTGCCACGGATTGAACTGCTCACATTGAGGTCAGCTCCCTTTTATCTGATGCAATCTCCCTCTAGGAAGGTGTTGAGTCATTGCCAATAACAATGAAATCACTATGTTTAGTAGTAAATGTTTAAAATGAATAATTTGAGCTCAACTAGCTTTTAATACAAATAAAAAAACTTGCATAAGTTCACTCTGAGTCTATTTTCTTTTCTAGCACAGAGGTCAAATAAGAGGAATTATTTTGGATCCCCCCCTAAGCTGGGTGGCATTTCTGTCAGATGAGAAGTCAAATCTCAGTAAGGCTTATGTTTAAACCTACTTAACATATAGCAATAAACTTCCAATAATTAAAGGTGATGAATACACACAATCACTCTGAGAAATAAGCTGCATTCTTAAGTAGGTCTAGACAAGAGATCCTATGGGGATGTTAGGACCTTTTATCACAGCACGCAGTTGGGCTTTGGGAGTCAGCAGGAACTAGTCCTGTCCTTTGTCCTCCAAACCGGTTCTATGTAACCACTTCCTTTCTTCTTTCCCTGCACTCTTACTTCTACTTTCTAAAGTCCTCTTTAGCCTTCTTTAGAGAAAACAAGAGGGCACCCATCCACGGTCAAAAGCCATAGACTTGCAGACTTTTCTACAATGTATGCAGGCATGGGATGTATGCATGCATGCAATGCATGCACGGGAGAACACTGCTGGAATACAAACATATCATACCTGGAGAGAATTCTATATGTCACCTGGACATGTGGCTCCAAGTGACATTAACTCAAACTGTTACTCAGAAGAAAAATATATTTGAAGGAAAGCTGATTGGTTCTATTATGTCAGGTGCTTATCTTTTTTGCACCATCAACTACAGCCTAATATGGAGGCTCAAAGAACCTCGTATTAAGTTCTTCGAGAACCACAGCAGCCACCATTTGGTCCACCACAGTAGGGCTGGAGGTAGAGAATAAGGCAGGCAGTGTTTTCTCAAAAATGGTCCTGCTGGTTTCAGAAGGTGGAAGGTACACTGAGCAGACAAAATTACACAAGACCCTATAGCACAGAAAAATAAATATTAACCTTGAAAGATAACCCAAAGTTGGAAAATAGAGGAAAAATGATCATTAATTCCTGAGTGAACTGTGTGATAGCTCCTAATGTACTCAGTCACTAGGGCATTTATTATCACTGTGGGCCATAACCACTGGCCTGCAGAACTGGAGACAGGCAGCTCTGGCATCAGTAGGATGGAGCCATGCATTAACTCAGAGGTGCTCATGATCCTAGGTCATGGATAATGCCAAAGAAGGATGATTTGGGTACCACCCAGCACTCACATTCCTTAATGGCTTCTTTTAAAATCATTCTTGGGAACAAATGAAATATGTATGTCTTTAAGCAAAACATCAACAAGGACAAATGTAACTCAGGCAAAAATTATTTTTCAAACATACAAATTGATAGTAGCCTATGTAGGTAGTTTCCAATGCTTGGGTATATCCAATGCTCTCAGGCTCAGCTCACCAAAGCATTTCACAATCATAACCAGTTATTCCCAGGTCCCAGGAAAAATTAGCAAATTTATCTTTAATGGTCATCTCTTTCCTTTCTGCAACATTTCCCCCCCCTTCCTGTCTCCAAGACATACACATGTGTGAGCACACACACACACACACACACACAGATTCACAGACCCACATTACCTCTTCCCCGGCCAACTGAATGCTTTGAAATGCAAATAGTGGAATTTTAGGCACTGTGGGTGGTGTGTAATCAGTTTTTTTCAAATATTGAAGAATGGCCCCTGAACATGAAGGAATTATTTTGAAGAAGCTCAGAGGAATTCCAGACATCAAAGCTGTTTTCCCTCTCTAAAAAAGTCATTAGGCCCAATGAACAAAAACTTAAAATTACTAGAAACTAGGATATCATGGGGATTTCTAATTTACTGAATTCAAATTGCCTAGGCTATTTCCATGATTTCAGACTGCAAGTAATAACGGCTTAATCCATGAATTTCAAAGGCATGGGGGGGGCAGGAGGGTGGGAGAATGGGCCTAGGTTACCTGAGCCTCTTTTCTATCTATAATTTAGGCTTTTCAGGTGCCCTGCTGAGCAATAAATAATGTCTGGGTTTAACTAAATATATCAGAGTCATAGCTCAGCTAGTAGGTATTTCAACATGAATATTCATTTTTGGATTCATTAAGAGATGGTTCTGATTATCTCATGTAAACCTAAAAATACTAAAAGGCCAAAATGAGAGGCAACAAGCATTTATCTGATATCCATAAGAATAGCTACTCAGGAAGCACTCACTGATTCAGGCAGAAACCCAAAAGGTGTTCCTATTAGGAGGTGAAGACAAGGGTTATTTGTCAGAGAGGGAAGGAGGGAAGGAAGGATTCAACTACATGAATAGAAGGAAGGAATGGATGTTAAGAAGCTAAGCAAGGAATATCTGTAGGTGCAGATAAGCTAATATAGTGATGCTAATTCTATAGAATGTCTATAATTTCTGGTCCAGTGGTCATAATTTCTGCTTTCTGGTTGACTTTGCAAACAGTTGTTTGGAAAGCAATGCTGCTGCAGCTGCTCTAAGCCCAGTCCAAAGGTTATTTTGCCCAGTTTTAACATTCCAAAGAACGGAGGAGTAAGGCTAGAGGGCAGGCAGTTCCACGGGGGTGGCATCTGCGACCACAGCTTGAAGTGCTTTTGTTTATACTATTTTTACACTGATTATTCATTCGCTCCTAGGGTAGGTCAGAACACTCTCTCAGGCTAGGTTTTCTTGATGCAAAAGTATCTGTTATACACATGCACGTGCTTGCACACACACATCAGAGATCAATGTCTACATGAATTCTGGTTACATGGCAACAGCCATCTGCTTCAGTTTTTTAGGTTTCCTTTAGGACTCTTGGAATCATAAATATAAGCTGTCAGCTTTAGGATTCTCCTTAGAGGCTCTTTTTAAGTCTCTGATATAGGAAAGCAGGAGGATGTAGCAGGGAGAGAGAACTATATACATCTGCCTGCCTTCCATCAAAGTCACAAAACTTCCTCCTTCCAATTCTGGTGAAACTATCCTTCAAATACTAAATTTGTCTACTTGGTGCAATTATGGGGGGAAACCACCAGATGGCAAATTGGTGAAATTACTTGAATCTAGACAGCAAAAGGGTCTTCCCTTTTTTGTGGGCTTCCTTTTCCCGTTAAAACAAAACAAAGCAAAATGAATAAACAACAATCTTGGCCTGGGAGTGCTTGGGTGGCAGGGACCCTAAGACCTGGGCTGTTCGAGTAACTGGTCAGACCTCGTCCTTGAACCATTTTCAAGCAATATCCTCCCACGGCGACATAAACCAGAATTCTGAACCACTGCTTGATCCGAAATGACCGGAGAGGCTGTGGGGAACCCAGAGCACAGTGGACGAGTTGGGTTAATATCTGAAGGACATGAAAGGGCGGCTTAGAGGGTGAGGAGCAGACTAAGGAAATCTCTAGCCTCTGAAATAGCATTATTTAAAATCTCTTGAAAAGATGGTTCCTCAAAAATCCCAATTTTGCATTGAATCATTCTCTTGTCTAGGTATTTGTCTTCAGAGCTAATTTAAATCCTCCTGTTTAGAGTGTAAGCCTCTATGCTCTCCCCTCGCTTCTCTGGAGGCCTCGAGAAAAAGTTTCTTTAAAAGGTGTTCATAAGCATCCTGTAGAACACCTACCATACCACATCACATATCCAATATATTAACTTATTCATATTTTATGTACGTTCTTTTATATGTCTATTAAGGGCCAGAAAAATGACTCTGGAGATCTATGTGCATCACATACCACTTAAATTATAATCTGAATAATATCACTATTATTTAAGATTCTTATAGAATATTTTAAAATGCATTGTATTTCATTTAAATACAATCAAATGCAAGAGTAGTAAATAAAAAGGGAACTATTTTGATATAATGATATTAATCATAAATATAAAAATAGATTTTAAGATTTCCTTATTTCCCAAGTGATTTCTAAGCAGGGTTATTCAGACTAGTAGTGGTAACATGGGTTAGTGAATCTAGGCTCATTTTTTGAAAAATATGGAGCAGAGATTGAGCAGTTACCTAGAATAAGCTTGTATTGGATGAACAAACTTCAATTTTTCTGTTTTGGCTTAGAATTACATCAGCTCAGTTCAGTATGAAATAATGACATTAGTAAGAGCTATCACTTATTAGATGCCAGACATGGTGCTAAGTTATTTATTTGCAATGATGACATGAGTCAGGATGTCCTCATTTTATAAATGAAATAATTAAGGCTGATATATCCTTTATTAAATTATTTGTATATGATTTTAATGCTCTGGCTCCTAACATTTAAGCCTTACTATAATTAATGTAGGTATTTTTGGAATGATGACTCATCAGAGACTCTTTGCAATTATATATGAATTTAAATAGATTTTGCAGTTTTGTATCAAGTAAATAGAGTAGTCGCAAATTTCAGTACATAAAATACTTAAGAGTAAAATTTTATTTATTTTTATTTTTTTCTTCCCACCTGAGGACATGTTTCCACTGATTTTTAGAGATACAGGAAGGGGGAAGGGGAGAGAGAGAAAGAAACGTGGATTGGTGGCCCCCTGTATACACCTCAACCAGGGACCAGCCCTGCAACCTAGATACACACCCTGACCAGACTGGAACCAGCAAACCTTCTGTGCTTGGAATGACCTAAGCTCTAACAAACTGAGCCACGTGGTCAGGGCTAGTAAAATTTTTAAATCAATACTTACTTGGAAAAAATTAGAAAGCACTGCTATAGGCAGTGAAGACATAGAGCTCAATGAAGAAGTGTGGGTTGGTGAAGACTTTCCCAAATTCCCAAAGTCTTTATTTGGCGGATAAAAATTAATGTTTCTCCATACAGAAACGTCCTAGATACAGAGAAAAGGCTGATGGTTGCCAGAAGGGAGAGGGCCCTGAGGGACTGGGTGAAAACGTACAAACTGGTAGTCACAAAATAGTTGCAGGGATGTAAAAGCGCAGCATATGGGAAATAGTCAGCAATATTGTAATAACAATGTAGGGTACCAGTTGGGTAGCAGGGGATCATTCACCTCAGTAAGTAATACATGCCTAATCACTACGCTATACACCTGAAACTAGTATAATATTGACTACCAACTGTAATTGAAACATAAAATAAAATAAAATAAAATAAAATAAAATAAAATAAAATAAAATAAAATAAATAAAATAAAATAAAATAAAATAAAATAAAATAAAATAAAATAAAATAAAATAAAAATTAATGTCTCTCCATATTACTTTTCCTGCTCGCCAAGAATGGAAAAACCATAGACACTCAAAATAGCAGGAGCCCAGGGTGTATGTTAGATATCCTAAAGCAAAATTCCGCCTATCCTTTCTTTCCTATTACCTTCAGCTTTTGTTGTTGTTCTAATTTTAAAAAGATTTTCTCCATCTCATCTTTGCCATTTTCCTTTTAAAGCTTTCCTGTTAGGAATTTTCAAGTTGCAGAATATCCTCTCAATATCTGGAAGCTCATTTTATACAGTCTTTTGATTTTGTGAGTGCAGCATACGATTTGATCTCCTAGGTATTGAGTTTTGTCGAAACTGGGTTCTGTTCCTGATTTTCTCTGCTGAGTTTCTTCAATCCTATCAGTTGGGTTGATCTAAGTCGTCTATATTAGAAGCTTTGCTCTCATATCTGATAATCACTACTTTCTGGTTCCTGTTTTTAGCATTTTGACCTAAAGTCTCCTTTGTCTGCTATTAATATAGCTTCAGCTTTATTGTGGATATTGTTTGTATGATATAATTTTTTTCATGTACTTAATTCAATTTTTCTGTAAGCTTACATTTAAGGTGCGGCTCTTAGAGTCAGAATATAGTCAGTTCTTTTTCATTTTAGTCTTTTCTAGAACTCAAATTTTTAATTGGGGTATTTGTTCTATTCACATGAAATGTAATGTAGTTAAAAATATTTCGGGGATTAAGACTCCATCTTACTCTTTGCTTCTCATTTTCTTGATAATTTTTTCTCTCTCCTTTTCTTGCTTCCTTTTGGGTTTGTTCCACTTTTATTCTGTTTCCAACTTTATTAGTCTGATAGTTATGCTTTTAAGTTACCTTTTAGTGTTTACTGTGATCTTTGCCAAATGCAATTTTGATGTATCAGGTGTTATATAAATTGGTACTTTTACCACGTACCAAACAATGCAGAAATGTTAGAACATTTAATTCCAAATATCCCCATTCTGAATTATGTTTTTGTTGTGGATTTTAATTCTAAATATATTTTACACCCATAAAATATTGTTATGATGATTTTATAACATCAATATCATTTACTGTTACTAACATTTGCTTTTCTACTACTCATTTCTCTTCTGTTTATAAGCTTCATACTTCTTTTTTAACAGATTTACTGGTAAAAAAAAATCTCTTGCTGTTTGTTTTAACAAATAATGGCTCGTTTCATCTTTATTTTAGAAGAAAGATCAGTATTTTCTGTAAAGAGCTAAGTAGTATTCTTTTAAGTTTTTGAGTCATAATATCCCATCTATTCAACTGCCTTTCTGTAGTGTGAAAGCATTTGTACATAATAGATTAATGAATGAATACAGCTGTTTGTTTAATAATGATAATGATAATAATAAAACTTTGTCTGCAAACAAATAGCAAGCTGGATTTTGCCTGTGAGTCATAGTTTGCAGCCCCCTTCGTTAGAATTACATATTTACTTGACATGGCATTGTATTTTGGGGTTGATTATTTTAGGGGGAAAGCACTTTTAAAATATTGTCCTAGTGCCTTTAAGTTTATTTTATTTTCAGAAGTAGCTATTAGTCTTATTGCAATTTCTTTTAAGGCAAGTTTTTTTGTTTGGTTTGGTTTTTTCTTTTTGCCGCATTTAGACCTCTTCCCCATTGGATTTCTGCAATTTTACTATGATTTTCCGAAGCTTTGTCTTGTCTTGCTTTGTTTTAGTTTTGCTTTGAAAGCATTTGGATTATCTAGTGAATTTGAAATTTTTGGTTTGGTGTCATTTTGCCAGTTTGGGAACAATTTAGCTCTTATCTCTTCAAACATGACTTTTGCTTTTTATTCCCCTACATGTATATCCATCATAAATGTTGGGCATTTTCTCCTGTTAATCTGTCTCATGTTAATTTGATTATTAGCCTAGCCAAAAGAACTTAGAAGGTGAAGGAGAAATTATTTTTGTGTCCCCACAATTCATGAAAAGCAACTTTTAATATTTTTTGTGAAAGAAGAGCTCCATGAAGGCTCTAAGGCACCCTTCCTAGCTGGCCAATCAGAGCAGCACTTCAGTTGCTTGAAGGGTCTGACTGAAGAATGGAATTAAATACCCAAGCAGATAAGGTCAGAAAGCAATTTCTGAGCACTGCCCCCGCCCCCTACTGGGCTCCTAAAACTAGCTTCTTCATTATTCTGTTGACGTCCTCTGGTACTTATTCCAGAACATTGGCTTTAGCATGTAGACACCTGCTGATTTCCTGGCCTCTTCCTAGTTTTCGTGGGGCTCAGACTTCTTTCTTACAGCCACCCCTGACATCTGTCTGGTATCAAGGGGTTGGCCACTCAAGTATTCTGCTGGCCACATGATATTAAGAATAAGAAGTGTTTGTGTTATTTATTTTTAACATAACAAACCTTCCTGAACTTGCATTTAAAATTTTATGAACTGCTCAGCAAATAATTATTATCCCTAATGGAAACACTGAATCGGGTCAATTTTGATGGTGTGTGTTATTATTTGCATTAACTATTATACGTTTATAAAGTTAGGAACATGGAATAATAATACAAACAGGCATAATGGGGTTCTCTTTGAGAAATGTTTTGTTTTATTATGTGTTCTCCCATTTCATTTGAATCCTATTGCTTTCATATTCCAATGTATCTACTTTTTTGTTTTTGTTTCATAAATACATAAAAATGAGTCCTGAATTATTCAAGTAGTCTAAAATCCTTAAATTCAGACACTGTACTTTATTGTGATCACAAGGATTTAGTCATTGACTGCAGGCTGGAAAGTCATTATTTACTCTCTTTGTCTTGCAGCAAAAAAAAAAAAAAAAGAGTCAAGTTATACTTTACTCTGCAAGACTCAGAGAATATTTGTTTTCAGATAAGTAGCCTGGAGTTTACCCTGTAGATATTCAAATGCATAACACCACTTTCAGCCTTTCAAATCTTTACTCAGAACTTCCAGTAGCTCAGCAGCAGGGTGTCACCAGTTTTTGGAGAAGGCACTTGAATATTTTAAATGTTCTTAACATTTTGAGATCACCAGGGGCACTGTGTAGAAAGGATTATTGATTCTCTGAATGGAACAGTCAATTCCAATGCAGGTGGGGATGGGAGCAGTAAGGAAGGAAAAATGATGTCAATGACCCCTTCTTAGTGAATTATTAGGAATGGGTTCAAGGATTCCCAGTAGCCAAAAATTGATTTTAAATAAAATAGACAATTTTATTTCATCAAAAATCTCTGAAGTGTCTAAAATCAAAAGCCAAAGAAGGGGGTAAATGGGGAGTAGATACTATAGATACTATTAATCAGTTCTCTTCAATAAATGGCTTGGGGAAAACTGGACTGCCACATGCAAAAGAGTGAAACTGGGTACACAAATATCAATTCAAAATGCACCAAGGGCTTGAATATTAGACCTGAAATTGTCAAACCCCTAGAAGAAAACATAGGGGAGAAGCTCTTTGACACCCATCTTGGCAAAGATATTTTTGGTTTTGACACCAAAAGCAAAGGAAACAAGAACAATCATTTTTAAAAAGTAGGGCAACATAAAATTAACCATCTTTGCTCAGCAAAGAAAATTATCACCAAAATTAAAAAGCAGCCTATGGAATGGTAACAAATATTTGCAACCCACACATCTAATAAGTTAATACCCTTTTATAAAAAGAATTTATACAGCTCAACAGCAAACAAACAACTAATCTAACTACATAATGGGCAAAGGACCTGAATAGACATTTTTCCAAAGGAGGCATATTAATAGCCCACTGGTACATGAATAGGTGCTCAACATCACTAGTCATCAGGGCAATACAAATCAAAACCACAGTGAGATATTACCTCCCACCTGTTAGGATGCTATTGTCAAAAGACAAGAAGCAACATATGCTGTCGAAAACATGGAGAAAGGGGAATTTCTGTATAGTATTGATGGGAATATAACATGACATCGCCACTATGATATAAAGGTTCCTCGATAAATTAAAATACAGCTACTATATGATCTAGCAATCCCACTTTGGGGCATAGAGTCAAATGAAGTGTATCTCAGAGGAGATATCTGCACTCTCGAGTTCATTATAGCATGATTCACAATAACCAAGTTATAGAAACAGCCTGTGTCCATCAACTGATAAAGAGATGAATATGTAAGGTAATGGCTATATTAACTAGCTAAATGGGATCCTTTCACTATACACATACATCAAATCACCACATTGTACACTTGAAATACCATATAATTTTGCCTGTCAATTATATCTCAGTAAACAAACAAACAAAAAACTTTTTCCTATTTTTCAAGCCCTCATACATCAGCATTTTTTAAACTGGCCTCCAAATGTTATTTCTAATTAATACTATGTAGCCTATCTCAATTCAACCACATCAGTACCACATCTATATTTGGTTTCTGAATAACATTTTACCTAAGACAGTTTTAGTGCTTAAAAATCTTTGAAAACACCACATAAATACTGAAGGTTCTTCCAAATTTTCTTATTCTGGACCCAGTGATTTGATCAAGTTAACTAAAAAAAAATTAGCGAAAGACCATTAATATCAACACATTTTCTCACTATGGATCTGAGGAAGGGTGATTTCGGGCAGTGGTTGGGGACTGGGGTCATATTGTAAGGGATTAAAGCATGCAAGGATGCTGAGAAAGAGGAGACAAATGTTTACACTATTCCTTCAAGAAGTTTAGAGGTAAAGAGATGAGAAATGGTCCAGGGTTGAGGCTTATGTTATTTTGGGAATGCAGCAAGATGGGTTCCCAGGTTGGAGGGAAAGTATAGTGAATGGGAGGAAAACGGGGTCCCAGAGGGAGGAAACAGTCAACGGAGCAAGATGCAGCTTCAACGAACTCCAGGTATCCTAGTCTTTGATGATATTGCCAATATTTTAGAAACTGAAATACACCAAATTAAATAGAAAATGCGAGCATAGAGAGACTGGGCAGGTAAGAGATATTACATATTTTTAATGCCCCAAAATGCAGACATAAAACTTGGGGGCATTTTCATAATGTATTCATGATAAAAGAGGTAATGGGAAAGTTATTTTTTAAATACACAACTATGATTTAATGCAGGAATGTTTTCTATAACAGTGAGTCTGACAATGTGTCCACAATATGCTCTTGTAAGAACTTTTGATTTTCTTTCTACTAGGACACTTTTAACTTGGAAACGGCAAGAAGTATTTTTCTCCCTGAAACCTCTGCAGCACTAGCAGTACATTGAGTTTGATTAAAAGGACAGTTAATGCTAACATAAATCCCTTAAAATATTTATAGCACACAAGTCTCAACCCATCTTGTATTTATAAGACAACATTTTAAAATGAATATCTCTTTAAAAAGGAGACTATTATGTTGAACAATGCTTTTTCATCCTAATAGAATATTAGACAAGCTGAATTTATAAATCTGCTTTATGTTACTGTATCAATGGTTGATGTTCAATGGACTTTTATTATTAGGACTGTAAATAACTGACAAAGGAATAGGCATCATATGGAAGGCAATTGACTGTAATTGAGGAAGGCGCTCTGAATACCTGCTGAATCTGGAGGCTTTTTTTTTGGGGGGGGGACTTTGTGACATTTGAGGATGTAATGGTTTTTCTTAGGCAGTGATGGTTTGGAAGGAATTCAGAGGTGAGACCTGAGCCCTCATTGTCCACGTTGAAAGTTACCAAGCCTATTGTTAAAGTGCAGGTGTGACATCCATCCAGAAATCTACTTTAAAATATTAAACCAACAATGGCTAATATTTGTAACCTTCCTGCTTCCCCAATAGCATTTTACCACATCTGCTTGTTGTTGTTTTGGAGGTTACAAAATAATAACTGATCATAATATACAACAAGCTCACTCTTCTCTCTTTCTCCCCCTCCTTTCTTCTCCTCATTCTTTCTACATTTGACTTCTCATTTCAGAGTACAGAAGGAAAGAAATATTTACCACGACCCCTCAGAGTGACAGATAGGAAAACTGAGGCCAGAATTCACATTGTCAGCAGGGGTTGCCATGGTGAATGGCCATATTATCCTTCTTGGGTTTTGTTTTGTTTTTTTTTTATCCTTTCCAAAACAGGAGCAATATTTTATAATCTACTTGCAAAGGCATGGAAAACATTTAAATAGTCACTGGAAATACAAGTGATCAAGTGTTACACCACGAAGCTCTGATGATAGCTGTTGTGGAGAGACAGTAAAAAGACCGCAGTCAGGAGAAGCTCTGTGGAGGAGAAGGACCTTGTGCAGGAGCCTGGAGAATGAGTAGCTCGAAGGATGGCAGAGGACAAAAGATCAAATATTAAAGATTCTCTTTCTTCCCTTTAGACTGCTTGCTGGGCAAAACTGTCATCACTACCATGAGAAGGTGATGGAAGATAACCATTTTACATGCTGGGCTGCAAGAAGTCTATGAAATCCCGAAAATGTGATGCAAAATTGTGTAAAAATAACCTTCCCTGACCCTGTGAACAATGTGCCGAACAGAATACTATTTAGAGAAGTCTTATCTAATTTAATTCTATACCAGCATTTCTCCTTTATGAAGTTTAGGAAACTAAGGCCCAAATGAGTGATTTGGCTGTTACCATAACTAATGAGTTATGAACTAGCCCCACAGCTCTGCTGTCCGGTTGGTACCCTGGTATCCTCATATCCATGACTTCCTTTGGTGGAGCATCTGCTATCATGAAGCAGCACATGCTGAGTCACTTAAAATAAACATTATTCTTCCACAATTCTAGAGGCTAGAAGTCTGAAATCAAGGTATGAGCAGGGCCATACTCTCTTGGAAACTCTGGGTAGAACCTGTACTTGCCTCATCTTAACTTCTTGTGGTGGCCGTCTGATGCAGATACTGGCCAGCAGTGTCCGGGTCATTATGGATGAAATAAAATATACGCACGGACTACCAAGCCTGGTGGAGGAAAAAGGATGGCATGGTTTTTCTCTCAAGGGGAACAAAAGCCTCGGCCTCAGCCATGACAGGCCTTGATTTTATTTCTGGTCTCATTACAAGATGGTCCTCACTCACCATGCACAGGTTCGCTATAGGTGGTTACCTTATAAAGGTAACAAAGGAGCCAATGCCCCTAATCACATCAAAAAAGAAGGATATTAGCAAATGAAAAGGAGAAAAGTGGTTGAGCCAGTTACACTGGTCCCTGCAAGGTTTAGCATGGATTTTAGGAAGTTACAATAAGCATTTGCTATCCCAATCCAGGGTGAGGGAGTTTTCAGCAAAAAGCAAGACTCAGAGTGGCTTAGGTATATTGCAAACTTGATTTCCCACGAGAGAACCTATCTGTGGGCGTGGCTCCTGTGCATCTCTGAGTGGGATCTGGGCCCACGCCACGCAGAAGGGTCTGCCACAGCTGTCAGCCCTTGATGTTCCCCGACTTGCAGTGATATCATGCCAGTCTCTCCATCTGTCACATAAGGCGTGCTCCCTTTGAGTCTCTATCTTCACATGGCATTTTCCTCTTCATATAAGGACAACAGTCATGTTGGATTATGCTCTACTTAATGACCTTATCTTAACTTGATTATGTCTGCAAAGACCATACCAAATATGATACTGGGGTTCAGGTTATCAGTTTATCTTTTGGGGTAACATGGTTCTACTCATGAAAGCACTAATCTGTTGCATTTCTCTCCATTGCTCTTCCTAAAATAAATGCTGTTTTCTAGCTTTGTCAAGCTATTACTCCAAAAATAATTGAACTATTTTACTCAGTCTTCTCCCATTGGGTTTCAGGTCAGTCATTTTGCTACATCATCAGTGAATTTTCCTGAATTCTAAGTATGATGTGTTACTGTTCTACATTTTGAACTGTGGCCAAACTTAGAGAGACAAGACTCTCAATGGGCTCTGGTGTGTTGTCTCTTTGACCTCCACACATCTGACATCTGACATAAATAAAGGACAATACTCGTCTGGCTTCTTTATGAGCGTATCTTAGGGAGAAAAGTCAAAGCCTTCCTGAAGGAAAGATATATTACACCTATTGCTTTGTCCAATCTACAAAGCTGGTCACTCCATCATAAAAGAAAATTAGAGAGGTCTGACATTATCTCTCTTTCCTATGGCTGAGTTGACCATTTTCCAATCCTATTTGTCGATTTGGGAATCCAAAGGATAAAAACACACACAAAAACAATATTTTGCTTAAAATGTAAGGCTGCCCAAGTTTTGTATGCTATTTCCTTATTAGATAGCTATTTTGACCCCTTGAGATAAATGGCCACTTTTGACTTCTTTGGCCTTGATAAGAAACTTTATAATTCTCATGGGAAATTACAACTCTCAGACCACACTGACCCACAAAAAAAACCTATCACTTTAGTTTATTACTTCCTTAAATTCCCCTGAAACTCTCTAGAGACCACTTGTTAAACTGCACAACAGAAACTAATATAAAGATAGGATGCTAAAACTTAGAAGACAGAACAAATATTGTGCACTGAATAAGTGAATTGCTTAATGCTCTGTAACACCATTTATCCAATTTAATGTTATAATGTAAAAGTTGTATGTTGACATATTAGCTATCTTCAACAGTGGGAAGGAATCTCACTCCTAGGCTGAATGAGATGGTGCCATGTTTTAGGGTTTTGACCTTACAACTATACTGTTTTAGTGAATTCAGCAAGAACAGAATTTTATTCATTAAATTTCACTATCTACAAATTATCCTGAAACCCTGAGATACCTAGAAGGACATTAGTAGCTTGTCACTCTGTGATATTTGCCTAGGCACATAGCAGAGTCTAAAGTGGTCCTACCAAATTTGTCATGAAAGGTAGTCTGAAGTATTCAATTTCACCTTGGCAACCTCTCTTCTGGGACCAGATTGCTTCTGAGAGCAAATTTCACCTTCCTGACCTTAGACTAAAAGCTGTCTGTCGACCTTTTCTCTTCTTATCTCCCTTTTCTGCAACAGATGTGGTATTAACATGTACATGTGCCTTTTTCATGGCTTTATTATGCCATGTCTTCTCATTCATCCCACTGGTTGGCCTGTGAAACAACTCCATTCAACACATTTCTGGCAAAGACTTCCTGACGTATCATAAATGTCCATTAAGTTACTGGACAGTCAACCTGACTCTGTGTTCCAATAATTGCTACTAACAGATGGTAGGAAACTGGGCTGTCTAGAATTGTTTAACCATATTTCATCTTCAAACTCCGTATGTATAATACCAATGTTCCCACTATTCAGTTCCTGGCTCTATTTGTTCTTCAAAATTTGCAGCTATCTGAAACAGCAGAGGTCTAATTTCTCAGGGTTTGGAATAAGCACTAGTTTGACTTTTGTAGATACTCAGAATTATCTCTGCAGGTACATCAAAACTTAAACTAAAGCTTAGCCACTGAGTGGCACAGCCAGGTAGTTGAATAGAAATAGATAATATTAAGGAATTCAACCTAAGTACCCATCAGTAAATAAATGGATCAAAAAACTATGGTACATTTATACAGTGGAATACTACACTGCAGAAAGAAAGGAGCTCCCACCCTTTGTGACAACATGGATGGAACTGGAGAGCATTATGCTAAGTGAAATAAGCCAGGCAGTGAAGGACAAACACCATATGATCTGACCTTTAAGTGGAACCGAATCAACAAAACAAACAAGCAAGATATAACCAGAGACATTGAAATTGAGAACAATCTGACAGTGACCAGCGAGGAGGTAGGAGAGGATAATGGGGGGAAGAGGAGAAGGGTTTTCAGGATCAACTATAAAGGACACATGGACAAAACCAAGCGGGGGGTGTGGAATCAGGGGAGGGAGGTGAGGTTGGCTGGGGTTGGGTGGGAAGGGGGATGGTAAATGCAGACAACTATACTTGAACAACAACAAAATACTTTTTTTAAAAAAAGAAGTACAAATTCACAGTTACAGAATAGTTATTGGTAACATAGGGAATATAGTCAATAATATGCAATAACTATGTATGGTACCAAGTGAGTACTGGAAATACCGGGAGGGGATTGCTTTGTAAGTTATATAAATGTCTAATCACTATGTTGCACACCTGAAACTCACATAATATTGAATGTCAATTGTAATTGAAAAATAAAAATAATTAAGTAGGAAAAAAAGGAATTCGTTATTGGTAAAGGTAATGTTCTGATGTTTAGCAGGAGAAATGGGCCTTCTAATACAGACTTGACTTTTCCTATTTCTGACATTTGTTTAGTTATTCTACACATAGTAATATATGGGCATCAGCAGTAATTCAGTTCATACTGAGTGGGAAATATGCACGGCCTGCTGGGTGTGCAGAAACGGAAAGCGCAAGGCCAAATGTCAGTGTCAAGATGGATGTTGATGAATCATCATTGATCATTCTATTATAGATGGCTTCTCCTGACGTATATGGTGATTTCTCTGCAGTGATTCTCTGCATGACCTTGGACCATGCACAATTGCTCTAACTCAATTTCTTCAACTAAAAAGGGGTGGATGATGAAAGGGACAAGGACATGATGGAAAGAGATGGCAGCATGGGCCAACCACATACAGATGGGGTAAAGTGAACCCAATCGATTTCTTTGGAACATTCCCTGAATACACAGCTTTGTTTACTATTTAAATTCTAAAAATACCACATCTAGGCTCTCATCCCCTCCTCTTATTCTTCTTGGAAATACAACTCAGAAGTTAAACACAAGGTGGAAATCTGTCTAAAAAGAGCAACAATGAACATTGGCAGAATCAACTCTTGGTTCTCTTAAAGTAGATTATATCCTTGGCAAATCTTGCCAGCAAAAGCAACATTCCACTTCACTGCTCATTTTGTTAACAGCTCACATCTATTTACCCGTAACTTGGCGTGTTGCTTGCATTCAAGCTCTAAAGTCATTTAGAAATGTGAAATGAATAAACTGGTGTGGATGGAAGAGCCTTTCAAAATCATTTATGCCAATCATCATTCTGAAGGACTCTCAGAAGCTTGAACAATCCCAGTGATGTGGAGCTCACTACTTCCTGAGGCAACCTGTTCTATCTTTCGATTGAGTCCTTCTTCACTCTAAAAAGAAGGAAAAAATACTGTGCTTTAGCTATGTTTTCTGTCTATGTGGTACACACAAAGTCTCCTTTCTCAGCCCATAGTGGTTGCAGGAAGGAGTTGAGAGCGTTTAAGTAGTGAATCCATTTCCTGTTCAGATTGTTTTGAAAAATAAAAACCTAAACCTATGAGAAAAATCACAGAGTAAATAAAATTTTCATGATATCATAAATAACCATGTATTAATATCAATGAAACCTCTTTTCCAAAGCTATGTCAAAGGTTATCATAGACACTATCTACGATCAGCCATATCATATTCTCATACTTCCAATTTTTACATGCCTTAAAATACTGCCTTTAAGACCAAGCAGGAGCCAGTAGCAAGAAATTAATCTTTTGTTGTTTTCCTGGTTCCTGTTAAAGTTACCACCAGCCCACAATACACACACAAACCTTTGTTCTAGCTTCGTGCCCCTAAATCTACAATGTTAATATTTCTTTTCTTCCCATTTTTTGTCAAGCTTTAGTCTCAAAGATTATTTTATACTCTTGCTATTGCTACTTTTTTGACACATTTTTACTCTTTAACTTACTGCCACCTGACTTTTGTCCTCAGTATTATGAAAATACTAATCTTTTAAGATCACCAATCAATTCCTAAATGACAAATCCAAAGAACACTTTTTAGATCTTAACCCTAACATACCTCACCAATGCACCCTAATTGTGTCGATTGCCAGCTTTGTTTTGAACCTCATCACTTAGCATATGTTATCCATCTAATCTCAACATTTTGGGTGGTTCTACTTCTCCATTAAGCACATATTGTTACCCTTCAAGGAGCCACCTTTGTAAATTTTCTATTTGGCTTCACAAGCTCTTCCTGAGAAGTTCCATCTATTTTGAGTTTTCACTATTGCCTACATAGCTCCATCCCTGATCTGTCCAAAAAAAGCTTCAGGCTCATTTGTCCCTGTGAAAAGAACGAAATGTGAGAAAATATTGGAAGGATAAATAAGGATTAGTCAGGATATATGGACGGAAGGATATCTGGAGAGGGAAAGAACATTATAAGACAGAAAAGTGTATTGAAAAGATTAGAGGCAGTAAAAAACTATCTGTGCAAAGAAATAAGTGAAGATCAATCTCACTGACGCATAGATAGAAAAAGGGGATAATTAAGAAATTTGGATGGTGATGTAGAAAACCTAGGTCATACAAGGTTTTGTAATCCATTTAAAGGAATTTGGACTTTATTCCAAGGGTAGTAGAAAATAGGAACAAACAAAGGAATTTCACGATGCATCTGTATTTTAATAAAGATCTTAATGTTAATGAAGGGGTTGAATGGAGGGGGAAAGGGAGGAATGTGGATCATCCAGAGAAGATTCAGAAGTCAATTCAAGAGGCCAATTGATGAGGGGATGGGCTGAAAGAGGCAGGCAGTATAGAAAGGAGAGATTCAGGTCTTATTTACTGAGTAGAATGGACAAGATTTCTTTGTTGATTTGATTTGTGAGAGAAAGGAGTCAAGAAACTTATCTAGGATTCTAAGTAGGATATCTTGATATACTGGCACCTTTCACTGGTAGGACCAGTTGGGAAAGAGGGCAAGTTTGAGACCAAAAAGTTAAGTTTAAAACATAAATACCAACCTGTCTTCTGGACATCTAGCCCCAGGTGCTTACCCAGCAGGCACCTCAGAACAAAGTCAGTCTAAACTTCCCCGGAGAGTGTGGAAGGGGAGATTCCTCAGAAGAAAAAGGCAATTTGATGTTCAATTAATAGAGGTAAATGGAATGCAAACTGGATAAGCCAAAAATAGATGTTGCCTTTCTCATTTTCCTCTCAAAACCACTGTTTCTCCACTAGTTTGGTCCTTTAAGTTCTGTGGGCCAAAGAATTTTTGACATTGTTTAGATTTCTTCTTAGTCTCCTTCGGAGAATACAGCCATTGCATTGCCGTGAAACTCATCTCACTTCGATGCGTTGCTGCCTTGCCCCCAAGCTTCACTAGCTCCCCATCTTCTGCTAAATGACATCCAAATTCCTTGGGCCCTTAGGAATCCCTCTTCCCCTTTTCTTTTCCAGATTAACTTGGCCAAAGGTCCCTACACAAAACCCTTAAAGGTCATGACATCTTAGCAGTCCGCTCAGGAAGCTTTAAGCCTTTACTAGTTCTGTGCTTCGGATCCTGCCACAGTCCATTGTATCCACCTGCAATGCCTATCGGCATTCTAGCCATCCTTCGAAGTTCAGTTCAGGTGGAAACATGTACACATGGAGCCTCCCCCAGTCACCCCTGTCAGAAGCGATGGGGCTCTTCTCTGAGTCCTAGTGCAAACACATTACGGGATTTGTTCAGGCCCAAACCGCTCTGTAGACAGGCAACGGCAAGTGGGAAGCGGGAGCATTACAGCAAGCGACTAATTATTTATAAGCATTTGAATTATTTCAAACAATCTAATGTTTACTGGTAATGATATTGATGATCCATGTGCTACTGGAAGGCAACAAAACTTGATGAATTTCCCTATTCCCTTATATTCTGGAACTGAATAGCGAAATGCCATCTGCGCCAGCAAATTGCAAGTTAAAACCAATCTTCATCCTTTCTCAGTAACTCAAATGAGACCCAGGTCCACACGTGTTTTTTTAAGGGCCAAAAGAATCTTTATTTATTTTTTCCAGTGAATTTCTACTTTATTTTTTTAAATTAAATGTATTAGGGTGACATTTCTTAATGACTCTCCTATTTACCTGCCTTTATAAAG
Organism: Anoura caudifer; assembly: GCA_004027475.1. Lineage (NCBI taxonomy): Eukaryota > Metazoa > Chordata > Mammalia > Chiroptera > Phyllostomidae > Anoura > Anoura caudifer. Next base: position 137,229 of record PVKU01000827.1, on the reverse strand, counting down.
CTCTGGGTTTCTCTCTCTTCTCTGAGACATTTCTCACTAATGAATGTTCTCCCTATTGCAATAGCCTAAATGAAGTCATCTCTTTATTTGGCCTGTGCATTTCGCCATTCATACTGTTTGCTTTGAGACTGAGTGGACAAATGGACAATGAACAGATTCCACATAAAAACGGAACTCTGACCCACAACCTGCAGCAACCTGCCCCAGAAACCAACCCATTATCTATAATAACCAACCCAGGAAGCCAGCCCACTGTTGCTGCCAGAGACAATTCAGGAAGCCAAACAATAACCCCTGTAGTGATTGGCTCCGAATGACCAGGACTTGATTCATAACGGACAGCTTCCTTTCCATTTTTTATCCCTGCTTCCAACTCAGGAGCAACAAGGAAAGCCAAATATGCATCTCTAGTCACCCAGGATGCCCTGCTTCTCGTTGGCCCACTTTCCCCAGGCCAAGAGCTTCCAATCAGTGCTCACCAGAGGCCTTTCCTTTTTTCCACTATTAAGCTTTCCCACTGCTCAGCCTGCCTTTGAGTCTCTGCCAGAACTCAAGTAACTGTGGCCAACCCTCCTGCTGTAGCAAACTCAGGATAAATAGTCTTTGCTTATTTTCATTTGGTTGGTTTTTGTTCATTTCCATAGTTTCACAGAATTATACTAGCTAATTTCTAAATCTCTTGGCATGAATAATAATATCACAAAGCCTGAGTGATATCAAAATTAGTTCACCACAGCTTTCCATGAATGGTAAAGCATTTGCTCCTGGTCTTTTGCACATATGTTCATCAAGTATCCTTACTTTAATGTACTGTATTTAAAGACATGAAATGACTGCATTGACCCATATGATTGGAAATTGGAATCAGTGACTAATTTCTTTGATTTGCTTAGTTCAAATATGCACTGCCATCTAATTGTTTATTTTCAACAAATGTTTGGCACAGCTTCATTTTTACTCAGTCATAACCGCATTTTTTTCAGCAAAACTCATGCAACATTATGCCATCATATTTTCAGCATATTAATATGATTTAATTAAGAACAAACGCTAGTTTAATCCATTCCTACCAAACCCCAAAATATTCTGCATTCAACTCTTTTCCACAAAGGTGTCTATGGAGAAATGTGACTAATTTATGACCATCTCAAGGAAGTGCCTTGGATGACCAGTTTCAGACCTATTTTTTTTTTTTTACTCAACCTAAATAGTATTTCAAACTTTGCAAGATAAATTCCTGTCATCTCAGGAGGAACATTCATTTTTATTGCTTCCTTCACTTTCTCCTACTGGGGCAGTGCTGCCTGCCACCCTCAGACAGAAGAGGAAATGATAATAGCAATAATCACGACATGCCAGGAGCAGGAACACCTGACAACCCCCTCCAGCTTCTCTGCCGCTCTCGCACGAGAGGAATGCGTCACTTACTGCTTATTTTCATCTCACAAGTAATGCAGGGCTTTGTTTACCTCTATTAAAACATCAGAATCCCATGAGATGATAAGGGATAAGAAAAATGATAATCAATTGTGATTAATTTTATAACGTCCGCTGCTTTTCTAGGTCTAAACAAAATGACAGCAAAAAGCTTTTGCCATTTGCAGTCTGGTCAATTTCCTTCCCAACAGTCTGGGCTTTGGGAAATTGATTTAACCCCAAGTTGTTTTGAGCGTTAAGGTTGGAGAGGCCATTGAAAAGGAGACTTTTTTTGACAATTGTTTGAAGTAGGCCTGAAAATTAACTTGTAAAGTTTTCTGTTGCCACACAAGCATGTGTCAGGGGGGAAATTTCAGCCAAAGTCTCCTGCATAGACAAATCGATAATAGGTATCTCTAGGCGAATCTGAGAGTCGATAATTAGCACCCAAAAGTAAGCAAGGAGGTCAGTGATGATGAACCTTAACCAGCAAGGGGCACCTATCCAAACCAGTTGCTCCATGAAATCAAACTCCTAATTATTATTAATCATTAAGAAAAAAAGATTCGTCAACTAGCAAAATAAACTAAGTCAACTCAAATTTAGTCCTTAGGCCAAATCCAAAGTCAGGATGTCAGGATCTTGAAATTTGGATGTGTAGCACTGTTGCCATCAGAATCCTTTTAATAATCGAGCAAATTGAATCAAATTGTGTTAAAACAGTTTGAACCTGGTGCTTATTGTCTATGTCTTTATAATCTAAGAATGACAAATTTACCCAAACACAAGGCATAGGATATGTTGCTCCTGATGTACGTTATCACTTGATCAAAAGAAAAAAGTCCTTTTGACCCAGCAATTCCACTGCTGGGATTATACCCTGAGAATCCTGAAACACCAGTTCAAAAGAAACTATGCACCCTAATGTTTATAGAAGCACAATTTACAATAGCCAAGTACTAGAAGCAACCTAAGTGCCCATTGGTGAATGAGTGGATCAAAAAACTATGGTACATTTACACAATAGAATACTATGCAGCAGAAAGAAAGAAGGCACGCCTACCCTTCACAATAGCATGGATGGAACTGGAGAACATTATGCTAAGTGAAATAAGCCAGGTGGTGAAAGACAAATACCATGTGAGAACGTAATCAACAAAAAAAACAAGCAAGCAAAATAGAACCAGAAACATTGAAACTAAGAACAAACTGACGGTAAGAGGGGGGGAGGGGGCAGGGTCATCAAGGAACACGTATTAAACACACACGGACAGAGCCAAAGAGGGGTAGGATCAAGGGTGGGAGGTGGGGATGGCTGGGCTAGAGGGTGGAGGGGAAATGCAGAAAACTGTACTCAAACAACAATAAGAAAAGAGAGAAATGCAAAAGAAATATAAAAGTCATAAAATAATTAGAAGACTTACTGTTTAATAGGTGTAGATATTTTTGGTTTTACTAGATGAAAATAGTTCTGAAGATTGGTGGTTGCACGACATTGTGAATGTACTTAACTATACCGCTAAATGATTAAGTGGGAAATTTTATATTTTGTACATTTTTCCAAAGTTAAAAATAAGAGAAAATTAGGTGGGGTATTTAATAACTACTAGTTTGAGAAAGTCCCTGAATATACCATTCCCCTTTCATGTATACAAATGGTCATGTGAGCCCATCAAAGCCAAGTCCATTGCTAGCATTACCTTTTATTCATCTTGAACATCATCTCTTCACCTCATTCCCAGTCTCCTACAGAATGAACTATTGAAGTGACATTTCTAGGTTGCCCAGTAATCAGGGCCAAACTACTTTTCATCCTGATCAGCTAAAGATGTTTCTTCCTTTAGGAATTTCTTACTGCTTTATATGAAGTTGTTAGGTTATTGCTGAGAAAGGAAAAAAGGTAACAAGGGAAAGGGAGAGTCGGGGAGGAGGGACTTAACAAACTGTTGGAAAGCATGGCTTATTCTCAAGATTTCCTTCTTTTCTTCTGGCTTTTAGGCTTACCCAAGAAAGAAGCTTCATTAAAAAGTCTGTTTCTTTCCCCAGAGTTTAAACAGCCATAGGAAGCAGCTCTGTGTTTCCAGCCCAGAGAGGATACAAGGAGAATAAGTACAGGAAAATCAGGCTATTCAACTGACTTTCTAAATGTGATTTTTCTTCAAATTGTACTATTTCTATTTTATGGTGACATGTTTTATAAAGCCTGTTCAAGTTGATTATATCAGTTAATCTCATTAAGTCTTTACCACAACTCTGAGATATATATTACTGCCTTTATCCATAGGTAAGTAATTTATATTCGGAAGGGTTCCTTGCTTGAATTTGAACAGCTAGGAAATGACAGAAAATCTGCTTTGGATCTTTTAACTCCAAATCTGCTTCATTTTCCACTCTACCAACAGGAACACATGCTGATGGAGTCTTTGTTTAACATTTCCCAACAGGTACAAAAGTACCTGCTCCTTAGTATTGATCATTTACTTATCATGAAGGAAAATGTCTTCCTTCAGTGACAACGAGGGGTTACTCTACCCAAACAGATAAAATGAGAGGGGATTTGCTAGGCCCAGGTAACTGCCCGCTGAGGACCATAAGTAAGTGTGATTGATTACAAGCACTGGGGGGAAGTTTTCCAGAGCCTAAAGGCAAGCATTGTCCTGGTCTGGCTTTGATGTGGAACTGGAATTGGAAAGCTGGAAAGAATCATGAAGACCCCTGTGCTGGCTGCCTCTAGGGCCACTGCATGCTCCAGTTTTCAGGTTCTGTGTCACCATATGCCATTTGCCCATAACTCCCAAAATGACCATCCAAAAATGCCACTTCAGTCCCCATACCAACTTATACGGCCAGTGTTCTCATATAAGGGACCCATGCTTGTCCTGTTTGAACTCTCAATTTTAGGAGACAGCAGTCCAGAGAGTCAGCTCCTCAAGTCTCTCTACAAGGGATTTGTCAGGCATCCACTCCAACAATCAGAGTATTTGCTTTACTCTGGCAAACGAACAAAATGTGCATGCCTTCTGGGCCACAGCCTAGTTCAACATCTGTGTATCAGATTACACCAAAGTATGGTCTGCCCTTAAGTAAAATAAAAATCCGATGTTTTACTACTCGAAATGGTACTATAATGAGCATCAGAAAAATGCAATTTAAAGTGAAATTAACAATCATCAAATTGGCAAAAATTGAAAAGTTGGAAAATATCAAGCAGGCAGGAAGATGGGAAAGCAGGAATCTTAAATGTTGGTCCATCCACATTGGCGACAATTGACTTTATCTATAAAAGTAGGCACTGTGCTCCAATATGACTCAAAAATACTCCTTCTAGTTGTGGTCTTCCAGCAAAACTCTTGCTCAGGTGCAGTCCACTAACTAGGAAATACACATAAGATCTGTTGTAATAGTGCCTCTGGGAGGATTTTGAAATTTGAGAAGGAAACAAGGGGGACACCAACTATTACATTTTACATCTTTTCTATGTAAAACATTTGAAGATAAAATATTAATATGCACAAACTCTGGGGGGAGAGCATAAGATTGTTAATGTATTGCCTGTGCATTTAATATTTTGTAAGCTTGAAAATCACAATAAATAGGAAAATAAGTAGAGCGCAACCTTTTCCATTTTGAACACAAAATTGAATCATGTTTTCTTACATAACACATCAATCATTCCCCAAGAACTATGCTCATCCTTCCAACATTAGGTCCCACTATTATTCTCACCACTTAAGACTTCAACACGGAAGTGAGCAGCCGGAGGAAGGAGAACCTATTCAGAATCTACCTGTCTGCTGGCTTTAGTTTTGGCAGTAGGGTGTGGTCTGTCAGGACAGGTTTCTAATGAGGAAGTGACCTTGAGGTTGGCGGGATTTACAGCTGCCATGGAGTGAAACTACTGCACATGGCCTTCAGTTGGGTCAGAAGGGGTAGCAACAGCAGTTTCCCTATTGGATAGTTCTCTGGTGTTGTTCAACATGATTTTTGGAAATCTAACTTCATGTTAGTGCTCTATTTCAAATACTGTGAACCACACAATATCTTCTCTACCCTTTGCCATTGTAAAATGTAATACAGATTCAGAAAAATGAATATCAAAACATAGCTTAATGAAATATTATAAGGAGAACCTTTGTAATCACTACCCAGGATAAGAATAGAACTTGCCCTATACCCCAGATGCTAATTGCCACCCCTTCTTCCTCCTTAGAAGTCACCATTAATCTGACCTTTAATGATTCCCTCACATTTTTTTATAGTTTTATTAGTAGACTATGCATCTCTAAATAATATAGTTTACTGTTTTGTTGTTAACTCTCTTTTATTTTTTTAACTAAATTTATTGGGGTGACGTTGGTTAATAACATTATGTAATATTCAGTTATACAAGGTTATAATTTGACCTCTATGTACTCTACAGTGTGTTCTTTCTCTATATATACCTCTCTCTTCATCTATATCTTTCTTTGTCTCTTTCCCTTTCCACCTTTCCCTATGTTAAGTGTCTTATTTAGCCTGCAGCGTTTCCCATTGTGTGTGTTTTGCTGATTACATCTTTGTGGTGTAGTTTTGCCTGCTGCACTGTCTCTGTACTTCCTACCTTCTACACATTGAAATTTACATATAAAGAATTGGTCATGTTCTGATTTATTCATTTAAGAATTACATCATAGTTGGTGTTATGCTCTTCTGTCAGGGACACATAGAGTTGTCTTTCATTTTACGAGTTAACCTTCAGTAGATTCTCAAAGCTTGTTAAGAGTTGCCAAGTGGTGACATTCTAATTCAGTCATTACTACTTTAATTTCTATCTGGAATACATCGAAAGAGACATTTCTCCGCATCTATACAGTTATCCAGCAAACGAGCCCATAAAAAATAATGCTCATTTCTTTTGCTTCATTTACAAATCTTCAAAATACAAAATTGGTTTTCTATTGTTTCATTTTGAACTCATATATTTAAACATACTTGATGTTTTAAAAAACCCACTATAGTTATTACTTACTGGTGTAAATATTGCTGCAACTTTAGACACTAGGAGCCTCTTCAAGTTGAAGTTACCCAGCTCTGACCCTTGTGGTCTCTGAGAGCTTCATTGGCATCTACAGTGACAAGATGTCTCAGGATTATCTTGAACAGTTTTGATCCCTGGAGGTAGGCATTACTCTAAGATGCCTTTGTTTGTTTGTTTGTTTATCTGTTGGTTGTTTGAAAGGGGAAACTATATTTACTAAGTGCTATCTTGGCTCCAGGGCTGGTCTTGATATTAGGCTAGTCATTATTTTGGTCTTTTCAGAGGGCAGAACTAAAACACACACACATAATAATAATAATTTTAATTCAGTTTTAGAATGCCAGGGAGTAGACTTCAGCTTGTCTATTTTACATCTACATCTCATGTCTCTTCCCTGAGAAGCTGGTTAGCAAGACCACCAGGGAGAAGTGAAACGTCACATAATTATATTTTGCTCAATCCCACATTACAGTCACAGCAACTCCAGAATAACAATACTGATATTACCGTCCTCACTCAAAATTATTACCAGCAGCAGTTAAATATTTTTGTTTATATTCAATGTCTGAATATTTACGTGGTCAAAACATACAGATATTTTGTACTATACTCTTCCCTTGTTGTCCTTATTTAGTATTAGTGGTATGAGCAAATATATAACTAATATTCACCTCCAGTCTTTATGCCAACATCTCTGGTCATTTTGTTTGAAGCCCACATTCTAGTAAATACATTGGAGTAACTTAGGAGCATGCAGATAAGAGTTTGTGTGTGGCCTCGATGCTGGGAAGTCAACTTGGCTTGATTTAATCTTCGGCTCACATTTTTGTAGTGTCCTTGTCCCCTAGCCCCAGCCCTTTGCAACCGCTGATTTATCTCTATGGCTTATTTAACCTTTTGAGTCTGGATTCTTTCACAGAGCGCAATGCAATTGAAATCCATCTTTGTTTATGTCAACACTGAATCCCTGAATCTGGAGGGTGGACTTTCTCAATTATCCTGCCTCTCCTCTAGTGTTTTGAGACCTTAAATAGTGTGGGCTCAAATTTCCATCCCTTCCCAGGAGTATAGGATGTTTTCCTTTTACTTTTGCCTCAGGTGCAATTATTTTTTTTCCAGGGTGGGGGGTGGGATTTCTTGCTCCCTACAGGGCTACAGGTGCACTGCCCTTCCTGCAGCAGCTTGTGGTTTTTGTCCTTTGAGCCAGAAAAAGCCAAGTGGGCCTCTGCCCCTCCTTCGTGGTCAGTCTTGCCAGGATGTGGGATTTCTCCAGTTCTGCCTGTCTGGTCTTCATCTCAGGTTCCAGTGACTGCCAGAAGAGCCCGAAGGCAGGTGCAAACTTCCCACTTGGATTAAGGTCCCAACGGTTCTATACCCGCATGCTAGCCCACACTCTGTCTTTACTAATTCAAAACTTTTTTATCACCCTGGCTGGTGTGGCTCCATGGATTGAGTGCCAGCCTGCAAACCAAAGTGTCGCTGGTTTGATTCCTGGTCAGGGCACATGCCTGGGTTGGGGGCCAGGTCCCTAGTTGGGGGCATGCAATGGCTACCACACACTGATGTTTCTCCCTCCTTTTCCCTCTCTCTAAAATAAATTTTAAAAATCTTCAAAAATACATACTTCACCTTTAATTTAAAAAAATGTATCTAAATTTCTTCTTGCAACTATGTGGAGGCCCTGACTTCCTCCCACTGCCACAGAAAAATGATGTTCACATCCTGTTTGCCCTTGGAGGTGCTCATCTTTCCCAAGAATTCTGGCTACTTGGTGGCACTGCATATTCAGTTCAACAGTGGGTTCAAGAAAAGTTGCGATATTGTAGATTATCTGTCTTTTTGAGACTTAGCTGGAAGCCATGCTCTTCCCAGCTTTCCACACCTCCATGGACGTCAGAAGTACCAACGTTTTTAATAAAGTCCTTTTCTGCTAGTCAAACAGAGTCTGACTTTCTGTTGGAATATGCCTAAGAATCATGATGAAAGGAATGGAAAAAACAAAAAGATCATCAAAATGAATAGCCGTGGAATTCTAGGTTCAGTTAAATCGGAAGTGACTGATATTAAAAATTACTCGTAAACTGTCACAAACTCTCAGACTATCTGTGTTTTGTGATTTTTCACAATACTCACAAGCTCTGACTTTGTATATCGATTTACTATTTAAATGGATCAACATAATCTGTGAGGAAAACAATTTGTGAAAAAGAACATCTTTGTTTCTTTGCAAAGAAAAAAGTTGAACATGACAGAAAGCTGTAGTCATGAAAAACAACACAGCCATGTTTAACCTTACAGAAAACCTCGATTTTATCCTGATCAACCTACTCACTGCAGTTCACTGGGTCATAAATTCAACTTTCTTATCAGAGCAGAAATGGGATACAGCATAATATCTGAACAATTACTTTGAGGACTGAAAAAGGATATAGCTTCCCTTTACCTAAAGGCTGACTCTCTTTTTCAAGGTGCCTTCATTCCTGATTACAAACAAGGTCCGGCACAAATAACACCCCCTCTTTATTACATAAAAATCTTTTCTTACAAAATGATATGCACGTAATTCTGTAACATAACAATATCACACTCAAGCACACCATATGACATTTTAGGTGAAATGCTCAAATTGCTGTTCAGCTTGTACAAGGCATTCACATAACCTACCAACCACTTTCAATGAATGGCGTTACTTCTGCCAGACCCCGTATTTTCTCTTTCTATGTACCAACACTGGACTTCATGAGGCTGGAACCAAGAATTAAGAGTTCATCGGGAACCCATAAATGTCTCTGCTCCTTTCTGAGAATCTCCCCCTTTGACTTTTCCTTTGAACAGTTTAAACATTTTCCCGGTTCTGTCATCTCATGAGTAAACTATCATGTCACAGGAGTTAAAATATTTTTATATATGTAAGAGTTGTGGTTTTCTATTTCTAAACATGATTCTTCATCACCAGTATCACTTTCCTGGGCACTCTTTTTACTTGGGTCAGGTTAATGGTAATCTGATCATTCTTTTTACCACAAATTCAAGAAATCTTGAATACAATTAGAACTGAAAGAAAAAATACTCAAGTCCTCCTGTGGCTCCAATCCTTTGGCTGATGCTAGAACTAGTGATTTGTGCCTCCTCACAGGACTTGCAACTTTCACTGCTGTGTTCACGGGCCCTAAAGTGTTCCTAACATCTGTTCAATGTTTGGTAAACTTAATCATAAACATCAACTTTCAAAGTCATTTTCTGACTATACGCTACTTGGAAAAAATAGAATAGGTCAACTAAATCACTATGTTCAAGCTTAATTTTTTTTAAAGAAGGAACTCCGTTTTTAAGATAGTTTGGTAGACATAGACATTTTAAAAAGATTTTATTTATTTATTTTTAGAGAGAGGGGAAGGAAGGGAGAAAGGGAGGGACAGAAACATCGATTTGAGAGAAGTGTAGATCTGTTGTCTCTCACATGGCCCCAACCAGGACCTGGCCCACAACCCAGAAATGTGCCGTGACCAGGAATCAAACTGGTGACCTTTCAGTTTGTAGGATGATGCCCAATCCACTGAGCCACAGCAGTCTGGGATCAAGTCTAATTTTTATCATATTATGGTCTATTGGGGTGGGAGGGAAGATAAATATAGTGAGTTTAATATAAAGTAACTGTACAAACCAACATTAACTTGAAAATAAAAAAAGAACAGTTCAAACCACCCAAACCCCTAATACTTAAAAGGAAGGGGTCAGGGAAGGAGAAATGGCAAAAAGCTTGTAAAGAAACAAAAGCAAAATAACTCTTGCTAGTGTTTCCTCAACATCAACACAACACTGAGAACATCCAAAGGTGAGTGCCATCCTGCACTTGTTCTGTGAGGGAATAGACAGAAAGAAGGCAGCTTTGTCTTTCTCTGTTGTCTTGGTATTTTTTTAAGTTAAATAATATCTTTCTGTGTATTCTCAACTACTGTACAGGCATTTCATTTTGGTTTTTTTTCTCCCTAGCATTATTTTAAAATTGAATTTGGGTTTTTTTCTCTCTTTTTCAAAAAATCTTCTGTCCAGTATCTCCAAAGAGATGAGCAGGCTCTGGAAGACTAGAAAGGGACCCAAAAGGCAAAGCTGGCAGACTACTCGTGTCGAGATAATTTAGCACTTTACTCTATCATGGAGATGACAGTTAACTTTACAGTGTAGAAGTTCCTTGTTTACTACAGTAGATCAACAGAGACTTAACATTTTTGAATATTCATAGCGCTTTAACTTTATAAAAAACAATCTTTGTGATTCTAACATAAAGAAAGCATATGTCCAAATTAACTGATTCTGTTAATACAGAAGAAGGAAAGAGGATAAAAAAAAGGAAAAGAAGTAATAGTGTACATAAAATAAATTTTAAAGTTCACCCTAATAAATTCCATGAAATAAACACTATTTTCAAAATGACTTCCATCTTTGGAATAATTATTTTCCTTATTTACAGTTGATCAAAAGTAAAACAAAACTAGAAGGCACTATTAGTCCTCTAAATGTGGAATTAAAAGTTAGTTTCAGAAAATGATGAATCATGACTGTCATGCAGATATAAAAATGAACATGGGTTAAAGATTTTATTGCACTCATTTGTTATGAGGGAACGAAGCAGATGTTATTATTGGTTCAAAGGAAAAATAAAAAGAGCACAAAATTCATATGAAGTAGAGGAATGTCAAAATAAATTGGAAATAGGGATAAACTAGCTTTTCCAGAAGGGAGGAAATCAATTAATATCACTACCAAACATGACAGCATTTACATATTCATTAGTTATCTAGAACTGACAAATAATTACAAAGTAGTTCAAAGAGAAAGAATAGGGCTAGAATTAATAACCTGGAAGTGAATGCTGTGGACAGTGCATAGTTTTCTATTGAAACACACACAAAAAAATTCTATAGTAACTTCCTATCACTGCAGAAAGTTGAGAATGTAGAGAAATGGTACAGAGGATCCCAGGATACCTGGTCATCACTACAGAATGGTGTGTTGTGCTAAATGTCACTCATTTTTGGATATTTTCTAAGAACACTAAAAAAATGTAGTGATCTACTCCTTCTTGTCTTCACTTTTATCACTACTTTCATGAACCCAATTTCAGCTTTAATTACTTCTTTATCTATAACATATACAAAGAAAGAAGAGCAGACAGGCAGGTAACTTGGTATAATAAAAGAATAAAAATGCATGAGATATATAAATATGTATATTTATATTCTACTTATATATATTTACATTATATATATATATCTTCTGTACGAAAAATTTTCTACTTTGGCAGACGGGCTTTATTGAAGATAGTATCTACAAACTATAAAGAGGAAATGGTAAAAATTAAATCAAGTGTTATTGAGAATCAGTGATTCATTACAAATTGGCCATCTTGAGCTATAAAGAAACCTGGCATTAAGTAAAACTATACTGGCTTAAAGTATATATTGGTTTATTTGGTAAGTCATTTGAAGTTTTTTTGTTTTGTTCCACTATATGATATGTATGAACTCCAGGCATTCATACTTTACCTGGTATCTTCAAAAATAAAATCTACCCTGGCTGGTATGGCTCAGTGCAATGAGTGACGGCCTGTGAACCCAAAGGTCACTGGTTCGATTCCCTGTCAGGGCACATGCCTGGGTTGTGGGCCAGGTCTCTGGTGGGGGGGACACAAGAGGCAACCACACATTGATGTTTCTCTCACTCTCTTTATCTCTCCCTTCCCCTTTCTAAAAATAAATCAATAAAATATTTAAAAAAAAATAAAATCTAAAACAATTAAAATGAATGGGAGCTGGATTGATTTAGAAAATAACCAAAATATATTTTGAAATCTTGTTTCATGCTGAAAAGTATACATACATTATGTTGACAAATTGTCTTTTTAAATGATGGATTTAGATGAGTATAGAATTAATTTAAACATTTTCGTGTCAGTGGAGTGAGGCAGAAAGGTGAGAGGCATGGGTAAGTAAATCACAACTACATAGGTTATATGGTTGTCCAAGTGGATTATCATGTCTTAAGTGAGGCTATAGTAACCTTTCAGTATATTGCATGTGACTCATAGGTCTTTTAATCCATTATTTAAAAAAATATAAAAAGAGTTCTGGGAAACTTCTATGTCTCATATTACTATTATCAAATGGAGATACAGCTCTCATAGGTATCGTATGAGAAGCCATTGAAGCCATTGCTGTGCCTGCAAATATCATCGTAACCGCCCAAGGTGCAGGAGAGTGTATCCAGAAATGGAGCGATAAATACTTGTCGCAAATGGCTACATCCATGGCAAACACTGCTCAGTGTCCTTCCCTACTCAGCTGAGATGTGTTCTCCGAATATTGTTTAATGCAAGGCTCCAGGCAGCTTCTACCCATCCACTGGAGTTGACAGGCAAGTTTAAACTTCATTTGCCACCACTGACATAGGTTATCAATTATTGATTCTATACCACAGAGACCAAAAGCTAAAAGAACCAGTAGATCAAACACCTGTCCAGAAAAGGATATAAGTTCCATTTTCTATATTGTCACTAAGAGCTCTTTATTGGCCTCACGTTACTCTTAGTCTGGGTTCATTTGGTTGTCCTGACAATTATTCCGGATCCCAGGGAGGCTCCTGCAGGAGCCTTTGAGTACCCTTCAAAAACTGAAATAGCGAGAACTCAAGTGATGTCAAGTGGGCACATTTGACAATGTCAACACCTGTACTATTTAGCTTCTCACAATGGGAGGCAACCTCCTCTAAAACTACTTAACTTCAGATTTTGTATTTTCCCTTTGTATCTGTCCTCCTTTCAAATTGCAGTCAGATTCTGTCTGACGTTGGCAGATACTGGCGCGTTCAGTCAGCCCCTCGCAACCACTCTGCTGATAAATTCTCTCCTCAGCACAGCGCACCACAGCTTATCTCCTAAGTGGGGAGAGACCGAGATACCTATCTTGATCCACTTGGTCCCCACATTTGTATCCTTTACTTGATATCAAAGTATAGCAACTGAACATGTACTTTTGCTTTTGAGTCTCAGTTTTGCATTCCTAGATAACATTATCCCTGCCTATTACGAACACTATTATGATTATGAACACTTTTGTTCACGAAGAGCCTTTCACCCCTGTTTTCCATTCTTACAATTATAGTCAGGCATCAACCCAAGGACTGATCCCAAGGTAAGGTTAGTGGCACTGGGATCATCCAAGCTGGATGGTGTCGGTAGTTAATGATGTACTTAATTGGACAATACCCATGTCACTAGCCTCCTCCCTAAAAATTCTGTCATTTATGTTTCCCTAAAGATTTAGTCTCAAGCCCCCTTCTTACATTAGCTGTCCTTGGAAGCTTAACACTTTCCTTCTTCCTTTCCATTTCTCTTATAGTCCTTCACCTTCCTTCTCCAAACAGTTTAAAGGATGCGGAAAGTGCTAGCACTGCTGCCTGGGGGAGATGATGAGGTGGCAACTTCCAGAGCTTTTTAGTCCAGTGGAGAACACGGACAGCCAAGAAATAAAGCACCGTGATAAGTGTTGTTACAGTGGAAATTGTAAAATGCTCTACGAAGGCCAAGAGGAAATGCTTAAAACTCCTTGGATGTGACAGGGAAACCTTTGATCCCTCCAGCTGCACTATGATATGAAATTCCTAAATATCACCATATGCTGGAGGGCATTTTGTGTGTCTTTCCTTTTAATTTTCCTTAAGGCCTTCTGCTCTTTCTCCCTGTATTAACCTTGTTTCCTATTGTCCATATTCTGCTGTCTGATATCTGGAGGCTTGCTGAGCCTAAAGGTTCAGCCCCTTCCAGGGCTAGCCAATTCCTAGAGATAGGAAATACCCAGGGGTGTGTCTCAAATACAAACCAACCCATCCAGAGCCCACACCTCAGCTGCCATATCTATCAGAATATCACACTCAGGGCCACTATCTACACAACTTAATCACCCAGGGCGAGGTATCAAACAACTAGGCGCCACCCCTATGTGCCAGAGCCCACTGAAGTGACTCAAACTAGACCATCCTAAGGCTGCCTACCCTCTTTCCCACAACAAGGGCTTTTGCCAAGTTTCCCCCTCCTTCTGCTCCTCCCAATCAACTGAGATGCCTCCCTGTGTGCCCCATGCCTCGCTCCCCGCCATGGCTTGGTGTGCTCTTACCTCTGGGAACTGTGAACAGCACACTCTCTTCTCAATGACAGCCAATTTCTGATATGTTGGACTTACTTACTACCCCCAACATTTTTATTAATATCCTATATTTTACTGTAATAGCATAGACAATAAAAAATAAGTGGAACAAAATAAAAAACATCTCCTCTCTCCCACCACCCCACTTCCCTTCCTCTCCATTTCACTTTGTTAGTACAGACAATGATTTAAAACAAAAATGATCAAGAAAGGGAAGGGGGAAAATGACCAAGAAAACAGGCTGTCTACACACAAACATGATATTCTTGTCAACTACTTCCTGCATGAGAGTACTATATTCTTTGTACTATTTGGCAGAACAACAGAAAAGAAATTATCTCTTTTGCAGAAAAGAATTTTACTGATAGAGTTAATGACATTTAAATTTAATTGATTTAATTTTAAAAGAGAAATTCTATTTGATTAGGCAGCTACTGTTTTAAATCTTAAAACTATAAATGAATCAATGATCTTAGTCTATGAAAGTAGAATAGTAAACACACACACACACACACACACACACACACACAGTAGGGCTGAGTCATAGGTGGATATTAGAATGGAGTGAATGTGTTTAATCCTTTTAAGTGAAGCAGATACAAAGATGAACTCCTGCCTCCACCCCCGCCGCTGCAGAATTCTTGCTCTGGAAAATCATGGGCTGTTAAGGAAAGAAAAGATTGAGGACATTCATTTAGCTTCCATTCTGAGACATTAGCTAAACACACCAAATATTTTATGCCCAGATAGCTGCAAATTGAAACAACAACAACAACAAAAAAAAGAACTAAAACAAGTAGGAAAAAAAAATGACTGTCTTCTGAATTATACATGAAGATCCCCTCTGGATATCCCAGCCTGCTAGTATTGAAAAACAAATACAGTCTAACAATTGTGGAAAGAACCTATTAGGCTGAGAAAGTATCTCACTACCCATGGGCATCAAAAGTTCAAGAGCCCTCAGGCTCCACTAACAGTTCCTTAAAAAGAGCAATGAACCTAGAAAGCTCCACTGAGGCAAAGGATTTCAGGAAGGTTCACAGGCAAACAAAGGCAGCTATGCCTTCCCAGTGGCAGAGCTCATTAAGATGTTTCATATTCAAGTGAAGTCAGTAGAAGAATAAGACCACTCTTCATGTGTGAAATAAAAAGAAATCATTAAAATAAAAAGGAACTAAAAATAGATCTTTATGACCAAACAGCCATTTGCAACCAGAAAAATACACTTGGCCATGTCTTACCCTGCAAAGCAGGGTAAGAGAATTCATTATTGTCCAGTGTCAGGTCTCCACTTCATCCCCGGTCAGTTTGAGCCCTAGTCTGGATGTGCACGTACCACTGAGCATGATGGGATTCAGTCGTTGAGAGAGCAACCTGAAGGAGAAGAAAGAGGGTGGACTTGCAGGCTTTGCCAAAGTTTCAGCTTCCCTGTTGAGTAGAAACGTGTGGCTCCAGGCACAGCATTTAGCCCCCCTGCATCAGTTACTCCACATATAAAGTGAGAATAAAAACTGTATCATTGCCCACCATGAATACAAGTATGTTGTAAACTGGTAGGTTCTATAGAATTGACAGATTTCTTACATATAAAGTGTACGAAAGCAAAATCATATTATTTACATTTAGAGGAGGAATGAATGCATTACGCTAAATATGCTAAATAGATCAGATTTCCTATTTCTGTACAAGTAGCTATCATAGGGTGAAGTAAACAAATATTACCTGTAGTATCAACTAATGACGGGAAAAGATCACTCTGGATGTGTTCTCTCTAAGCAGGTGTCCATACTCAACATGGCGAAACTGATCGCACCCAACTATAGGCCTTCAACTACCATGATCTTTTGGAACTACAAAACTCCATTTGCTACAGGAATGACTGCTGGTATCATTTGAGAACTGAACTCACATCCACATTATTTCCAGAACACTAGCTCATCTTGGCACCTGAAAATGGCTGTGAGCTTCTGGATCCTAGTTCTTGAGGGCTGAGACTCTTGTCCAGACTTTTCACCTCAGTTTCCTCACCACAAAAAAAAAAAAAAAAAAAAGAGAGAGAGAGAGAGAGAGAGAATTTCCTTGTGTGGGATTTTTTTGTTGTGGTTGCAATTGTTGCTTACAGCATAAACACTATACAGAATGCAGTGTGCTTTTTTAAATAAGAAGATCGTAAAGCAAGCTCAGATTTTTAGTGTTATTGACTAACATTAAGTTGTATTCGGGGGAGGCTGGGTGGGATGGGGAGGGGAGACAGAACAAAACTCAGAACTCAACCCATCTGGTTAACAAGCTCAGGCTGCTGGTTTAAGGACTGAAGGGTACCCAACTTCTCAAGTCTGTATTTCAATGCCAGCTCCGAGCTGATGCTATTCTTAAATAAAATGAAACATTGCAAGCCAAAAGCAAAATGTAACAGATTTGCCAGCTGTGAGCATACTGCTTACAGATTGAATTTGGGACCCAAACCATTATATAGTATAATTTATGACAACTCAAGAAAATATGTTTTGACAAACAAAAGTCTTAGAAAAAAATAAGCAGATCCAAACAGGAACTCTCTCGTCAGTGGAGTGCCAATATTTGAGAATGCTTTCTCCCCTTTCCCAACCATCTCAAAGTTTAGATTTGGTCAGAGGGGATAAACATTTGTCTTTGCTAGGAACAAGCAGGGACTAAGACAAATGGGATGTATAACCAGGTCTATTCAGAAAGTATCCAGCCATGTACTACAAAAAATAGAGACATTTATTGAAGAAGATACAAGAAACATTGCACATAGGACAATGATGCCTCTGTCCCCTTCAGAGTAGGCACCTTGGGCCTCACACAGTTCTCCCAGTGTCTCTTCCACTATTTGAAACACTGCAAAATCCTTTGTTGGAATCACCATCAGCTGTCCCATCGTATTTTCCCAGTTCTCACTAATGTACTGAAATCCCTTCCCTTTCAAAGGTGATTTTAGTTTGGGGATAAGCCAGAAGTCTTTGTTGTTTGCAGCCTGTATGCATTCAGCACTCTCAGGCGTTCTGCTTGTTGTAGGCCTTCCAGAACGTGGATCACTTTCAACAGATTCTCGACCGTCTTTGAAATGTTTGTGCCACATTTTTATTTGTGCTGCACTCATTGCATTGTTCCCAAAAGCCTTCTGAGTCATCTGAATAGTTTCCATGAAGGAATGTTCAAGCTTAAGGCAAAATTTGACACAGATCATTGTTCTACTTGCTCAGTCATTTTGAACGCGGCGGCCACTCAGTACGCATGCCCACTCAATGGCCTCTCCAGCACGCGCATCCCAGTCCACGCTCCTTGACTGCCAGGGTACTTCTAGCCACACAAGCAAACCATTCTCATTCTGTTAGCAATGGCTGGACTTTTCCTGGACAGACATTATATGTATGGATTCCAATCTTTCTGGAAACCATATACTCATTTTAAATGGTGTCAGGGAGAAGGGTGAAGATTCAAATTTTTTTATTATTTTTATTGTCCTTGGCTGTGAATTATTTTCCAGTTTGGATAAACAGAATATTTTTAAGCAGCTGAGCTATATATGTCACCAATTACTTTTTAAAAAAAAAAAATCTAGCTGTCCTTGCAATCCCCTTGAACTCAGGGGTGAGCATATATAATAAAACTGAAAATGGATCCTGGAGCAATTATACGAATGATTCTGATAGTTTGCATCAATTATTTGGGTAGTTTATATATTGACAGACATGTATTTGGTATATTAAAATTTGTCCTGGGAGTGAAGATGTTCCTTTAGAAAATTGAATACATATTATTTATTGCCTGCTATGATATTGTGACTGAGTGAAGCACTAGGAATACAAAGATTTATAAGATGCTGCCTTTCTTCATGTAGCTCAGAGTCTATTGGATTATTTATATAAGACCTTCATCCCATATTTCATATGTACTATAAAGTAAATGCTTAGAAAAGTCATGGAAAAAAATGTAATTTAAACACAGTCTAGTAACAATTTTAATTGTTCATGGCCACAGATTAAAGATAAAAGGGAAAATTTACTGCTGAACATAAAATTAAAGACATCAATTCCTTTCCACACAGAGGTGTAACATCTTGAGAGGAGAGAAAAAAATGTTTATTGCCATCTTCATTATATCAGTAATTTGATGTTGTCATTAAATAAATGAAGCTCTGATTATATTTAAGAAGTGAATCAGAACTACAAGTTATGTTTTGAAAGGATCATTTTTTATTTGCTTTGGCACTTTAAGGACAATTGAAATTTAAAATATGTTTCCCCAAAACATTTTAATTCATATTATCCCGCTGTTTTTAACATGCAGTAGAAGTCCTATTACAGGTAGAGTTCCTTCAAAAATTGAAGAAGCAGAAAACACAGTATTGGTGGATGTCTTTTTGCCTTACTTCAATCAAATAATAAAATCTATAGCTCTTTGAAATCCTAAAGGTTGAAACAAATGTAATGCCTTAAAGCTAAAAAATTAACACCTAAAATTAAAAAATAGGAATTAGGGACACGCATTTTCTACAGAGTTGTTTGATTTACCACAGACAGTTTCAAGGATTGGCAGTGTAGTAAGCTAATTGCATGCACCGTCAAAAGGAGCAGAATACCCGTGTACCCACCAGCCAAACGGCATCATCGTATTTCCAAGGTTCAGGTTAAAACGCCGTAGGAAGATAAATGCATGTTACATCTCATCTATAATTAATATTTTAGTTGACATTAATTAAGAAAACAGTTGTGTCCATCCCATGAGGTACTAGGCAGGCTTTGAAAGGAGAAGTGGTCCGTGACATGGAGTAACAGGCTTGAGACCGTTCGTTCAAGTACATCATCATGAAGATGTAGTTTTCAATGTATTGTTAGTATTGATGTTTTAAAGTTCTAGATCAGACCGTTAAATGTATCACAGTACATAAACAGCCTAGTAATTTGATACCACCAACCACTGTAAATGTATTAACAATTTTACATTTTCTTTGTATGCCTCAAAATCATATTTTGAGTTTATTTCTTCCACAAAATTTTCTTATAATATTTTATATTTGAATTTTATTGAGCACCTATCATATTTCTCTGCAATAATTATACATTTTTCCTCTGATGCTAAGGCTTTATAATGTTATAAAAATCATCTGGATAGAGATTATTTCTATTGTGAGTATATGATTATTCTAAACAAATAAATGCATATATATTATGCATACTTTTAACCCAAAAATGGAATTGGAAATGTTTTTCTTAATGATATTGGTAGAAATGGAGATTATGATGTCTTGAATAAAGAAGGTATTCCGGATGTTATTTCAAATTTTCCCTTTATTTTGTACCTTTTTGTTTCATCTACGGGCAATGCAGCATAGTAAGATTGTAGACAGGTGAGATGAAATGAGAAAGAAACGTAGAAAAGAGGAGTTGGTTGACATCTGAATTGCAGATATCCTAGGCAAATTAGTTTTAGAAAAAAAGTACATATGAAACGTGATTCACTTTATATTATCCGTGCCAGGGCACCCCCAAGAGGGTTTTCATGTCCTTCCAGGAATAGGAGCGCCTCAGCATTCTCGAGATTGTTTGCTAGAAGTGGTTGATATTAGTTGATAATTATGTTAACTACAAATACAAAATGATTCAGAAAGGAGAGAGGAACTGAGAAGGAGGAAGGCCCACCAAAGAAAAGCTCAACAATCGTCACAGTTCTACCAGGTTTGCCCCTGAGTGCCACCGCTTTCCTGCGTGTTCGTTCATTTTATTCTCTTAACCAGGAAAGAAGCAAGTTCCTGGCAGTTCTTGAGAAAAGACTGGATGAGATGAGCCCAAATGTAAAAAAGGAAAAATAAAATAAGGGGAAATTCTCCTCTTAGAGAAATACTCAAGGAAACCTTTTTTGAGGATCATTTATTAGGTTTAATGTTTGCTGCGCTGGCCTTATTTTTTATTTTCGGCTAAAGAAATACCAGACGGCTTCGAGTGAATCATCATTTATCTTATGTCTTGTCACAACCACACTTAATTATCTTTCCTTCAATTACTTTAAAACCACTTTACCCTCCGGCCTTGCATATAAGTTGTGTTGGCATGGTTACCCAACACATTATTCCAAGTGTATTGATCCTATTGCTCTTCAAAGCAATAAATTCCTTTTCCAATAGCAGTCCAATCAAGGTTCAAAATTATAGACCATGATATCAGTTTCAGGGTATAGAAATTCATTACCATGATGAGTTTTTAGAAACTAATGGCTAATTTCTCTAAATGGCTGTTAAAGATTCAACAGAAAACATTAAAGAGGGAATATACAGGAGGCAGCTGAATTAATAGTGGACCAAAGAATGTCTTTTATAAACATATCAAGTGTCAAGACCAGCATTTCCCAAAGCCCTGGACTAAATTCTACAGCGAACATACCTTCAAGCAAGTGCTGGCTACATATACCAAATACCTGACTCTATCCTCGCCCTAAATTTGCCCCTAAAGGCAGGGCTTTCTCTTTTAAGAAAAAAATAAGTATCAGAAGTCTATTTTCTGGAATGGGTATGGAAGGTGGAGAGATATAACTATTGTCAGGATCAGATATAAGAGTAAGAAAAATATGAAAAGAAGAAATGGTTCTATTCAAACAACATTGCACAGAAAATAAACAAAAGTTGGGAACAAACGGCCTAACCAAACAGCGCTGTCATTTCAGACAAGTCTCATAGCTTCTGTGCATCTGAATTATTTCATGTAGACCCGTGGTTCTCATCTGATAGCAGTTCTGCCCCGAAAGAAACATTTGGCAATGTCTGGAGGCATTTTTGTCGTCACAGTTTGAGAGAGAGGTTGCCACTGGCATCTGATGGGTAGAGACCAGGAACATTGCTAAACATTTTCCAGGGCACAGGACAGCCTCCACCACAGAGAATTATGTAACTCAAATGCCCCGAGTGCTGAGACGGAGGCACTATGATAGGGAGGTTGAAGGTGTTTAACCTGGGTGACCATATTGAGGGATTGTTTTGAAGATACGAGAGAACAGGATGGCAATGTGTTAGACATCCATAGAATTACATGATGGATGTTATTTTTCACTGTATTATTTATTCCTGTTTCCCCTTAGAATTCCTTCCCTCTGACCAAGAGCCCAAGGCCTTTATATTCTACTCTTCTCCAGATGTCTCAGGCTCTTCCCTCCAGCCCCTTGCCCCGGTCTTTTCCTTCAGACCTGACCCTGCTTTCCTATTTCCCATGTTTCATCAAAATATGCATATTGAATGTCTAGATTCTCTGGATATTTTAGATAATTAAGTTGTCTGAGAAACTACTTTGAATTGATGGCTCAAAGTAAAACTGTTGTTAATAGTTTAATATATATCCAGATGAACCTTTCAAAAATTAAACATGAACAGAATTTAAATTTCATTTTTTCAGTGTTGCAGAGATTTTCCAAATGTGGGTGGTAGACTCCTAGGGTTCTGGAGATGCATCACAATGGACACAATGAGGAGGCAAGGGAAAAAGTATGACAGACTTCTTTATAAGTCCTCTGCCCCTTTTTAATTAAAATTACTGAATTTTTATTATTTGACACATCCTAGTCTTTTGTAAGCTTTCATTCGACAAAAGACTTTCACTAAGTAAATAGCACAAAAAGCCACTAATCTCATCTGTTTCCTTTTTATAAAGAAAGAACCTGAGGCTCCAGGAGCCTTGGAGGTGAGAAATATAATAAATCACAGAAGCAGGTTTTCTGACTCCTGGTGCGGTGACCTTTCCGATCTGCCATGTTGGTTCATAGGTAATGACTGCATTGGAACAAGAGGCGTTCTTGGCCTAATGCAAAAGCGTGAGTCAGGTGAGACTGGAGGGCTTTGAACAGAAGTGAGAGACTCAGCATTCTCAAGCTGAGTCTTTTAGCAGCTGCAAATGATGTGCAGCCCATGTTCATGGACTCTGCCAACGGTCTGGATCGGGAAGTTGAATCAGCTCAGTCAGGAATAAACCAACTGCCCACTTTTTCCTTCTCTGCAGCTCATTCTTCTTAATGAAAGAGGAATAAATGGATACAGGAAGACCACCCATGCTTGTCTTCATCATGTGTCCCCAAACTATTCTGGTCATAAAAATCACCTAGGGAAGCTTGTTGTAGAGACACTAGGTTCTACGCCTCAGAGTAGAATCTGAGTCAGAATCTCCAAGGCTCTGGCTTGGTAATCTGTATTTTGGTGTGTCATTCATTAGTGTAACACAATCAAGTAAAAACTGATGTTTTAAAATGGGGAGCAGTAAATACCTGACATCACCTGTCTTTTATTGATATTGTCATTGAATCAATTTGTATTGTTGGCCATGTTATGCGTTGCCTCTAAAGGACAGGTCTCACCCTGCAGAAATGTCCCTGAAGCCGTGCATGGGTTCTTCCCCACGGCTGGCTCAGCCCCAGCTGGAGCTTTGGGCCATTCAGACTACGGCACACGCCACCCTTCCTTTTGGCATGCCTCCTACAGAACTTAAAACCAAAGACCACAAATGTGGACCATCCATAAGGTACTTTTTATCTGCACGATGTTTTACATTCATTGTTATTGGGCATTTCTCAAAAAAACTTTCCAAAGTACATTGGTATCCTCATGCTTAGATGACGGTCAAAGAAACAGAGCCACATGGAAGGCCTGGGTCACACCGCAGTGACAAGACTGATTCTGTCTCCAGGCTCCTCCCGTTTCCATCTAATCTACTCAGCATTGCTTGGCTGGGCAGCTTCCATTTGCCCATCCAGACCCACTCTCCTCTGCCCAGGGAGGCTGACCTATGTCAACAATCCCTCTCTCCTCCATCTAATGTTAGAGTTTGGCTGCTGCAGACCAGTGGAGAGAAATCCAAGGGAGGTAAGAGTTGATGGTGGGAGCATTTATTTTCCCAGCTCTCTTTCTGAGAGGTCACATAAGAAGAGCTGCAAGCCTGGGCAAAAAGGCATTGCTCCTTTCAAGATCACGGCTCTCCTTGGGATGTGGGAATGGCCCCTTCCCTCACCCTGCAGGCCCAAGAGTGGTCATGAGTTTTCCCTCATGTAGTTCCTGGATGCTGCATTATTCCTTTTTCTTTCATAATGCGTTACAAAATATGTTATAAATATTCATATACACATTTGTCGATAGCTCCTTGTTAAACATTTCTCGAACTACCTGAAGTATGTCATTTATTTCTCTTTTTTTTACATCCACCTCCATATAGGGTATATCTTTGTTACCAGGACCCTACTGACTCAATAATCAAACATCTATCTGAGGCTGCCATAAATTTGCAAATATAGTTCATTTTAAGCAAATCTGATATACATAAATTCAAACTTATCAAATCATGAAAACATTAAGAAAAAATTAATGCACTCTTTTTAGAATTTCATGAAGGCTATAACGCTTTCACCCCAAGGCTCATGTGTACATCGCCCCCCCCCCCCGCCCCGCCACACACACTTTTACTTAGTGATGGTTTCACAGGCTTCCAGAAGCCAATGTGAAGCCCAGGTTATGAGCACAGACTTTAGAGATAGACTTGAACTGAACATCCTTATTTTATGCATGAAGGGACACCTGTCTCAGATGAAATGAATAGTTACTAGTAGAAATGTGACTAGAAGTCAAACTTGCCTCTGGATTCTCAGTCTAACACTTTCTCCCCTACAATGAACATAAATGTTAAATTGAGATTAGTTACGTAAAAATATATATATTTTTTAAATCACTCAGAGATTTATGTGAGTATCATACTCCTCAGATACATATACCTTTAAAGAAATTACTCTTAATAGAACAAGCTAATTAATTCATAAAAGAAGGTACCCATGTAAGCATTCTCTTTCACACACACACACACACACACAAAAAAAAAAAGATAAGAGCTTGGAAGTGAGAGTATAAAAAGAAAATCCAAGGACCTTAGAAATCCAATTATTATTACTACATTTTTGCAAGTTTTATACAAATTCATTTGGAGGCAAAATCTGACCTGAATTGACTTGAAGCTACTTATAAGCTATTTCTATCCTACTTAGCATAAATGAGCATAATTTTTGCTGCAAAGATATTATTTTGGTTACTTGTATTACTTCAGACCCTACTAGTGATGTTTTAATGTACATGGCTTACATATTGTATTGCCTTTTTAAAAAATAGACTTTACCTTTTCAGAGCAGTTTTAGGTTCACAGCAAATTTAAGAAGAAGGTACAAAGATTTCCCATCCGCTCCCTGCCCCCACACCTGTATAGCCTTCCCTGTATGAACATCCAGCACCAGAGTAGAGGTGTGTAATTGTTACCCTAAATGAACTTACACTGATCCACCGATATTGCCCAAAGTCCACAGTTTCGTGGGGCTCACTCCTGCTATTGCACAATCTACGGTTTTGGACAGGTGTATAATGACATGTATCCACCATGAGAGTATCATACAGAGAAGTTTCACTACCCTAAAAATCCTCTGTGCTCCTCCTCCTCATCGTATTACCTCTTTTTAAAAAAATTCTGCAAAACATCAAGTTCCAAGGTTTCAGGTAAGGTGAGGTAGACCGGTATTTCCATGGATTCAGACCTAGAAGTCTCTGGAAAGGGGAGGGAAAAGTGCTCCTGGTTAGCTAACTTTAGGGAAGAAACGTTGTCAGTAGGAGCTGGGTTAGGGGCTTTGGAAAGCCTCTCATATATCAACTCTCCACTCTTAATGCCTGATATTCAACAATTTTAAGTCATTCTTTAATTTCATTTTGCCTGCTATTAAGCAAACCTGATGTGCCATAGAAAGGGAGCCTTGGGACCCCATAGGTCATTTACACCTTAGTGTAGGTTTTGAAAAAGAGACCAGTTCGGAAGTAAATCCGCTGCCTGACAGAACAGAGGAAGCACTTTTGTGGAGGACAGAAACCAGAAACTGTGTTAAAGGGGAGGCCAGCTCATCCTGCCACTTGAGGATCAACAGATCTGCCCCAGGTAATCAAAATAATACCTACTTGACCTGTTTCTGATCAGAATTGTATACATAAAAATATACAGAACATATAACAGCAGTATTATTATAATATTTATTAAATTATATAAAATTATGAATACTGATATTATATTTAAAGAAACAACATATTCACAGGTGAACCCTTGAGGTGGGAAACAGCACCCCTGAACCCCCACAAAATAAGGATAATGACCCCTAAACTCAAGGAAGTCAGGTGACTAAGCTGGCAGAAAGAGACAAGGACTGAAAGTTACCTTTTATTACAACCTAAATTCAAAAATAAACCTCCTGCGCTCCTGGATAACACACCCTAAAACCCTCTGAAAATGAAAATCTATAAATAATAAAAATGAAGAAGAAAGGGCAAGAGATGAGGAGTCCACAGTACATTTCTTTGGTCTTTTCTTGTCTGGATAGTTTGGCCAGCACCCTAGAGAAATCCGCAGCGGTGAAGGAAGGTCCAAAGTGGAAGATCTGCGTCTCTTCCTGTCTGCCGTTCCTAAGGCACTCCCTCCCTACCAAATGATTTCCAACGGCAGAAACACAGAGGGCCAAACACGCTTCTCTGCCAGCCTCCCTGACCCTCTATCTATTACCTCCTCATTCCTGCCACCAGTGAGTCCTGATCTCAAGAAGCCTCGCCCGCCTGTGAGCCACCTCTGAATGCCCTTATTTCCAAATAACACTTCAGGTCCTTAGGTGCAGTCCTGATTAAGGAGATTCACACTAACATAGAGCGATATTTACTGGCATTTCCAAGGAAGAGCTTGCTAATCAAAATGGATTTCTCAATTAGAAGTGCAGGAAAAGTTTTAAGTAAGAGCATTTTCAGACACTTAGTCATTTCAAGCCTCTTTCTAACACTTCTTCAACTTTTCACCAATAGAGTTTGTCATCAGGAGCAAATACAAAAATAATTTAATGAACAAAAATACCTCTTAATTCCCTCCTGAATATAGCTTTACTAAAAATCTGTGTGTATAGAGGTCCTTGAAAGGAAATATTTCTTTATAAATTTGGGGCATTATGGGACACAGAGAAAGGTAAACTGATCTAGTGGAAGGGATGGTCAGAAGACTTCCTGGAAAAAGCGATACCTGAGTTACATCTTAAAAACTCACAACATTAGAGGAAGGGAACAAAACTGGAGTCAGTGCAGCCAGTTAGGAAGCAGCAAAAAGTCCAGGCTAAAGCTGAGGGCTGAAACCAGAGCAGCGGTGATATGGATGGAGAGAGAGACAATCAGCAGGGCATGGTAATAACAGGCTGTGGGAGAAAAGAAATCAGGACTCAGTGGGCAGATGGTAGTACTTGAACAAGTTACAAGTCGCTTACCCTCTCTGAGCTTCAGTTCTCCTCATCCACAAAATGGAGACAATACCACTTACGTAGCAAGATTACTCTACATAGTAAATCAATTTCAACAGTCCTGGAAGGGATCCCTAAATGGCGGCTCACCCAGGAGGCTCAGCATCAGGAAGGGACTTGCCCAATGTCACTCTACATGCTTCAAAGGGGAGCCAGGAATTGTAGCTGCTTTTAAGCAGCAGGGATGTGCAGAACACAACAACGGCTGCCTCTGAAGAACATTCAAGTGATCAGGCCCTAGCATTTTAGAGGCCTTTGGCATATAAAAAGGAACTAAGCTGAGAAGTGAGAACCAGAAAACAGGATGTTGATTTTTAAAGACCTGTCAATCTTGTAAAAGCAATTAAGCCACAATCTTAGGAAAACAAGTAACTCATTCAGCAGGGACCCCAAAAGCAATGACCATAATCTTGACTGGTATTATGAGCAGGAAATTGAGGCAAGTCAGGAAGGGCTAAATAAGACAAGTTCCTGCAAAAAAAGAATTCAGAACCAGCTCATTCAAGATATGAGAATATGCTCATATTTTAATTCTTTTTGAAATAATTCCATTTGAAACCTCTATATAAATGCAATTGAATCCAAACAGTGCATTTTCTAATTTTACATTTTTGAAGAAAAATCTTTTTTCCCTACTAACATCAACAAATCTTTTTTGTCATTGCAGTTTATATTTCTTACAATATTCCTTCTTATCTCATAATATAGCAAGAGTCCTATAGCACTAAAAGGAAATAGATTTCCTAAAAGTATCCACTTATTTACTCCAAGTAGGTAGCAATCAAAAGGTGCCCAAGGACAAGTTCCTTTGAATTGTTGGGTTCTGATGGGGTTCTCACAGGAAGTCATAAGTCAAAAATTTCATATAAAGAAAAAACACTGAATTGCATTCTGTGTCTCATATTTTCTTCCATAGATGAGCAAATGAGCAGAGTTTCTACTCTACTCTTCCCCAACAGCTAAATGAAACCCAATATCTCATAGACGGGTATAGTGTGTGGGCACCATCTGAAATGAGTTATACATAATTTCCTACTGAATGAAAAAAGCTAAAGAAAACATGTTTCATTCACTGCATAAAAATGTATAATGTCTTTCATTCTGTTGAAGTTCCAAATTTTTTTTTGAAAACTTGCAATATATCTACAAGAGCAATCTTATGCTCCATCAGCTCAATCAAAATATATCAATTGTTTTACACACACTGAAGACTCTGGAAGCATCAGACCCGAGACATATTAACTGGCCAGATGAGACTAGACAGAGAGAACAAGTCACAGATGACCTAAGTGAATATGGTCCGCAGAGAATCAAGCCTTTGAGATCTCTAAAGTGACAGCTCAGATATGTTCCTTGAGATTATTATTTTTTTTTTGCTGTTGTTTTTAGGATTCCATTTTCAATTCTATTGGCAACCAATCAAAAATATTTCTTAGAGAGCATATATTGCTTCCTGTCAATTCAGTGGGCCAACGTTTGATGACCAAGATATTAAGATATAATTCTGAAATCATGCTATCTGAATTGGTCAAAATCATGCCTGCCTTCCCCTCCCAGATGGTCTCAATAAAGGTAAGTGTCTTGAAAAAGACTTATATGCAGAATTATTGCCACCAGGATTAGGCCTGTTCAGAGGACATATTGAAATCTTGATTACCAATCAAGGACAGCCTTCCTCAATTGCTTCCATCTTTTGAAATGGGACTTTTTGAGCAGAAATAAGAATATTGAGAAGAACAGGAATACATATATCAGTGAAAAACAAACACGTAATAACATTCCTTTAAGCCCTAATAAGGAATTCAGAAAGTGTGTTTTTATAATGTATCACTGAGGGAGAATGTGGGGAATAGGACAAGTTCTATTAAAAATATCATTTTCAGCACTACTTGCCTTTCTTTCACCTTTTATTCAAACATAGTAGTACTAGGGGCTCCGCATATTTTTATTTGAATAGATGGAAGACAACCTCATCACTAAAGAATTACCGTTCCAATGTATTTTACAAACAATCACAAATTGTAACAGATTTTTGATCCCACAGTAGCTGAACTGAAAAATGCTCTTCCTTTTCCTGAATGGCCCACTGCATTATGGGTTTGGGGAACATGTGACCGTATGTGTGGGTGTAGGATAAAAGCTCACAGACACATGATGGATGTACTGATCTGACATTACAATTCTGAATCCTGGGATGTAGAACTAAATAAACTATTACCTTTTTTTGCCTTATCTGCCAAAACATAGATCTCTAGAGCATACAGATTGGATGTCTAAAAATATAATTTACGAAATACCCTGAGTAAAATATTTTATGAATATAATATAGAAAACAAGATAATTTGACTAAAAATGTAGTTCAAGAATGTATATAAAAACACAGGGAAATATAATAAACTTCTAATGTTGGAATTAATTGGTTAAGTATGTATAAACATAAAGTAAAACTTGTGTTTTTAGTTGTTATGCAAGTATATAAGTAAATTCAAAACAAAATTTATAAATTAAAAACAAAGCAATTAAGCTAAAAAAAATAAAAAATCAAATGAATGGCAATCATGTCATGTTACATACAATGCTTCACTGTATCCGTATCACCATTTACAATGTGCATATTGTACTGAATGAGAATTTGTATACAATAATTTGGGTTTGACTTGTCTATTCTATGTTGTACCATTTGCTACCTCATTTTTAAAAATATTTCCCACTCAAATTATTACAAAATCTTTTTATATGGAGTTCACTTAGTGAATCATTAAATATTATTAGATGCACTTCTCTAATTTTTTTACTAGCAAATGATGACAAATTAATCAATTAAAAGTTTTATGATCATAAATACAAATAAAAATATAGACTTATTAAAATCATATTTAAGATGATTTTATTCCTCTATTTTAAGATGGTTTTCCTTATGAATCTGTATATGCTTACATTAAGAGTTTTATTATTGGCCTAAAATTTAAAATGCAAATACCATCTTGAAGAACTCGAGGATCTCTAAGAATAAGTTAAGGAAAGCGTGGGACTGTTTTACTTAAGTTTCTACCTAAGTATTATTATTTTCTTATTCATATTAGTCTGTCCTTTTCTACATTTCTCTTTCACTCTTGTGGATACTATGCAATCAATTTTTAATTCCTTTCTCATTGTTGGCCATTAAATCTCAGGTTGAGATATCAGAGCTTTTTCAGTGACGGTGGCTCTACACATAGGGAGAAATGAAACTCTTTGTTCTCTAGGGGGCTGGCTGTATAGAAAAAGTATTCTGCTAAACGACCTAGAAAAATTCTTGCTAATATCATATCCCTAATTATTGTCTCAGTTTCAACAGATTCAGGATTTGGCTACTTATCTTGTCTTTTCTAGACACTTAGAGGCCAGAAAACTCATGGAGATGTCCAATGTCGATCTTCTTCCAGAGATCCTGTTATATGTGGATCAAGCTCTCCCAGGATCTCACCACTTTTGGTCCCAACTTGGTGCTCCTGACAGAAGGATGCAGGTATCCAGCCAGCATTCACAAAAGAAGACTGTGAGCCAGGTCTCCTGGCTGGGACTTCTCTCAAGAACCCAAGTTCCCACTTGAACCCAATCACCCATAGATCCCAGGAGATACCTGCCTCGGAAGAAACAATCGATCAGAATTGGATGGGAATAAAAGAGAGAAGAATCCTTGCACCCTTCTTTCCCTAACCACTTTCTGAGATCTGAAAGATTACTCATAGGATGAAATACAGGGTGGGGCAAATGTAGGTTTACAGTTGTTCATATGGAAAACACCTAATACAGTAATTAAATTAAATAATAATACAAGAACAAACTCTATGTCTTGTATACTCACAACTTAAGCTTACATTTGCCCCTCCTTGTATCTCCTAGTCACATTAAGCTCTAACAATGAACCTGATTGTCTCCTACCTTCATACTACAATACACGATACAAATCAAAATGATCAATTTTTTTGGTTAAATAAAGTTTTAGTTGATAGGCACCAGAACAAATTATTTATTCTCATTTTATCTTCTTCCCTATTAATTACACATTGTAATTCAAAGAAAAATAATAAAAGCATGAACTCCAATTCATTTTTTGTATCTTAGTCTAATTGTTTTCCCATGTGTCACTGAAACCTGAAAATTTTTTTTTCTTGGTTGTCGATTCTATAGTTTGATTTTCTTTTTCCCCTCAACTGCTTTCTGAAATTATTATTCTTGTTGTAACATATCTCATAATTTGAACTCTGTTTTGGTTTGTTTCTAAACCTCAACCACTAATAAGTTATTAATGTGCAAATACATTAATACTAATATATTATTAAAATATTAGTGACAATAATTAATTTATTATTCATAGAGTGATCTTAGTTCAAGTGCCAACTCTTCCCAGATGGTGACCTTGGGCCGATCAATTAAGCTCTCTGATTCCAGCAAGTTTGGGCAAAAGTACACTAACTTCTGTAATCTTCATACCAACCTATATTCACCTACGTCTACAGGATATGAAAGAAAGGGAATTTTCTGTAATCAGAAGGAAAGGGATTCAAAAAATTTTTAAATAAGAATTCCAAGAGATACTTATAACCTGGCAGTTTGGAAAACATTGAGAATATATAATCCTCAATCATTATATTTTTTCAGAAAGAAAGCTTGGTGGAGCAATCAGAACAGAAATTTTATAGGCAGACAGAGTTTGAATCCTCATTCCACCACTTCCCCACTGATTAGCTTCTGAGTCTAATAA
The DNA here is from genome assembly GCA_004027475.1 of Anoura caudifer. NCBI lineage: Eukaryota > Metazoa > Chordata > Mammalia > Chiroptera > Phyllostomidae > Anoura > Anoura caudifer. Next base: position 105,503 of record PVKU01000827.1, on the reverse strand, counting down.
ATAGTGCTAATTCCTACCTTACAAAGTGGTCCAACTTTTTGGTTTCCTCATTTCTCCCTGGCAACTCCTGTTTATTCTTTTCCAGTTTCCTTTTAACTTTACCTAAAAGTGCTATTGCTTCTCATGTATCAGTTATGGATTTTTTTACTTCTCTATATATTGCTCCAGATAAACTCATCCTTTCATAACATTGTGAAATGCTAACTCTTTGCTTTTATTTCCCAAATATATTTTAGCTCAGCCTTCTGATATCTGACATGCAGATTCATAGGCAACTGTCTATTACTTATTCCACTGAAAGGGCTCAGAGATATATTAAATTTGACATGAGTTTTTGAAACAGAAGCCTCAATTTCAACTTCATGCACCCCTATCATGTACACACACACACACACACACACACACACACACACACACACACACTCCTCCCCAGTCTTCTCTGCATGAGCACATGGCATCATCAACATCTAAGTGCATAAGTCAGGACCCTTCTGGTTACTCTTGGCCCATCTGATTGCCTCACTTTCCCCTTCCACATCCAATTAATCCATCACCAATCTACATCTTAAATCCGTCGTATTCTCTTCCTCTTTATAGCCATCACCTTAGACCCAGTCACCACCAACACATTTTTTTCTGATCTATCAAAATAGCCTCCTAACTAGTCTGTTTTTACTCTTCTCCTTGTCTCCATTCTCCACAGCTGCCAAAGTGAACTTTATGTACAAAAAGGAATGATTTCACTTCCTTGCTTAAAGCCCACCCATAGCTTCCTATTGTGCAGGCCAAACAATTCAAACTCCATATCCCCTGAGACCTGGAAATAAGTAATCTGACTGCTCCTTACTTCTTCAGTCCCACATTCTGTGTTCTCCCCTGTGCTGTATCTATCCTGGTTTTATTTCTGTTGTCTTAGAAAACAAGATTATTTCTGTCTAAGGGTCTTTGAGCTTTTGTATTATGCACTTTTTGCTTGGCTGGATTCTTCATTTCCTCTAGGTCATAGGTGAGATATTACCTTCTCAAAAAAATCTCTAACCTTCAATCTAAAGTGGACACCCTACATAACATTATTCCTTTCCACCTATAGCACTTGTCACGATTTGTAATTATATATGATATATTCATACATTGATCCACTTCTCTGTCTTCTGTCTCCCCACTTTGTCTATATATTTTATTAATATATACCCAGTGCTTGCAACTGCCTGGCATGTTAGGGGTTCTCCCAATATAAATATTTAATGTATGAATGAATCCAATACATAGTAGATGTGGTTCCTTCCCTGCCCCACCTCAAGTTTAGTAGAGTGGTAAAATGTAAAGAATATAAAATCTGGATTCTAATTCTGACCTCATCACTTTTAATTTATACAAGTACTTTAAAATATAGTGCATGAATAGAAAATCTGAGGTATTGAAAAGCCAACACATCAGGAGATAACTGCCAAAGAAAAGATATCTTATTACCCTTCGTTCCCAAAGGAAGGGCATAACATGCCCCATGGAGCCATGGTCAGAAGCACGAGGGTGTTTAGGAGACAGAGGAAGAGGGAGAGGCCTTGGGTGAGACCCTTATTGTGCTTTCTTCAGTAAGGAATGGGGGCAGCGGGGTAAGTAGGTTTAGGGTTGGCTAGTGCGACTACTTCCAGCAGGCCGTGGAGCACGGGAGCTTTCCCTAACTTCTGGTACCCGGCCCTGGGTAGGTCAAGTGTGAGAGCCTGATGGAGGTGACAATGGCAGTGTGGGCTCTGGATGGGTTGGTGGGTATCTGAAGACAGAGTCACACATGAGTTGTTCACTATCCCTAGGAATTTTCTAGCCCTGGAAGGGCAGTCTCTCCACAATAGCGAGGACCCAGATGTCAAAGCATCCGAAATACAGAAAATAAAGGACATGGTTAATTCACCTACTTTGATGGGTAAGCCCCTCGACATCATTGAATCTCAGATTTCATATATGGGCAGCAGAGAAAATAATGTTCTTTTCTCTACCTCAGAATTTGCAGATAACAGATGTGAAGGTACATTGGAAACACTAAATTCACTTACAAAGACATTTTATTCTTTCAGAAAGAACAACATACCAAGGGAGCTGCATTTTCTTTCCATAGAGTTGACGTATTTGTAGCCACATTTACTCCACTCTCTCCACCCTCTTTGCGAGACTGATGATCTGTTCATGGGAGAGAGTTGACTAGAGCAGGAGAGAGTCAGTCTGAAGCCAAAGAGGAGAGTGGCATTAAACAGGACTGGCCTCATCAGCATCATCTTTTAAACATCTGAGCTAAGCAGTCACTGTCACGGCTAGAGAACATGACAGGCAGCTCCAAACTATATATCTTAGCAGCTATTTGAAAGCATTCTTATTTGACCCACTAAAACATTAAAATAAGAAAGTGCAAGATCAAATAAAACAAATAGAAATACTAGTAGGAGAATCTTCTAATTATTTGAAGCAATAGAATATTCATATTAAAAAGAAATTTAGAAACTTGATGAAGTTATAAATCTTTATGTAAAAATTAAGCGGAGAAAGACACCGCCAATTCATCAGCCCCCCTCACTCTCCTCTACATGAAGTTCAGGTTGAATGGTAATCACAAATTTGAAAGTTTGGTCTCAGGAAATGGGTAAATTTCTGCCAGCCCTCTTCTATTCTTTCTACAAAGTAGGAGTGGCTTTCAGATTCTGAGAGAGTAGTGGAAAGAAAGAGAATTAGAACTTTGAGGGGAGAAGGAAAGTCTAAAATAGGCACATGTGTGTGGCGGGGGATGAGTGATCATTGGTTTTATAGAGGATCTGCTGTGTTGTGTTACTAATACTCTCGGACATTCCTAACTTCCTTTTCCCCTCCAACCCTACGTGGGTCCAACTCTCTGCCCTGAACAGCTGAACTTTGATAAAGTTTACTCAATATAATATTAGAACTTCTGAAAAAAATAGCATCCTTAATGGAAGCAATCACATTACTTAGAAATCCTATTATGTTTTTCTGGCCAACTCATTGCCACTAAACTCCCCCACACGCCTATTGCAAATCTTGCCCTCTTCTTAAAATTCTCTTTCCACTACCCATTCAATGGATCAATTTGAAAGAAAGAATAGGAGCTCTCAGCTAGAAGCATATCCATGTCCCTGAGACCAATCATACAATCCCAGTTCATGTGCGTTCATTCTGTTCTCTCTCCTTTTTTGAACAAGGAGAACTTGTTCAAGGTCCATCTAGTTCCTTCTCGGAAACATCCACTATTACTCTTATAATTCAACTTCTCACTGTTATTAAATGCTCTCTATCTGTCCTAAAAAATGATAAAGTGAAAATCTCTCAACATTTCAAAGCTGTTTAGTAATGTGCTCTCTTCTCACAACCTATTTTTCAACATACCCATCTATATGCTTCAATTTCTCATTTTCCATGCACTGTCCAATAATTTTCATTCTGGCTCTTTGCTTACTTACCTCTCCAGTGCTGGTCTTCCAAGGGTCACCAATGATCTCCACATCGTTAAAGCCTGTGGATTTTTCCTAGTCTTCATTTTATCTCACTTATAAATAATATTCAAATTTCTTGAGTACTCCCTTGTAAGTAAAATTATCTTTGGTGGGATTCATCAATAAATACTCTCCAGATTTTTTTCCCTACCTCTATTTGCCAAATATTCAAGTTTGTCCTCTGCAGCCTAGGCCAGTTAATACCATAGTTCTTCGAGACTCAGCCTTGAGTTCTCATATCTTCTCACCCAACGCTCTGTCCAAGGAAAATCTCAGTTGTAGCTGTGGCTTTATTTGCTGATCATTTTCAGAAGATTCAGAAATACCTGTTTTCATCCTAACCTTCTTCTCTTAACTACAGACCTGCATATCCAAATGCCACGGAAATGTCAAAGTAGACAAGGTCAAAATCAAATCTCCTGGTCTGCTTTCCTAAACCTGACTATCTTCTCGTTTCCCATCATTGCCAATGGCTCACCATTACTTCAGTCGCCGAAACCAGAAATAGAGGAGTCCCCATTGGTTTCTCTCACGTCCTTCCTCACAGAGCCCTGTGGTTTCATGTCCTGTATATTTCTTTAATCTACCCATACCTCTCCATCTTTTCATGGTCACACTCATCTAAGCTCCTGCCACCTTTGACTTGACTTTCTGTAGCACACTTACTCATCTTTTGGCATCTGTTCAGCTTCTCCAAGTCCCACAGTACAATCACCACCTTCATTTCCTGGTTAAAACTCTCGGGTGGCTTTCCACTGCACTCAGGACTGCTTAACACGGCTTACGAGTCCCTGCGTGAACTGCCCCATCACTGTTTCTCCCTGCCCTGTCCGGTCTTGCCCACACGTCACTGCTCTCTCTCAACTGGTCCCTGGCTTACCTCTAGGCCACAAGCTCGCCAAGCCCTCTCACAATCTGGGTTTTGAATATACTAGTCCTTTTTCCTACTTTGCTGAAATAACTCCTGCTTATCCTTCAAACCCAGCTCAAATATCACTTCTTTAGAGGAGCTTTTCATGACCATTTTGACTGAATAAAATCACTACCAATGCCATTAGAGAGCTTTATAGCACTATTTCTCCTCAATAGCATGTCTTTGGGAAAGTTTATTTGCATAAAGTCTCTTTTCCCCATTATAGTGTAAGTCTCACATGGCAGCAATCACATCTGTTTTTCTCTTTATTTTATCACTGTCATTTAATGCAGTGTTACAGCATTTAGCATAGTTTCTGACATTCTTGCATTTATTAAACAAATATTTTATTAGTTATATTATAAATGAATATGAATAAATAGTAAATATACTATAAATGAATATACATATTTGTGTATACAGATACACATATTCATATATACACATACACATCTATATTAATGTACTCTTTACAATGACTCTAGGACCTAGAGTGCCTTGTCCGAGGTCTTATAGCTAATTAAAGTCAGAAACAAGATTCAAACTCAAATTTCAAAACCAGTGGTTTCCTTATACAACCCAGTCCTGTAAGCCAAGCATAATTAATATGTCTTTCTTGCAGTGGTTCTTAACATTGGCACCATATTGGAATCAACTGAGAAGCTTTAAAAAAAGTTAATACCCAGGTCCCCGTTCTCATTGATTCTATTTTACTTGGGTTGAGGTTTGGCCTGAGCATTTTACAGGTTTATACTCAGGTGATTCTTATGTGTAGTCATTGTGGTGAACATTTGCTAGGATGACAAAACTAGATTGAGTGGAGAGAGTGGACCCAAATAATGATGAGAATGAAAACAAAACGCTGAAAACAGGAAATTAAGGTAAGGAGTGGAAGTTGAGGCTGTTGGCCTATAATTTCCTCTTTTATTTCCTTTCTCATCAGTTGTTGCTGTTGTCTTTTCTTACCTGGTATGAGTCACCCAACACTTTCAGGTCCTCCTCCCTGGAATCTAGAAATGTTACCTAACAAGGGAAAAGAGTCATTGCAGATGGGATTGAAGTAAGGGTCTTGATAGGGAGATTCTCCTGGATTATCCAGATGGGCCCTAAATCCAGTCGCAAGTATACTTAAAAAACAGAGAAGATTTGACACAAACAGAAAAGAAGGCAATGTGAAGTCATAGCAAAGATAGAAATGATGAGACACAAGCCAGGGAACGCCAGCAGCTACCAGAGGACAAAAGGGAAGGAACAGATCCTCCGCCGGAGCCTCTAGAGAAAGTGCGACCTTCCTGCCATGTCGAACTGATTTTGAACTTCTGACCTCAGAATCACGAAAGAATAAATGTCTGTTGTTTTAACTCACCAAGTTTGTGGTCATTTGCTACAGCAGCCATAGGAAACCAATACACATGGATTGTGATAATATGACTTTACTTTCTACCTATAATAAATTTTCCTAAAGCCAAATATTCTCAGGTAGTACGAGTACAGTGAGAGTAAGGGGATTTCTCTATCTCGGCCGTCTTCTGCTCTTTTCAGACTCCAGCCTCTCAAACTTCCTCCCACGTAGTCCTGGGAATCTCTGGTATGTCTCACAAATGCCCTGAGACTTGGCTGTCAGTTCATACCTTCCACGGTCCATATCACTGTGGCAATGGCCCGGGACCCTGGTCACTCCATACACACCTCTGAAGGGGACCACAATCATTGCTGATACCTATCTGTATGGAGGAAACTAGACTAAATCAAACCCATTAGCTGGGCCAGTGTGGGGTCCATCGGATTGCTGCTGTATAACAATTTCCGTGATTGCACTTAAGGAACTGCAGTTTTAAAGAACAGTGTAGATTGGAGATAAGACAAATTAACTGGCTTCAGACATTCTATCCACACACTATGAAAATATTAGTAATTTCTCTAAGAAAATATAAAATCTGACTCTAATTGTTAAATGCTTCATTGACCTACATCTCTAAGGCTACAATCATCAAGATTCTGTATTCTGTTCATTTGTATGTTAAAAATCTACATCTTCTTATCTATGATTACTTAGTGGAATTTTTTATTCTAAAGCTCCTAATGGCCACTTGCAATCACAAAATAAAGCATTGTTTTGGTTTTGCCTACAACTGAAGACCCATATCCTAGAATGTCAGACATTACTGATAAAGCTTTTTCCTTTTTAATCTTAAGGGTGATGGGTGTTTATTTCACTTCTTATTTCAAAATAGTTCTGTTTTACCATTGATCAATTATCAAGTGAGTGATCCCTCAAGGAAATAAATTTACAGCATAAATTTGCCATTTGTCAAACTCTTCCAATCTCTCTCCATTCTGAAATGATTGATCTCCCTGGCTTACGGTATCACACACATGCATCCGAGAATCAGATCATTAATAGCATCATTGTTAATATTTGCATAGGTAATTTCAGTGGTGGTTGTAAGACATTTTTTTCCTTGAGCTTAAACCTCAAATCACACTAATTCTCATTGATTAATTTATTATTCACCCTCATGATTAATCAAGTAAGTATTTACCAGGCTCTATTCCCTGCCAAAGTCTATAATACCTGGCAATATAAATAATTCTTACACTGATACTCTATAAAAACTGAAACAATATTAAAGGACTTGGACAGAGACACTGCTTCTATGCACCTTAATTATTAAAATACATTGTCAACATTGGGTATACCAATGTTGAGATAAGTGCTTCTTATTTAAAAAATCTACAAATACAAAATAAATAATAGAAACCAAGCCATTATGGTCTGAACTGAAAATTATTGTCTGTACCACCTCACATTTGCTAATAAAAGACATACTCTGAGAACATGATAGTGAGGTAATCATGGGGAAAGTTTCTCAAATGTTGGAGGAGAGATCAAGTTCTGGAAATGCAGGGTGTGTGCAGGGTGCATAAAATAGATGAGAATCCTGTATGCGGTCCAAGAAGTGTTGAAGATGATCCTGAGGAAGAGGAGATCTAATCACAGAGAGGAAACCAGGAAGTGCTCTATCTGAAGTGGAACCCTAGGAAAGTAGGGGCTTCAACATATGAATTTTGGGGGACACAATTCAGCCCCTAACACAAGACAATATATGTCAGAGGACCCTCTAATGCCTGAAACTAGAGATGTGATGGGAATATACATGGCAAATATCTCAAATTAATCTTATTACTATAAGAGTATTTATAAATCAAAGAAGTCAAATGCCTTGAGATGCCCACAAGTGTATTTTTAGTGTTTTTTATAATAGTTTACGCTATTATAGTTGTCCTAAGATTTTCCTCTTTACCCCCTTCCCCCATCTCATCCCCCATTCCTACAGTCAACCCCCACACTGTTGTTCACGTCCACAGGGGTACCAACCGGACAGAGTTGAGTGCTAAGAAACTTTACAAACTATTACTAAGTTCCCTGAATTTAAACTTCTGTCTGTGCTCATTATTATCTTTCTTCTTGAGAAAATTACACAATAGCTATTTACACAATGTTTAAACATGCAGCCAGTTATTTCCTATCATTCGTCCACAAAACCAATTATTTCACTGAATTAAATGCTTTCAAGTTGCTACAACCAATCAAGTCAGAGATATTTACCAAGCTTGTTTATAAGTGAATCCATTGGATATCAACATGGAAAAATAGTATCAGCAAGCACTTCAGTAAAACAAATGCTCCAATAGGTTCGGCAGCTTGTGTTTATAAATTCAGACAGACTTGAGAAACCTGCTGCTTGGATTTAGTTATAAAACCTTAAAAGAGTTGGAAAACATTAAGCCAGCCAATTAAATCTAGCACCATTTTTTTAAAGGCACTTTCAAATATTGGACTCAGAGTTTGTTGTTGTTCTGTTATTGTTAGGTAGACAATATGTAGTTGCTCATTTTAGGAAATTGGAAAATTATAGAAAAGAAATTAAACTCACACCTCTCAACACCAGGACTATTTCTGGGCAATGAGGTGGGGCTAGAGTCTGAGATATATCACCTCCAGAGAAGCAGGTTTGTGAAGCATGTGTATTGTATGTTTTTGATGCTGATATTAAATAACATTAAAAATATATTAGGTTAAAAGCAACAGGCACTCACTTCTATTATTTGCCCAAGTGAAGTAAAACTGGTGTTTCTCAAAAACCTATCCATGAAATATTTATAGCAGGTCTGTTCTTCATAACCAAAGCAGGAAACAACCAAGATGCCCCTCAACTGGGAAATACATAAACAAACAATGGTACGAATATACAATAAAATCCTATTTAGCAATGAAAAGAAATAAACCATCAACACATACAGTATACATGGATCTCAAATACATATTGCCAAAGGAAACCAGCCAGACCAAAAAGTTATGTACTATGATTCCATTTATATGACATTCTGGCAAAGGCAAAACTATAGAGAGGAAAACATAAGTGATCACTAGAAGTTAAAGGGTTAAGGGAAGATTTGACAATGGGAGAGAGCATGCAGGGAATATCTTTAGGGAGAGGAGTGATAGAATCATTCTATGCTTTGATTGTGTTGTTCCCAAGACTACTCATTGGTCAAACTCATAGAACTGCACATCAGGAAGAGTGAATTTTATCATGTGTACATTAAAAAAAGCTAAAACATATTTGCATAAGCATGTGTACTGTATGCTTGTCTCTGTGTTTTGTTTATGTATGCACGATATCTCTAATATATATAAAACTCACACAAGGATGCAGGCTTGTACAGGCCTGTCAGCCATTGGCAGTGTACCAGGAACTGTTGGGTATGGCTGCCCCTAAGAATAAAAATTAGAGGTCCAAAGGTGGAAGGGCCTCTCGACTTTCATATTCCTGTACATATTCCTATATTGTACATATAGGAATGTACATATTCCTATACTGTACATATTCCTATATGTACAGTACATATTCCTATATTCCTGTACACTGTACATATTCCTATATTGTTTGAACTGTTTACCATATCAGCATAGTACTTTGCAATTAAAAAGACACCAATCTAGGTTTATATCCCACACATGAGTGAAATCATGTTTCTTGACTTTTTCTGACTTATTAACCAATGTCACCCCAGTAAATTTAGTTAAAAAATAAAATAAAATGTTGCAGAAACACCTAAAAAAATATACAGGGGTATGCAAAAGTAGGCCTACAATTGTTCATATGGAAAATAATACAATAATTGATAAATAATAATAACAACATTAAACTCTGTGTCACGCACAACTATAAGATGACTTTGCCCACTCCAGATAAACATTTTGGTGTTGCAATTTTGGAGCCCTTTTCAGTAAATTTTCTTTTCTGACTAGACAAACTAAATATCCCCTTTCCTTGAGTATGGGTGCAATTAGGTTATGAAAAGGTTCTGAAAGTTACTTGACGATAAAAGCTGTTGAACACTGAGGTTGCACGCTTCCCCTGATCCACAAGAGATTCTAACAATTACTCCCTGGTGAGTAGTACAAGCCAAAAATCAATGAAAGTAGAAGCAGCAGGCTTTTCCATGGTGGAAATGGCCTCAGTTTCATCAATAGCAGTCAGCACAACTTTTGGAAATAGAAAAGACTCAAAGAATACAGGTGCTTCATGACTAGCATGCCCGGTATGGTTGCCAGTTAAAGCTTTCCATATACAAGGATGTCTATTAAACTTTCCATTTAAACTGACAATGAACATACTTGGATGTAAAATGAACTTGTCATCAAGAAAACTTTAGGATAGGCTGGGGGTGGAGGAAGGAAGCAAAAAAGCAAACAAGGGAAGAACTAATGGACACAGACAACAATGTCGTGATTGTGTGGGGGTTGGAGGTGGAAGAGAGTATAAGGGGGATGAACGGTGATGGGGAAAATAATAAATAAATAAATAAATATTTTTTTAAAAAAGAAGGAAAGAAAATTTTAAGCAGTATGCTGTGCAATGGGGCTTTCCTAACTCTGAAATGACTGGGTGCAATAATGGCCTTGTCCTCCAGGGTGAGTCAGGATGAAAGGGAACAGTGACTGTTCCCACAATGATGCTTCTCAGCTGGCCAATCAGCATTATCACAGTCTGAGAAGAGGTACTAGAACAGTATCTAAATAAAAAGTAACATAAAGACTGGATTTTTAAAAATCTACATGTCCATAAGTGTGTGTGTGTGTGTGTGTATGAATGATGGACTATGCATTTCCTGATTCTATGCTCCCTAACTATTTCATTGGAAAGTTCTTTTGCATTCTTCCTGTCCTTTTGTAAAGGGAGACTATTTCTACGGGAACTAGGTGAGAAAACAGCTGATTAATCTAGTGTGAAAAGGGAGCTCTTTTTGTGCAGGAACACATCTGGCTATGGTCCTAGAAGCCCTCTTTAGGAATTTTGCTACTTAAAACATGACGCTCAAATCTTGGGATTTTTTTGTGTGTGCGCATGCTAATTTATTTGCTTGATTTTACTTTAACTGAGAAATCTAATTCTCACACAGAAGAGTACATAGAGTATAAATGAAGAGCTTCATACCTAATATTATTAGAATTTATCAGGTAATATATGCTGCAAATATTTCTCCCAGTTCTTTGATTGCCTCTTCATTTAAAACTGAACTCTTGCAAAAGCACAAGTGTTGATTTCCATTGAAAACAATGTACTAATGTTTTATGTTTAGAACATTTTAATCAAATCTAATAAATAGTTGCCTATTTCATGTTTACAAAGATATTCTTCTATTTCTGCTTTTAGAAATACTATAGTTTCAGATTTTATCTTGAAGGGTTATCAAGTTTATTAACATAGAATTATTCATAGTATTTTATTATTACTTTAATGTACATGAGATCTGTAATGACATTCTTTCTTTTATTTCTGCTATTAGTAATTTGTAACCTCTCTCTTTTTTTGGGGGGTGGGGGGCCAGTCCAGCTAGAGTTTTATAAATTTTATTGATCTTTTCAAAGAACCAACTTTTGATTTTATTGATTTTTATTGATTTTGCTATTGATTTCCTATGTCAATTTCATTGATTTCTGCTCCGTTTCATTCCTTTTTTTCTGCTTACTCTGAATTTAATTTGCTCTCCTTTTTCTAGTTCCTAAGATATAATCTTAGACGATTTTTAGATCTTTCTTCCTTTGAATATATTCATTCACTGCTATAATTTCCATGTAATCATTACTTTTGATCCTACAAGTATTGGTAAGTTATATTTTCATTTTCATTTAGTTCAAAATATTTTTAAATCTCTAGAGATTTCTTTGACTCATGTATTATTTTAAAGTATGTTGTTTAATCTCCAAATATTTTTGTATTTTCCAGCTATCTTGCTGCTTTGATTTCTAGTTTAATTCCATTGTTGTCTGACAGCAGACATTGTATAATTTCTAGTCTTTCAAATTTGTTAAAGTGTGATCTATGGCCCAGAATGTGGTCTATTTTGTTGAATGTTCCATGTGAACTTGAAGAGAATGTGTATTCTGCTCTGGTTAAATGAAGTAGTCTATAAATGTCCTTATGCCCAGTTGATTGACCGTGTTGCTGGGTTAAAATATGTCCTTACTGATTTTCCACTGGTTGGATATGTCCACTCCTGAAAGAGGGGTATTCATCTCTAGCAATAATAGTGAATTAATCTAGGTCTCCTTATAGTTCTATTAGTTTTTTACTCACATATTTTGATGCTTTTAGGCACATTCACATTTAGGACTGTTATATCATTTTAGAGAATTAACTATTTTATTATTATATAACACTCCTCTTTATCACCAATTAGAGGCCATATTCTTCTATGTGATTCTAATTTTGAAAATTGGTTGAGATTTGTTTTATGATCGAGTCTATGGTAAATTTTTTAAAAATATTTTCTTTAGTGTGGGAAAAAAGTGCATTCTGCAGTTGTTGACTGGAATATTCTATTAGGTTCATTTTGGCAATCTTGTTCTTCAAATAATTCATAAATGTTTTCAATCCTCACCAAGGACATGTTTATTGATTTTTGAGAGAGAGAGAGAAAAAGAAACATTATGTGAGAGAGAAAATCAGTTGCTTTCCATTTGCACCTCCTCCAGGGATCAAACCCAGCCTAGGTATGTGCCCTGAACAGAGATCAAATCCACAACCATTTGGTGTTCGGGAGGATGCTCCAATCAACTGAGCAACCTGGCCAGGGTGAGTATTTCATATATCTTATCTATTGGGAATAGGGTAGGGTGCTTAAAATATTTATCATAATTAATTCACTCTTATTCTTGCTTTATACATTTTTAATATATGTACATCATTGTACAAATATACAGGTGTATCATTCTGATAATCCATTCAATAAATGAATGGTATTTTGCAGATTTATTACCTTAAGTTTGGTGTGTAGCTTTTTCCTTATTCTCCTAGATTTTGATACGTGACCATTTGTTTCAAAATCACTTAATATCACCAAGGAAATAATGAGGGGAGAGAGTGTGAAGACACATGCTTATTATGATAATGTATAGCTAATAGTAACTCAATTACAGGTTTCGCCCCTTCATTATTTAATTATTACTGTATAACAAACAACTATAAAATGCAGTCTCATAAACTAATAATCACGTGTTATTAATTATGGATCTACAGGTCACTTGCACTATTATTGTGATTTTAACCAGACTCACTCACACATCTGCTGTCAGCTGGCTAGTCTTGAGAAGGACGGAGCCCTCTCATCCTCCAACAGACTTGTTTTTGCGTCAGTGCCAGAGGTTCAAAGAGAGGGTAGAAATAGTTCCTGACCTCTTGAGGCCTAGGCTTAGAATTGGCACATCATCACTTTCACTGAGTTTATGGACCAAAGTCAGGATGTGGAAGCAACCTAAGCGTCCATCAGGAGATGAATGAACAAAAAAGAAGTGTTGCATGTATACAAAGGAACATGACTCGGCAATAAAAAAGAATGAAATCCTGCCATCTGCAACAACCTGGATGGACCTAGAGGGTATTATGCTGGCTGAAATAAGTCAGGAAGACAAATGCCATATGATTTCACTTATATGAGGAATCCAAAAATCAAAGTAATAAACAAGCAGAACAGAAATAGACTCACACAGACAGAGGACATTTTGACAGTTGCCAGATGGGAGACTGACAGCTTATCTAAATAAGACTTGGGAAAATAGAGCACCACTTGACTGGAAGAAATATGAAATCCCATTGCAAAGGGTGCAAATAGAGGGAAAGAGAAAGAACTTGAGACAGTTTTGCAATCAGTCTTTTGCATACTCAAATCTTTTCAGACCTGCAATGCAACAGGAAGGGAAGATGTCAAAATGGTTCATTTTCAGTCAAGTTACATGATTCCTTCCCTTTTTTCTTCCATAGTATAATTACATCTGAATTATCTCTATAATTAAGTATAATATTATTAGAGAAAATTATGTAGAAGAAAATAGGCAAAGAGGATGAAGAAGTATACATTTCTTACAAAATAAACTCTAAGAATGATCTCTCTTTCCTAGTACATAACATTTAACTTGGAATTCATCAGTTATAATGAGATTTTCTAGTGCTGCCTGAGGTTCAGCCTGAATTAGCTACTGTGCTTCCTGGGGACCATGCCAAAAACTCAAATATATATAAAGTCCTAGACTATGAAGGTATCTAGAATTTCTGTTCAAGAATAAAGTACAAGAACTGGGCAGAATCCTTGCTCTTAAAGTGCCCTAAAGGGACCCTTACCTTTGCCATGACATAATCTGCCCAAGACTTCTACCTCTAAATTTCTAATTACCTTGAAAGGACTGATTGTGACTCAGCCATCCAGGATTTGTCTAAATCCACTGTTAACCCACTTAAACTTTCAGCCACTGCAATCTTTTGGGAGTATCAAGTATCAGAAGTGTTTCAAGAGTTCCCACCCTTCGGTTGTAATTATGATTCCTGCAGGGCAATAGCAAAGCATTCTGTATTTACGGGTTTTCACCTCCATTTACAGAAAAGACTGCAGTCCTATAGCTTCTGTTAGAGTGAAAAAAGGGGAAAAAATGGGGATGTCTGTCTTTCTGTCTGTCTGTCTAACCAGCTTTCATATTTTTAATAGGAATTAAGATTAATAAAATTTCTTTCTTAATATTATTTATTAGCTCTCCTTGTTTAAACACACAGGGTGAGGCAAAAGTAGGTTTACAGTTGTGAGTAGTGAAACACCATGCTTATTCTTGTATTATTATTTACATAGTATTGCATTATTTCCCATACAAACTGTCAACCTACTTTTACGCTACCCTGTATTCTAATAAAGTTGGTAAAACTTTCTTTTCTGCACCTATAAAACAGCAAAATTGCTTGCCACTTGGGTTTTCCCCATGTTCCCTCAACTCTGGTACATGAAAATAATGAAGCAAGTTACCATTTTATAATTATGTTTTTATTCCTTTTTTAGAGTTATGTTCTATTTTTCTCTTATTGGAAATGTGCAAGAAAAAAACCTCATCACTTCCTTACTTCCTGTGGGAGTTAATGGCTGCTAAGGATAATAACCAGCAGAATACTGTAAAATATAATAATGTCTCTACAGTTTCCAGAATAAAACCACTTGATAGTCAAGAATTTGAACTACAGAGTTTAAATGATAAAAATTAAATAAAAATAAAACTTGAACAATTGACTAGGTTGTTAAAATTAATATATATGTCCAAAATATATAAATTAAATTATCCCTCTTATTAAATATAATACATTAAAGAAAATGATGTGGAAAAAATAGGCAAATGATGAAGAAGTCTTCTTAAACCTACATTTCTTACCAAGTACACTCTAGGAATGATCTCTGTTTCCTGGTACATATAGTATTTAATTTGGAATGTGTTAGGATGAGCTTATCTATACACACTAATTGAATTTTTTGGATTTATAAATAATCACAGTTAAAGATTAGACCATTTCCAGGATTTCCCTTCCACTTCTAAGTTTTGTTTCAAACATTGGTTATACCATCAAAACACCAGGGCTTCCGTTCACAGCTCAGACTCGCAGGCACAATGATTCACGCCTCCAAGACACTAAAGAGAAGAACAATGATTCTCTCTCCCTTGTTATGTCCCTCCTCTCCTATAAATTATGTTGGGATGAGGCGAAAATAAAAAGTCAGTTATGATAAATCTGAGCTGGAATATTTGAGAGAGCAGAATTTTGCCAAGTATGTTTGAAGAAAGTATGTTGGAAGATTCCTGTTCTAGCAACAAACCCTGGAGTCTGCGGGAATTCAGACTCCAAGAATGGGTTAGAAGGAGACCCCTCCTCATTCCCACTGCACAATGGAACTCAGAAAACACCTGCATCACAAGCCACTGATAATATGGCACAACATTACAACATTTCCTATTCATCACACCAGGGAAGCATATCTGCAATACCTTACACAGCTTTCGAAGGAAATGACAGCAATCAAGAAAATATGATAATTTTAAACAAAATCATCACGTTAATTTATCATATCGGCCAGACTTGCCTAATAAATTGCCAACCCTCTGCATTCCCCTAAAAATCTAAATAACCTTTGTCCATACAAGGAAGATTTGTTGTTGAAAGTCCAAATGTCCTCATGTATCAGCTTGATATAAGTTCTACTGGCATACTGTGAGGTTTAAGGCTGGGCTATTTCCATTTCCAAATGGAAATAGGGAGAATACATTTAATTGGAAACATAGAGAAGACACAACTAAAAAATGGTGAGCCCTTTATTGGATCATTAATTCCAAATCCAAACTAAAATAATTGCTAAATACTCATTCCATCCTTTAAAAACATGTCTTCGAAGAAAAAAGAAAAGGCCCATTTCTAATTATTTAGAGCATTTGCTTATGTTGATGAAGTTATAAATTGGTACTAAAATTTTGATTTTACTTTTATTGCATTATCATAGCCACAGGGTTAACCTTGATTAAGAATGTTAAGAGTATTTTCATGGAGTTTATAGCCCTAGGCCCAAACTGGTTTTGTGATGATGGAGACTTCATGTCCAAGTCGACACTGTAATGAACTCACATACTTACAATGTTCCCTTAAGAGTAATCATTGGAGTGAGTACGATTCATACTGTGGCTTTCAGAACTTCTCATAGAAAAGAGTCTACCCTTCACAATGCAAATGCAAAGTTTCTATACACAACATTCCTAACATTTTTTCTTCCTTCAAATATACAGAAATAAGGGGAATGTAATCAAGCATGGCAACATTTGGAATTACCTTTGGTACAAATATAAAATATGGCCCACTGACAGGAAGAAGCCTTGCTAAGCCAAGGCTATGTGAAAGATGTTCGTTATCTGAATTATGGATCTGGGAAGATGTTTTTTACCACAATATTACATGACTAAATCAAACAAATAAATCCGTAAACAAAAATTCATTGAGAAGCAATTAACCTATTATAAAATAAGGCCTATGCTGTTTGCCAACCAAATTAAGTATAAACATATATACCATGCATAAAAACACATGTAAGAAGATATATATATATATTTATGTATGTGTTTGTGTTTATGTGTGTATATACAAAGAGAGAAATAGAGACAGAGAGATACATAAATATCTGGAGTAACAAAAAAATTAAACTGATAGTGAGACTATTAATTCAAATAGATCTTCAGGTATGTTAAAGGAAGTACCTCTGTCCTAGAGTGAATTTCCCAAGATTTTTCTTCCTTGCTTGATTTTTTCATTTTTTTATTATACATCATCCATCTTTTGCGTTAGGTATGTCAACTCCCTTATCTATTACCCTGTATCTAAATGTTCACGTCCATGCATCAGAGTATGTAATGCATTTTGGAGATTTCAATCCTAAATCTTTTTTTGTCTGAAACTGTTTAAAATTCATACATTAGTTACAGTGCCCTTCAGTCTAAAGTTGTAGCTGTTAATTTCCTAATTTGCCTCTCAAGTTAGACATTCCTGTAATGAAGAAATGTCAAAATGCTCATTTTCTTCCAAAATGCACTCTAAGTTTACTTGGTATTATCTAATTCATGTTTTGTTATCTTTTACCACCTTATGGTCAAATGTCCTCATAGTATAATTCATTACTTAAGCAAAAACCTGATCAATTGGCTATGCGACAGCAATAGCTTAAGAACCAAAGAAACTTACTTAGAACAAGGGAGTCATCCATGTTCCCAAATGCCAAGCAAACACAAGTGAGAAACCTGATCCATCAACATTGGGCCCATTTTAAGTCACCATTGTTGCCATTGAAAATTAAGTGTGTGTGTGTGTGTGTGTGTGTGTGTGTGTGTGTTTTATTCCAAGAAACAATGACTGCATTGTCTTTAATGTTACATTTAGTTAAGAATATATTCTACTTGAACTCCCAAGTATTCAGCTCCTAAGTAAGAAGTCATATTTTTTTAGAGATCTTATTTATTTATTTTTAGAGAGAGGGGAACAGAGGGAAAAAGAGAGGGAGAGAAACATCAATGTGTGGTTACCCCCTACTGGGGAGCTGGCCTGAAACCCAGGCATGTGCCCTGACTGGAAATCAAAGCAGCAACCCCTTGACTCATAGGCTGGCACTCAATCCACTGAGCCACACCAGCCAGGGCAAGAAGTCATTATTTGTATTTACAAATGTATTCATTTTTCTCAAATCCTGGTCTCCTGGTCAGGGTATCTAGATCAGAAAGAAATCTTCGGCCTTTGAAAAATGCTGTGCCTAAATAGCCCTTGGGGGTCATGAATCCAAGTTACAAATCAAGATTTCCAGTTCTTATAAGATGAATTACTTCTGGGGTCTATGGGGGCCTTAGTTAGAGCCACCTTCATCTATCACAAGGATTCATTATGATAACAGTGAATCTCAAAAGAAAACCGGTTGGGGTCTTATAATTTTCTTCCGTAAAGATCCTTATCCTTTGTGTGAATTTATCTACTTCTTCCTCATGTCCACATATATATATACACACACATGTATAAGTGTGTGTATATATGCATGAATATATATATATTTCCATATACCAATAAAAAGTGAGGAAAGCAGCCTTTGACAAAACAAAAAAGATGTTACATATTTCTCCTGAAACAATAGGTACCTACTTACCTTGAAATTATTTTCAAGAGGAATAATACAATTTATTCTTCCAATAATAGCACAAATATGCTCTAATGTGGTTTACTGTCTGCAGCTCTAGATGTAAAAGCGGGTATCATAATTTTAAATTCTACCTTGCTAATCAACATCCAATGGGGACCGTGGCAGAGACTCCCAAACATTTTCAGGTTAGAGTACCCATAAAACGTGATTATATCGCCTTGGCTGGTGTGGCTCAGTGGACTGAGCACCAGCCTGCGAACTAAAGAGTCGCCAGTTAGATTCCTAGTCAGGCACATGCCGGAGTTGCAGGCCAAGTCCCCAGTAGGGGGCGCATGAGAGGCAACCACACATTGATGTTTCTCCCTCTCTCTTTCTCCCTCCCTTCCACTCTGTCTAAAAATAAAATAAATAAAATATTTTTTGAAAAAAGAGATCATATCTATATGGCACACAGGATCAAGTGGAATGGATTTAGGAGAGTTAATATAGGGCTTCGTGAAAAAAGTTACATTTGCAACATAATATAGGAATGTTAGAAAAATAGAATAAAAGTTATATAAACAGTATTAACTAGTAAATTTATATGAAACTTATGAAGGATTTTCAATTTTCTTTAATGAGAAATTTGAGCTTACCTTCATAAAAATAGATTTTTATGTTTGATTTTATGATTGAGCTGGCCACAGGCAATTCCTAGTCATGATTTTTAATGATAATATTTCTTCAATTCCTTGAGAGTCACATCAAACTTTTGTTCACGTATAGATAATAAAAATTTGTAAAACCATTTTCCATCCCTATAGCTGCTTAAAAGCTAGCAAATTGAAATTATATTTAAAAAATCTGAAAGCACTTTCTTTCTCTCATTTACTAATGTAATGGTGAAATTTCTTGTAGTGATGGAAATGGATTTGAACCCCAAATAAACGTGTGCAAATGAGATATTTCAAAGGAGAACATCTCAACTGCAGAATATGCACCCATCTTTCAAACCAATCAACATACTGCAGCTAGCTTTTATGCACCAACAAAAGCTACGCCACAAACTGACAAATTCACAGTCCATTCCTCACTTAACACCCTCCAGGACCTTTTTTATGAAAAATCTTCAAGGTTGAGGGCCACATAAAGAGGTCTATGCACCAAAGTAAAATTTATTATCTGCATTATTTGCTATATAGCTTCCCTTGTACCCTTGGCTTAGTGATGCGGAGTTTTATACCTACATGTTCCATGCGCTTTAATATGTGAGCAACATAAGCAAAGCAAGTCACTACCCAGGCAAGATTATCCAAGAAGGACCCTGGAAAACGTTTCCCCATACACACACAAAATCTTTCCAGTTCACTTTCCATGGTGCCTAATATTCCATAATCTAAGACTCTAATTTGGGGTAGGGCATTCTACCTCCAGAATTACTACTCCTTTAAGACGCAAATACCTTTATGATAGGGAAAAATATAGTGATTACCCATCAACACCTTAGTTTTCCAGATTCATTTTGGACACCTAGAAACACTATGAGAAAATGGGATATAGGACAAGAATGGTTGGCTTTGCGTGCAGTGGGAAAGAGTAAAAAGAAGGCAGAAAAGAATAATTACAGCAAAAGACAGCCTGAAACTGAGAGCGTGCTCAGCATGGCATCCTGATGAGTTAAGAGGAAGCGTGAGAGCCTTGGTTGTTCAAGGGTGTGCGGAAGCAAAGAGAGATTTACTTGTGAGTTTTCTTTAACACCAACTCTGGTTAGAGCCTTCATTTTTTCCCCACCATTCACAACGGCAAATGTTATCTTGTCCCCATGCACATCACCAATTAGAAGTTTGTTTCCGCTCCAAGAGTCTTTCTGTAAGTACTTCAGTGATAGGGAGGAATCGATCAACCAGCTATTCCATGTAATTATCAGCTATTGTCAACCAGTTTACTACCAGTTTACTGTAATTATTAGCCATTACAATTAACAATTATTCCTTGAGTATAAGAATTTGAAGCATTCTTACATAGTGTGGAGCTTAGTGTTCAGAACAACAAAGTCTGTTTGCCTGTCACCAAAGCCATAAACTTCTTTCCTGAATTCTCAAGAAGAATGGGAGAAATTTCCCATTTGAGGGTCAACTGGTGAAATAGAAACTCCAGTAGAAGGTGAGACACTACCCTGAGAACACCCTGGGATATTTCAGTGTTACTTTATTTGTTTACCAGAAAGCATTAGTTAGATTTAGCTCCATCTACAGTGTATTTGATGCCAGAGATGTTCTTTTGGCCTCAGGTACCCCCCCCCAAAAAAAAGCATATTTTATTTATTTTTAAAAATACAATGTCCCTCAAGAATACATTTCTAACCTTCCATGTCTATTCCACACAAGAAACGTACATCCTGCAACACCACTATCTGTCGTCACCGTCCCTCAACAGTGGCAGCCAAAGCCAGCGCGCTGCACCCATGGGAGAGAGAAGTATCAGAGTCCGGTCTGAACAAGACTGGATTTAGGTCCAGCCTGGCTTGGACACAGCTTCCATTAAACAAAGCATTCAACTGGGAATAAGATCAAAGTGGCCCACTTAATGAGCTTTATTCTGTGAAACAGATGAAGTTCATAAGCTAGCAGAGCCATACCTGCCATGCTTAAACGCACACTACAGGGCATCCGACTACGGCTTCCTTTTTTTTTTTTTCTGGTCCGTAGGTACACTGGGCAGATTGTATTTGAGAAGGAACAAAACAAAAAGGGTGCTGGAAATGGCAGAAAGTGTTTCTCAGTTTTGTTTTCCCCTAGTGGCGGGATTATCACCTACCTTTTTTCTTCAGGCTCGCAGTTTCTCAACACCACCAGCAGAAGACAGCAATTCCCTCCGAAAGCTCCTTTACAATCTCTGACATTCACTCTGTTTGTCCCAGGATGAGTCACACGCACTCTGACCTGGGGGTGGAAGATATAAACAGGCTCAGACCCACATTGGGTTCTCTCTGCCCTTGGGTTGGGAATGGAATGCCTATCTAAATACACACACACACACACACACACACACACACACACACACACACACATATTCTATGAGTGGAAGCAAGATGGTTACATAAAAACAAAAAATGAAGTATTGTCAGCAGAAAGAGTAGAACTGATCACTGGAGGTCATCAAGTACCAACTGTCAACCACAGTATGAACAACCCTTAAAAATATGAGCTAGAAAGCAATAATGTGAAGAGTAGCATGCACTGAAACAGCGAGAACTAGCCCAGCAGCTGGGGAGGTTGGGTGGCTCTCCGTGTAATTCACTGTGTGGCCTTGCCACGCAGTGAATAAACTGATCAGACATTGTTCTGTGGGAGGAACTGTAATTTCCCGAGACTGTGCTGAATCTGTCCTGGTATATGAAGAAGAAATGCTCCAGCCAACCCGACACTCAAAGATAACCATTCTTATCATATATATACATTCACATATATATGATAGATGTTATATATGTTAACACATACAATATGGTATATACTCATGTTATAAATATGTTAGCATATATGAACACACATTATATATTATATATTATTTTATATATAATTTTCCTAATCTTCCTTATTATATTATATCAACTTTGGGCATAAATCAGGTTACAATTTGTTAATGTTCAATTTTCAGTGACTCTAAGTGTCCTTACAATGAGGAAAAATTCCTATTCTTTACTTTTTACCGAGATGCCCCTTCCATGCAAAACATAACAATTTCTTAGGCTTTTCCACTCTAAGGATCAATATTGTGTTTGCCCTTCCTCATCGCTGGAAACAGAAGTCAAGCCCTTGAACGCAGCACACCCACGGCGAGGAGATCCAGAGTGCCCGGTGGATGTGGTAAACCGCATTGCCACTGACTCCCAACCCCTGCCTACACTTCACAGGAAATTAGAACTGTGCTCCCTTGTCCTGTCATCGCTCAAACCAGCAGCACAAATCTAAGCTCAGGACATAAGCCTCAAAGGTGGGAGGGGAAAATGATTTATAGAGTGTTAGGACCTTTTCACGACATACATGTCCTAGTTCACACCAAACAGTAGATGCCTGAAGGTCCAGGGCTGAGTGGGCAGAGGGTTTCCCATCAGTCTGACACCCCACCCAAGACCAGCTCTTTCTTAGGACAAGCTCTGCGGTTATCAACACAAACTCTCGTGCGTAGTTTCTCTCTGGGTCTTGGTGAGTTTGCTGGGCGTCCTTTCCTCTCTGCTGATCTCTGTTTAGAACAGTCTAACATGCAGCCTCTTCCTCAGCCACCTCCCCCAAACTGTGCCAAGATCATAGTCCTTTTCTTCCCTAGAGGCTTCTTCACTCGTGAAAACTCACGTACCATCTTTCCCAGAAGCCTTTGGTGTAAGGTGTGAGAAAGCATAGTTCTTTGTCATGAGGAAAAAAATCTTAGTGTGCCTTTTCTTCCATAAAGGTAGGCATCTATTTCCCGTGTAATACAGAAATGAAACCTGAGAGCTATTTCCCAGTGAAAACAATCACAGAGCATTTACTCCAAAGTGCTGATACCCCCAACATAGGAATAGATGGCCTGGCAGCTTTTCTAGGGAAACTCTGTAGCTAAATCCTAGTTGCAACAGGCCTAACTAACTTTCTGAGCACCCAATATCCAAGTAGCTACATCAATCCATTCTCATTCTCTCTCTCTCTCTCTCTCTCTCTCTCTCTCTCTCTCTCTCTCTCTCTCTCTCTCTCTCTCAAATTAAAATACAAAAAACAAAAAGCAAAAAAACAAAAAGCAGGAGACAGCTGATTAAGGAATCATTATTCTGAGCGTTCATGAATGCTGGTTTAGTTAAAATACTTGAGACTTGATTTAATTTTCAAATATCAGTTTTTTAATGGGCAAGATGCATCTATATCAAGACCTCTAATCCCAAGATTCTTTTAATACCCTTGTTTTTTTCTTAAACCAAAGACTATACAACATTTTGTTTGACAAACTGCTTCTATATTCAGCATCTGTCTGATATGGTTTCAACTCTGTTAGTAGTTTGAGGGTTTTGTTCCTTTGTTTGGTTTTTGCATGTAGAACGCAAACCAGCCCCCATCCACCAGCTCCTGAGGCAGGCAATGCAGGAGTTCCCACCCTCAATGGGCACTCTGCTTCCACAGGGAGCGTGTGGCTTCCAGATCCCTCTTAGCACACATCCCAGGGCAGGATGACTGTGATGATGACTTCTGGTTGCGATTCCATTGCCTCCAATGAGGAGGCCGTTTCCCAGCTGCAACATTAAACACTAATTTGGCACAGATGTTGCACAGAGATTTCTCTATGGAACTTGGCAGCCACTCAGTGAGTCCACTGGTTTCAGCGCTGGGAAGTTCTTTTTTGCCAGAAGCAGTCATCCGGGTCTCAGCAAGATCTGCTTCAGCACAGGTGGGTACCACTGTTCTGTCTTTTTTTCAACAGGTAGTAAAAGTACTTTATTTTCCTCTTATATTCACTTTCCATATTGCTTTACAAAGTTATGAAGTTCACAGCTTTACATCAAAATATAAGAAGGCTAAGATACTTGCTTATAAACATTTTTTGCAGTTTATTGCTATTTTCTATCCAGAGGGAGAAGTCTACTGAGTGTGCTATGAATATTAGAGGGCTTTGGACCATAAGGGGCAATTTAAACAACATTTGCAGAAATGTTTCACAATTTTTTAATTGATTAGGAATTGACAATTAAGACATTCTCATGAAGATAACACTCCTTTTATTCTCACTGTTTTTTTTAATGCAGAACACTTCCAATCAGATATATTGTATCTGCCCTGTCCTCCTCTTTAAGTTCATTGCCAAATGTCACCTTGCAATAAAATTTAGCATGACCACACCATAAAAATTTGTAACCTGTCCCACAATATTCCCAATCCACCTTACCTTGCTCTGTTTTCTGCAGAGCACTTATCATCTTTTAATATAACCAACAATTATTTAATAGGTTTGCTGTTTATTCTGTCTCTGCATGGTACAATGAATGCATGATGAGGGCAGGGACTTTGAGAGCATTGTTCACTAACGTGTCCCTGTTCAATAGCACTGTGCTGGGACGCAGCAGTCACTCCCTAAGAATTTGCTGCATGAATGAATGGACACGTGAACAAACAAATAAATAAGCAAGTGAAAAACAAAAAAAGAATGGTGGCAAGTTACTTTTCTTTTTAAACAATTTGCTGTGATGGTAAATAAGCTGCTGAAACAATAAGATAGGATTTAACAAGAGAAAGAAGTTGGAGTTGTCACAGGAAGCTACCATTTACTTTTATAGCTTGTAGATCACCATTTAAAAGTAAAATTGATCGTTGATTGGGCAATATTTATTTGGCTTGTGGTGGCATTTTGACATATTGTGTGTATTTAGAGGGTACAATTTGATGTTTTCATATACGTACACATCATGAAAACATCGCTACAATCAAACTAAATGACATCCATCACTTCTAATGCCACCATTTTGTGTGTGTGCATTGAAAAGGGTCATTTTAAGAGCTATCGATTGGAAATCAATAATCAACATTTTCCATAAAGATTTCAACTCTTAAAATAACATGGCATTAACTACATTCATCATGTTCTACATTAGATCTCCATAATTTATTTATCCTGTGTAACTGAAACTTTATAACCTTGGGCTAATATCACACCATTTCCCCATTGTCCAGACCCCAGCAACCAAAATTAATTTATAATTTTGGTTCTCTCCCTTTTTGTGTTCACATCTCAATATATAAAGTCAAATAATTTCATCCTGTCTGTTTGCTGGGTCTAGGAGTGATATTCTTAATCCTCATGAATCTTAACACACATGAGGAGATAAAATAACTTTCTGGGATTTTTAAGTGATAATTATGACCACATATTAATTAGGAATTTTTCATCTCTGTGTACTGAGGCTACCACGAATTCTAACAATGAAAGATACTGATTCGTTTAAATAAATTCATGACTATTTAACCCTAAATTATGTATTTTTTATTTTTCTAAATTTGCAAGGGTATTTATAAATTATTTTGTTGATTATTCTTCAATTTACTGCCTCAGGTTTTGGGCATGAGGGACAGGACAGCCTGCCCATTGAACGCTCAGGTCTTGGTAGCTCAAAGTCAAGGTTGCAACCCTGCCCGGGGCCGGAGGCAGGTACTTCATCTCCAATTGTTGTTTCAATCAAACATTCCTTCTGAATTAGCCTATCCTAATTTCATACACCTCTATTTTTTATAAGTGAAGAGCAATTTAGATGCTCAGATAGTTAAACTTTGTAGACGAAGAATAGCCTTTGTGTTCATTGGATAACAATGGTCTTCATATCTTACCAATTTTACAAGTCTGATTCTTTTGCCTTAGTTTTAGATGGCTCAGTTTCTGGGTGGTCAACATATTTTAAATACATTATTACACAACACTCCTGTCTTATTTTTCATATAAAATTGACAGATGAATAGCATTTTTAAATGATACTGTGTATGTTTTCCATTTTTATATGTCTTCTCTAAGTGTCAGCCTAGGTGTTGCACAAATTTTAGCATAGGGCTCATGAAACAATATATAACATTTTAGTAATCATTGTTAGAAACCCATCCATGGCTGTTGTTTAGAACCTTCTATAACACTTGCTCTTTGGAGTATCAGAGGGGACAAACAGTATTCAGCTCAACTTGTAAGCTCTATTTACCAATCTAAACATTACACTTGGTCAGCTGAAATCTCTTTAAGTCCATTTCTTCATCCTTTTTCCAGTTTATCAGATATTTTCAAAAGCATTTGGACAGGAGAAGAAACTGAACTATATAAAGACCTGGTTTTCATTCATGGAAAATAATACTGAAAATCAAAATATGAGTGGTAGGGGTTCACATTGTAATATTTTAGATGAATATAGGTAGGAAATCAATTGCTGTATTCCCATCTATTGTACCCTTTGTTAAAAAAATCCTCTTCACTCAGGAATACATCAGAAAATATAAAGCCATGGCATTTTAGACAACATTTGCATACTATTATCAGAGAATAGAAATAAAAAGGAAAATGGGCATATTCACTTTCTTTGAAATGTCATCTACATCCTCTATTAAGTTTTCACTTTGGAACAAAACACAGACTGAGACAGTTAGTGTGTGAGATTTAAAATACATAACTGTTCCAAAATCATTTCATCTTCCCTACGCACACACAATACCGCAATCAATTCGAGAAGTGGTAAACTTCAGAATTTTGGTATAAAGGCTAGCTTATGAAAATTTTAAAGTGACAACCATATCAGATTTAGTAATTTTAGTTTTCATGTAAGTCTGAGTCTTCATGGATTAAAATATGCCATGTTTGAACTCTAGGTTTTTGCATTTAATGACAAAGGTACCTTTACCTCAGTAATGAAAATATGTAAATATTAAGATTCTCCCCAAAATGTGTACTAGTGATTATTACTGATAGAAATGTTACCGTATTACTCTAGCAGTTTTATTCTAGAAGCATTAAAAAGAAATCTTCCAATCAAGAGTTCATAAACTTCTCAAAATTTTTATACATATATTTTATTTTAATGTAAAATTCTCTAAGTTTGGAATCGGAATCTTTTAAAATAAATTTGCATTGTATTTACCAAAGAAATGACGTGACAGGTGAATCTCTGGTTTGGGGCTCAAGCACAGTGCAAAAGTGGAACCAAGAAGCTTTTCTCCCTAAGATTTTAGCCTTAGGGGTGGGTGGAAAGGACTTTAACACCCAACGTTCTCAGCATTGTGCCACAGCATATAGGTTACCCAGTTCAGGATGTGCCGTCGGTTGCCAGAAAAGTCACTCAGAAATTAAACTTCATTTTGAGTGTCAGACTACAATGAAAAACAACAATATTGATTTCAAACAAAGTTTAATTTCTTGACTGTATTTAAGTTGACTGGTTGGAATCCGGTTAAAAATAAACACAGGTAGCAATCTTTCAAATACTCATTTAATCACCTTTATACATTTTACATTACAGAACAATAATATGTGCACATTAAAAAAATTTAAAGATCTTACACTTTTGCCAAAAGTTTTGTGTCTAAGTGCATTTTTTAAAAATCCACTTAGAAAGGATGGCTTTCCCCAATATGCAGGCTCTTTCTTGGTTAAAAGCAAAAGAGAGAAAAGGATAAAATGAGAGAAAAGCTACCAAGATTTTCCTCTGCCCTTGCTTGCGAGGGAGAGCAGCAAGGCCTAGGTTTAATATTAGCGCAGGTTTCTCACATCTCCCGCAAGCTCCAAGAATTCCAGCCCACAGCTCCATGCTTGCAGGTCCTGAAAGCCCGCTCTGCCTGTTCCTGCCTCATTACCACATTGTGAACCGCAGACTGTGGTTTCCAGACCAGATTTGATTTTTAGGTATACCTAACAGTATACCCAGGGACCCAGAGAGCAGTGAAATTTCTATTCTGCAAGCCCTGTAGTCTCTACAAAGACGTTACGTAACATTTAAATTAACCTAATCTCCCCCTGCCTGTCTGCAGAATTTGACAAAGTAATTTCCTCCTTCTCGAAACACTTCCGCAATTTCTATGACATCCACTCTCTTGGTTACTCTCCAGGCTCTGCTGGTTTTCTTCATCTTCTCAAACTATAAAGTTTCGAGTGTCCCAGACTCAGTCCTTGGATCTCTTTGCATTATAAATCCAGTCCTAGGTAATCTAATGAGCCCATGGCTGCACAGGCCATCTGCATACACCAACACAAGTTTGTGTTAGCAGCCCAAATGCTTCCTTTGAACTTCAGGCACCATATCAGTAACAGTAACGACACCTGCCCCTGGATGTCCAGCAGGCACCTGTCCTCAATATGCTCAAACCTGAACTCCTCATCTCAGCCACCACTACACCTTTCCCGGTCTTCGGGACAACCCCCAAGGACTTTCTCTTCTTAGGAAATGAAATTTCCTTCTTCTAGATTCTCAAGGTGAAAGACATTACTTCATCCTTGACTCCTCTATTTCTCCCTTGACCCAACCCATCAGCAATTCGTGTTACTCTACCTTCAAAGTACACTGAAAAGACAATCACTTCTCACTGCATCTACCATCACCTTAGGGGGCCAAATCACCGAAGGCTGTTCAGCTGGTCTCCCTTCATCCCCCTTTGCCCACCACCCATTGCATTCTTACTCTTCTTTCAAAACATGAGTTGGATAAAAACACTCTTCTGATCAAAAGCCTTGGTGATCCCCATTCCACTCAGCCTCAAAGCCAATGACTTTATAAGGTCTTATATGATTTTGCCCCTGTACCTCTGATTTTACCTCCCACAACCTTCCTCATTCACTCTACTCCAATCATACTGATACGGCAAGGACCCTCCCGTGCCAGAGCCATTTACTTCCTGTTTTCTCTCAGGAAAGTGTGCCCCGGCCTGTGTAATTGACTCACTCCTGCATTTCCTTCAGATCTTAACTTCAGTATAATCTTTTCAATGAAGGATTTAATAATTATCCCTAGCGCTCTCTCCATTTACCTACTCTTTTCCCCCATAGCCCTTATGACCACCTGGCATATTTTTATTTATACCTGACTTATCAACTTTTCCATCCTACCACTAAACTATAAACTCTATAGAAACAGGGCCTTTATCCAAAGCTATATTCTCACACCTGCAATAATGTCCGGCATGTGGTAGCATTTTCTCATATGTGTGAGCCAGCGGAAGATTTACCGCAAAGATGATGGAGTGCAACCTTCAGCCCCGTAACTTGATGTGGGCTTCTGCAAGTATTGGAAATGGTTGGCAGGCGCTCAGCATTCTAGGTGAGAGAGAAGCCAAGGTAGAATTATAAAATATGTCAGCAGAATTGGAGAATTGTGTGAAGGAATATCAGAAGAGACTTGAGTTGCTACAACTCCAGTAAGTTGTCCTAATTTTGTTTCAATTCTAAATAAGTAATCATTCTTATCCAAAATTTTGCTTACATAATTCTGTATTTATTTTCTTAAGCACATTCCCCCAAATCAGATAAGGCTCCGCAAAACCAGCATCTGCCAAGAGAGATCACCCAGCTCCTCAGGAAGCAGATGACAGCGGAGTATGCCTGCAATCAAGCATCCTCTTCAAGGAAGGGTGCCCGGACCCCATTTGACTGCCCTTGGATCAGAAATACTTTGTCTTAGCAGCAATTTCCATGTTGAAGGTAAGTTTCATGGGTGGGTCTCTCTCAATTCTTTTAGCACCAACTTATCAAGAGTCAATTATCAAGAAGTTATACAAAGATCCTTATAGGAAATTTATAAGCACTGTGTGTATCTTTGGTTGCAATAATGTAAAATTGCATATGCTGATCTTGGTAGAACTCATTTTTAAAAAGGGATGAACAGTCACAGTTTTTTATTTTCATGTTTTTCTAAAATACAGAGACAACAAATAAATAAAATATATGATGAGTATTAACAGAATCTTCAGATCCCCAAAGAAAAACATATGTTCTTGAAATTATGAACATGTCAGATTTTCTACAATTTATTGCTTTGGTACAATTCAACCAGTTCTAATTTTTGTTTTGTTTTATTTTCTAAGTCATAAAATGTGATTTTGTTTTTCCTTCCCTTTCCTTAGATCTTCTTTGTGATTGTTTACTATGTTTAATGCCAATGGCTAGTTTATTTACTTTTATTATTTTATTATTAATGAAATTATGTAAGTCTAGAAATTTTATTTCAAATAATACTTTGCATTTGAGAAGTTTTTACATGCTGTTTTCTTTGGATATGGCTTTTGGTTTGTTTTGATTTTGTCTGGAAGTTCACATGAATGGAATTTGGGGTTATTTTTGACTGAAGAGTTATATAGAAGTATTTTCTTTGCCTCTACACTTTCACAAGCATTGTGTGTAGCAAGGTCTAAGAAGCAAACACACCCCAGTAAGAGTGAATATACCCAGTATAAAGGTCTCTAATGAAGGGAACCAGAGAGTTCTGGAGAAATGGCTGACTCCAGAGAGGCACAAAAAGAGCCTGGGACATGTTTGTTATGCTGGAAAGTGATGAAGTGAAAAAAAAAAAAAAAAAAAAAGATTGAGATTGCAGCATATTCCAAGGAGACAAGATCCAGTTTAAAGGAGTTCCTACTGGCCAAATCTGGAATAGTTAAGCATCCAATCCAATTAAGGTACAATAATTAATTAATGATTTTTCAAAAATAAGAGTCCTTGAGTTCATTATAATAATAGGCAGGTAAATAAATGACTAGGAAAGAGGGGGAGTCTTGCTTGCCAGTAGAATGCCAAGTACGGGATGATGGATGTAAAGGGAATGTTGGAATTTGAAAAAAATCGTCATTTTGTAACTAACACAGTAAACGTTGGTTATAAGAAGGCTCATCAATTTGCGTTAAATGAGAAAGAAAATTATGATGAGAAGTGAGCTTTATACATCGTTTTAAAGTGTGTCCCCACAGATTGCTCTTTGTCTGAAATGACAAAAGACAAGAGTAAACAGTGCAGAAATTATAGACCTTAATCAGGTGATCAAAATTAACTTCAATACTGAGGATCAAGTAGACCTAATGTACATGCGGATGTGACATGTTGCTAATACCTCTAAGATTCCTGTCCCAGAATGTGAAATCTGAATCCAACCATGAGAAAACATCAGAAAAAAAAACAGAGAGAGTACTGTATTATAAACAAAGTGGAAAGACAGACTCCATTCTTCAAAAGTAGAAAAATGTCATACAAGACAGACTGGAGAAAGTTTAAAGGAGACTGAAGAAGTACCACGAGCAAAAGCAACATCAGATTCGAGAATGGATCCTGTACTTGAGAGGGGGAAAACATGTTATGGAGGATAATATGAGGTTATTTGACAAAATTGAAATAGAAGTAGAAATTAGATAAAAGCATTGTGTTGATATTACATTTCCTGAAATTGATAAACATACTGTGAACATGTCAGAGGACAGTCTTAGGAAATACTTGCTTAGGTATTTAATGATTATTTAGAAGAGACTTGATGCATTAACTTACTCTCAAATGGTCCAGAAAAAAAAAACAGTACGTTACATGCACACACACAGAGCAAATGCAAATGATAAATAATAAAGCCAATGGCAAAGATTTTAACCATAGATGAATCTGAGTAAAACAGTATATAAATATTTTCTATATTCTTATTCCTACAACTTTTCTATAAGTTTAAGATTGTTTTCAAATAAAGTGTTAAAATGACAAATAGTTTGTGTTTGGGTTTATCTTATATTTATTTCATATCGCAGTTTCTAGTTTATTATATAGTGGCCAGAAATTATGGTCTATCAAATATCTGATTTTTAAACATTTGTTGGCATTTTAATTGTGGGTCAGTTTTTATAAGCATTTAATATAAGCAGCAAGAAAAGCAGTTGTTCTTAGTCTATAAAAATACAGATTTTGTTTATAGAAACTTTATAAAACCAATGGTATGTCATATGAATAATATTAGATCTCAAATCTTGTATTTTCATTGTGAATTTAATTAGTAAAAAATGTCATGTTTTGTCTTGCTTAATAGTTTTTTCTTGCCACTTCCTTCATTGGCGACTTCACTTTTATTATTTTTAACTTTATTTTCATTGTTGACACTATTACAGATGCCCCCATTCCCCTCCCCCTTCGCCCACCTTCACCCGGCCCCTGCCCCCTCTTCCATCTGGCCACCACTTCACTGTTATCTGTGTCTATATTTTTAAGTTATTTTAAAAAGCCAATCTACTGGTTTCGTTAATTAAAAATACACTGAAATCTGCGATCGGAGATTACCTGCATTGGCTTTGGCAGCTTGAATACCGTGAACACAAATGCCTCTCTGTCCAGTAAAAGGCAGGGTAGGCCGCACGACCGTGATTAACTGTGATCACCCCACAGTGCGCTGCTCGTGTGTTTTTTAAATTAATAACTTTGTCAAGGCTATGGTAAAATAAACTGTTTTCCACAGTTTAATATTTTCACTTTGCAATACGTTTACGTTTCCTACAAGGTATTACCAAGTGCTTTCTCCCCTTAGTTTCCCCCTCATCTTTTCTACTGGGTAGAAATCCCTAGAAATAACAAAAGACATTTGGGGTTGGCACTTTACTGAAAAATAGAGAACAGTGCACACACGTGCACACCAATATGAGTGTATACGAAATTTGGTAAAATACTGTCAGTTCTTTCATTCCAGTTACACAGAATGGCTGGAAACCCTCATCCCAAGGAAGCTGCCATTCTATAATTATTTTTGGAACTCGTCTTTTGGAAGTTTCCTCAGCGTCATTTGAGAAATCCAACATCCTAAAGCCTGTGCATGCAACCCCAGGGCTGCTGTATCCATTGTGTAGGGCTGCTATACCAAAGTACCGAAACCGGGTGGGGGGGCGGGGGGTTAGCACAATAGAGATGTATCGCCTCACAGTGCTGGTGGCCAAAGTGTCTGCAGGGCCCTGCTCTCTCTGAGGACTGACTCTAAGGGAAAATCCTCACCTGTTTCTTCCACCTGCAGATGTTTACTGGTGCTGCTTGGCGTTCCTTGGCTTATAGAAGCATCGCTCCCATCAAAGGACCCTCTTCTCCCTCTGTGTCTTCACAGCATCTTTCCCATGTGTGTGTTTGCGTCTGTGTCCAAATTTCCCCTTTTCCTAACACCACCACCCACATTAGATTAGGACCCAAACTAATGACCTTAATTACCTCTGTAAAGATCCTGTCTCCAAATAAGGTAACATCCAGGGCTACTGGGGATGTATCATTTGGGGGTAGGTAAAATTCAACCCATAACAGCTCCTTCTAATACAGGGTTTTTCTTCTTTAAAATATTCAAAACCATATTTAAATGTGAAATATTGTCAGAAATATCATTTGGAAATATAGTATCTACAAGTGTTTCCTTCCTTCCTTCCTTCCTTCCTCTTTCTTTTTTTCATTGCTTTTAGAGAGAGAGAGGAAAGGAGAAAGAGGAACATCGATATGAGAGAGAAACATCAATTGGTTGCCTCCTACATGTACCCGGACAGGGGCTCAACCACAGCCTAGGCATGTTCCCTGACTGGAGATTGAACTCGCAACCTCTCAGTTACGGCACAACGTTCCAAACAACTGAGCCAGCCCGGCCAGAGCCCAGCGTTTTCTTTTTTAACAGTAGTTGGTATATGTATATGAGCCTCTTAGCTATTTAATAAAGGAGAAGGGAGGGTGCGTTAACACTACATCTGCGCTGTCCTAATGAACTGCTTGCCCTTTCACGTTTAGTTAAGATTCCAGGAGCTGAGATCTGCATTACTGCTGTGTCCAGACCTTCCGTAGACTCCCTTCTCCTAAACCAAGTCCTGAGCTAGGACAGTTTTCTCACTAACAATTTGGCAAACATAATTGTCTCAGTGCCCAAAATACTTTGCACGAGAATTTGTGGGAAGAAACTCAGAATTGTCTTCCTCATTAAAGTAAACTGGTCCAACATGATTGATTCCAAGTTTGCTTCATATTTTCTACTAATGGCTGGATAAGGCATCACGAAAAACTCCTAACTACCTACCTGGTTGGTTTTATTTATACCGAACAGGTGTTACAGCAATGTCTTGGCACTAGTAAAACAAAAACGTGTCTTCATAAAAAAATCCTCATTAGGCCATGTATTTGCTGAGCCTTCAGGCACAAGTTAAGAACACAACATTGTCAAGGTTTTTAGATTATACTTAGTATGCTGATGGGAAACAAAAAAAATGAATAGTTATAAAGAAAAAGTTGCAGAAGAATTTTAGATTTGGAAGCTTCTCATGTTTATAATACTACTCATAATATACCCTGATTTTAGAGCACTGCCTTGTACTGTGTTTTTGTTTTTTGTTTTTTAATAACAAGAAGCAACCCACAACCTTGTCAGGACCAAGTCGACTCCAGAAGCAGCTCATTCTCTAGTTCTACAACAGTTACACAGTGAGAGCATTTGCATTTCACAAAACTGTAAAATTTTACAGAAATACGCGCATTGACAAAATGCTAACTTAGAGTAATTCCCAATACGGCCTAGCATGAAGGGAAAAATCCCAAAACAGTGCTTCTTCAGAATGTCGAAAAACACTATTTCGGTGAGAAATTGAGGGAAATGCCATGATAAAAGGGCTGCACAGACAAGTTTGGAAAAGGGGATCCAGTCACGCCCATCAAGAGATTCCCAAAGTTTTGGGCACATTAAAGCTTTGAAAAACTCTATGGTCTCTCTCTGTCATCTCTTCTCCCTCGCCCCCTTCTCTCCCTCCCTCCTCTTTTAATTCTAGCATTTTGAACATTATGTGTCTGTAGAACCAAATATATGCCTTTATCCTCCACCCACTGATATATCATATCCAAGAAAAAGAACAAGACAGAGTATATTCTTTTTGTTTTTAAGAAGCTTCTTTTCTACCAAACTCTGTCTTTGGAGATCTGCCTGGTGGACAGTGAGCAGTAAAACAACCCCCAGCCAGACTGGTTGGGTTCAGTAACAATCAGATAAAAGTCTTGGGTTTTTTTAGGCTTTTTTTTTTTTCTTCTTTACAAAATTCAGGAAGCTGAAATGAATTCTTACCAGTTACCCTCCAAAATAAAAGATGAGTTCCCCAAACTAGGTCCCAGAGAAGGGGTGCCAAACTCATTTTCACCGGGGGCCGCATCAGCCTTGCGGTTGCCTTCAAAGGGTCGAATGTAATTTTTGGACTGTATAAATGTAACTATTCCTTAACTAGGGTCAAGGAGCTCTACATTCAGCCCTTTGAAGGTGACCGTGAGGCTGATATGGCCCCCAGTGAAAATGAGTTTGGCACCCCAATCCAGAGCAAGGATTCATGATCATAGGTATTGTACATTAGAATCATCTAGGGAGATCTGAAAAACTGGTTGGCCTGGTACGGAGCCCAGCTATTGGTATATTTTTAAAGTAGCTAAGACTGATAACCACCACCTTAGACCAGTGCTTTTCAAACGTAGGTAGGAAGGAGAGAAAGGCAGGCACTGAGAGTGTGAAAAGCACCATCTTCCATTTTCCAGATGCATGATGTCCAAATGTATTCTCTTTTAAAAATGATATGCCTGAAGATGTGCTTGGGATTGAGGCATCATGGTGTATTTTCTTTCCTATTTCTTCCTTCACAATCACCTTTCAGAAAGGGTCCCCTCATGCCCATCCACAATCCAAGGGGGTTGTGGTATGATATCGCAATTTCAAGAGAAATTTAAAACATGCACATCTGAGGGCTCTAAATTTATGTTGACAAACTGACAAAACTCAGTGGTTCTATCATGTGGATATTTAAAGACTATGATCCTCACAATTATGTTCTCTTTAGCTCCAGATTTATCAGAAAGGGTGAGAAAAACTCTCTAGGTCTAATCTGAGAGATTCTGGGAATAGGGGCTGGTGAAGTCTCCTGTGGAGCTGGAGAACAAATAGGGTGGTACGGTCTTGGTGGGCACCTCTGCAGACTAGTTATTCCGAGAATATTTAAATGTCAAAAGCTCTCAAAAAGAAAAGTGGAGAAGCTGAAAAAAGGGCTCTGCAAAAATAAAAGGCCCCAATAATGAGCAGATTTTAACATTTTTCCAGATATTACATTCCCTAATATCTATCATATTACATGGGTTGTTATTTAGGAAAGAGTCCAAATTAGAGAGGGATTGTAGAGAGGGGAAATGTGGGATCTCGTTCTTTCTTATGTAAACCTTATTTATAATGTTATCACATGACCACCATACAAATAATAACAATATTGGACTTAGATTGATGGAATGACCAGACCCATACCCCAGATAAATTAAATAGGGCAAATTAAATAGAATTTACGTATGTAAAATTATGCACGTGAATTTATGTATGTTTCTAGGACCGACAGATGCGCAGACTTCCACATCTTCACTGGCATGCACGTCTCAGAAGCTTACTGACTATGTGAACAAGGTCCCTGTCAGGCTTTCTGGGGCCCAACCGTTTTCCATAAGTGTAGACTATTTTTTAAATGCACAAAGACTCGTCCAATGTGAGCCAAGGATCAGCTCCTCTGAATTGGCACACTGCATTGATCCTGGACTTATGCAATCAATACAAAAATGGATTACGAGCACAGTACAGTTAGCTCAGCGTAATTACAGTGCACACCCATCGCCCTCAGCCTGATTAGGCCAACAGAGTTGACTGCAAACGTATTGCTCAGCCCTAAACCACAGAAGAACATGGGCCAGTTACCCGAACATTTTGAAGAGTCTCATCACAAATCCTGCCAATAGGCTCCAAGGCCTATTTTGAAGGTTTTTTTTTTTTTAAAGATTTTATTTATTTATTTTTAGAGAAAGGAAGAAATAGAGGGAGAGAAACATCAATGTGAGAAAAAGCATAGATTGGTTGCCTCTCACATGCCCCCAACTGGTGACCTGGCCCACAACCCAGGCATGTGTCCTAGCTGGGAATTGAACCAGTGACCCTTTGGCTCACAGGCCAGCGCTCAATCCACTAAGCCACTCCATCTAGGGCTGAAGTTATTTTTTTTTTCACTGAGTTGCAAAGTTTCATAATTTCATTTCTGTCCTATTCCCACAAGCCAGATACCACTAATGCATTTTCCTAAGATTCTGGGTTTGCCTCCCTTCATCTTGCCTCAAAAGCCTGCTAGTGAAAAGTGGATCTTGGTCCTCCTAAAACTCCATTAAGCATCCAAAACAGAGCTAAGAGTCCTAGGAACCCCGGGAACACTGACACAACCTGATTTGAGACTACTCAAAGTCACTTAACACTTCTAATTTCCACCAGAAAACCATGCCCAACAAAACCTTAAACACACTTGTTCTTGCCCAGGGAGACACATCTACATCCATACACATGCCTGTATATCTACGTCTATCTTACAGGGAGTCACACGCAGAGATACACACACGTACATGTAACATATATCTGTGAGACTTATGTAATAACTGTAATATGAAACATTAAACTTAACATGCTACATGTTTAATCATGATATACAGGATTAATGAATAAGCACAGTAATAAAATATCTTACAAAGCAACAACTTATAGATCAGCTCATTAATATTAGACATGTTAAGAATCCCTACCGGACCCTCCATAACTACTTAGGGAATCAGCAGTTTTGCACAGTGCCTATGCCTCCTTATGGCATTCACAGAAGCTTAACATTGTCTTCTGCCCACAACAGCATCAAAGTAAACACATAGTAACTCCAAGGTCCAGGGTCTTATCAGGTTAATTCAGTCCCAGCCTTGTTACTGGCTTGAGTTCACTTCTGTTTATCTGACAAGAACAAATACCTCTTTGAGTGGTTACTTTGGTGAAGGACTAAGACAGTGAACCTGGTCAGGACCCCTCAAAGGACAAACCAGCTACTGAAATGGAAGTGGGGGTGGGAAGGGAGAGTGTGAGAACATGATAAACCCATTAGGTTCAGAACCCTTTGAAGAGAATTGTGATGTGTGTGTCCACATAAAGTGTGAGCTCCTGTAAGAAACCGCATCTGCTCTGTGGTGATGCAGAGCTAATCGCCTACCAAAGAGACTCATCTCCCTGGAAGGGTCCACCAAACAGGCAAAAGGAAGGGCTATCGGGTAACTCAATCATCTGTGAGAGCACAATGTGCCTTTCCTTTCATCCCTGCTCCCGTCTTCAGATGATTGATTATCTGGGTGCGTTCATTCATGCTAAGGTGCCAATGGTTGCTGAATATCAGTATTATAACCTCTCTAGAAATGAACTGTTATGGGACTTGAAAGTAGCCTGTTACCCCAAATAAACTACTAATCAACAAAATGCATGTGGAAATTAATTGTGAGCTGGGAGACATTCTAAGAGTTCCTTCCTTCCACTTAGAAAATGCACGTACACTCCAGTCAAGATAATAGAGGGTTGTAACTGGGGACCTGATTTTCCAAAAATTTGTCAGTTGCAATGGATTTTATTTCCATTATATTGAGAGGATAAAATCTCAACCAAAATTACTGGTTTTGTACCTTTTAAAAATATTTCCCTGGCTTGCAATCATAAAGATATTCTTGGATAGTAACTCTTTCACCAATTAATTAGGCTAAATCTTTTCAGACTACACTTGTCTTCCTCTTAATGATTTCATGCAGTAAATATTCATGAAATATTCTGATCTCATCTCATTTTAAGGGCATAAAACTTCCAAAGGTCTATTTTTATGTCCTTTACAATATTTCTTCTAATGTGTCCTGAAATCCTTTTGGAATCAACATACCCTTAAAATCTTCTTAACTTCTTCATCCATTGATTCATTGATTCACTCATTCATTGATTTATTCACTCAATTAATGCAGGCTGGGGAATTTGGAAGCATAAGTCTGTTTGTGGAACCACTAAATTATGTGAGACAGGTATCCTTTTAGCTATTAAAATTAATCGACTCATCAGTGTTCCAGCTAATATTCTGGGGGGAAAAAAAGGCAGAGTTTTGAAGTTTGAAAACATTCCATTTCAAGCCTGTAACTATACCCAATGCCAGCAACAGCTTGACAGTGACCAGCAAGTTAAATGTTTGGTCCAGAGGAAACACTCCAATTAGGTCAACATTAGCATGCACCCCGACTCTCAGTTGAACTAGAAAGTGACAGAAGTGGTTTAAAAGTAGTCATTTTTATACATACCCCTTTCTGTGCCATCCTTGATCAAAATGTGGTTTGTTCATTGAAAAAGGAAGCCCCTCTAGGTGGCCCCTTCCTGCTGTCTCTTCAGGCACCAGAAACAACATCCCACCCAAGCCAGAGGCATGTGTTTATCCAGCACCCTGGTCTTCTGTTCCTCCAGCATGCAGGACTCTTCTACATCTTCTGTAAAGGACCAAAGTCCTGAAGAGGTACTGCTAGAATCTCTAAGTTCTGCAGTCCTCGCCAACTCCATCAAATTAGGGGTAGAGGTGTCCTCTTGTACGTAACAAGGCAGAAAGGAAGCAGGACAGCAAGACATGTAGATAACTGAAACTAAAATATTTACCTTTTCAGGTCAAAATTTGGAACCTAGACAATGGAATGAGGAAAAAAGAATACCCACCCTTCAGTATTCCTGAAGGTAAACATAAACAGCTTCGGTGTGCGGGACTGTAACTGTCTGAACGGGTCTCTTGGTACTGAACTGGCTCACCTTAAAGGGCCAGGTCACTTACTTTGCATAAGGCAGTGACATTTAATAAATGGATATAAATTGCAATCTGAGGTTCGGTTTAGAGACTGGGCAACAGACAGCTGTTAGCTTTGTCAGAACGAGCAAGCTGAGCGCAGAGGGCTGGATGAACAGGGCTGAGTAACTCTCTCTGACTTGGCTCCTGATGAGGTATGGCAGGCTTCAGAAACATATTTATCATCCCTGTGAAACTGATGCCCAGAAAATCAGCCTAATTAAATACTTTATTTCTGCTTCCAAAATCAACATGGTAAATAGACCTAGTCTATGCCTGAAAACCACCTTGAGTTTGTTTTTACCCTGGTACCCAGAGAGTAAATTCTTCCCTCGAACACTGAACCATTTCCAAGTCTGCTGCAGCTTTTCAGCGTTCTGCACTAGCATTTTGGACCCAGGGTCCTTAAGTACCGTTGTTAAGACCAAACATCCATTCTCAGTCACAAAGCAGAGAACAAACAAAGAAAAATGCTGATGTTTCCCATGCATCCCAGTAGAAAAAATATGCCAGGAAAGTGTCAGGACATGAACTTGGTGAATAAGTTGCTTATATTATATCACTTCCATTAACTAGCAATGGGTTGTTAGTTATTTTCCCCTCTGAATAGAAGTGAAGCTAAGAAGAATTACACTGTGTTAAGATTTTCAGTGTTTCCATCCCAGTGTTGAGGAGTACAAAGGAAATCCAAATACTGTTATCATATATACTATACTTCTTAGATCAAAACTCTACTTAGCTCTTCTTCTCCTTTGCCATTTTTATTAACATTAGAATCAGATAATTAAAATATCCTGAGCATAAATCCTTAATCCTCATGTAAAAGAGATACAGGAACATTGGATTTATTTGATAAGTTCTATAGGCTTACCTGCTGGGTCTTTGAGATGTTGCTGCTACCACCTCTCTCTGTCCGCATTTTGGGGATTCCCACAAAGGCTTGGGATGAGAAGACGCCCTATTGGAGCCAGAGCCTCCTTGTGAAACTATATTCATAAAAACATTAGGGAATCTTAATTATAATGTAATGGTTGTAAAAATCAAAAACATATTCCTTTTCACTCTTGCTTCTTATTGTACCTCATTAGACAATAATCTTTATATGAAATATATAACATTATTACAATAGACTTTTAAATCTCACTTTAATTTTCTATTCTTTGTGTGGACCAGGTGCATGCATTCATTTCCTAGGGTTGCCACAAAAAAGGCACCTTCGCTTCAAGATGTTGGCAGGGTTAGTTCACTGTGGAGGCCCTAAGAAAAAATTGGTTCCACGCCTCCCTCCCAGCTTCCAGCCGTGGCTGGCAATCCGTGGCATTCCTTGGCTTATAAGGAATCCCTGACTTAAAATGAGAACTAAAACTACATAATTTCTAGAATAAAGCATAGGGTAAAATCTCTTGACATTGACCTTGGCAATAATTTCTTGGATATAATCCAAAAAGCCCAGGCAACAAAAGCAAAAATAGGTAAGAGTGATTACATCAAACTGAAAAGCACAGTAAAGGAAAGAATCAACCAAATGAAAATGCAACTTACAGAATCAGAAAAAAATATTTGTAAGCCATATATCTGATAAAGGGTCAATATCCAAAATATATATCAAAAAATCAATATCAAAAAAATTCAATAAAGAATAAATAAAGGAACTGAATAGGCATTTTTTTCAAACAAGATATACAAATGGCCAACAGGTGTATAAAAAGGTGCTCGACGTCACTAACCATCACAGTGATGCAGATTAAAATCATAATGATATATTACCTCACACCTGTTAGGATGGCTATTTTTTTAAAAATTAAGTATTGACAAGGAAGGTGAGAAAGGGAAATTCTTATGTGCTAATTAGTGCATAGAAAACTATATGCAGATTTCTTTAAAAATTAAAAACAGAACTACCAAATGATCCAGCACTTCTACTTTTGGGTACATATCAAAAGGAATTGAAATTAGAATCTCAAAGAGATGATCCACACCCCCGTATTTATTTCATCATGAGTCTCAATAGCCAAGACGTGGTAGTAATCTAATGATCACAATGGATAAATAAAGAAAATGTGTTTCCTACATACAATGAAATCTCATTCAGCCTTAAAAAAAGATGGAAACTCCGCTACTTGGGACAATGTAAGTGAACCTGGAATACATTATGCTAAGCAAAATAAGTCAGACACAGCAGGACATGATACTACACTTATACAAGGAATCTAAAATAGTCAAAATCATAGAAGCAGACAGTAGAATAGTAATTGCTCAAGGCTGAGGGGAGGGGCAAAAAGGGAACTACTAATCAAAGGGCACAAAATTTCAGTAACACAAAATAAGTCCCATATTGCTTACAGTTTACAACACTTTATTGTATACTTAAAATTTTGCTAGGAGAGTGGATCTTACACTATGTAAGATCCTTATTATAAAAAATAATGAGGGCAAGAAAAAACTGAAAGTAATGGATATGTTTGGCGCTTTGATTTTGGTGATGATTTCAAGGTGTATATTTATTTTTTAAAAGTATATTTTATTGATTATGCTATTATAGTCATCCCAATTTTTTCCTCCTCTTTATGCCCCCTCCACTCTGTACCCCCCCCAACCTCTAGCATTCCTCCCCTAGTTCATGTCCATGGGTTGTACATATAAGTTCTTTGGCTTCTCCATTTCCCGTACTAGTCTTAACCTCCCCCTGTCTATTTTGTAACTACCAATGATTCTTCTTATTCCCTGCACCTTTTCCCCCATTCTCCCCCTCCCCCTCCCCGCTGATAACCCTCCATGTAGTCTTCATTTCTGTGATTCTGTTCCTGTTCTAGTTGTTCGCTTAATTTTTGGGTTTTTTTTTTTGTCGCTAAACTTATTAAATTTGTATACATTAAACATGTTCGGCTTTTGGTATGTCCATTACACACAATAAATTTGTTAAAAAAATAAAATCTTAACTTATGGAAAAATGCAATTTAAAACAATTGCTGGAAACTGTGCTCTTGTCATCTTTGCAAATATAAGAATTTTACAAGAAATGAACTAAAAGCCCACCCTAATTCAGTGTGACCTTATTTTAGCTCAATTACATCTGCAAATCCGCTCTATTTCCA
This sequence comes from Anoura caudifer, assembly GCA_004027475.1. NCBI lineage: Eukaryota > Metazoa > Chordata > Mammalia > Chiroptera > Phyllostomidae > Anoura > Anoura caudifer. Next base: position 62,815 of record PVKU01000827.1, on the reverse strand, counting down.
AATAAAGCCACATGCTGTGGTTCTGAGTGGACGTGAATTTAGGGGAAACGCTACTCAACGCAGTTCACTAGGTAAACCCATTTCTCTTTCAGAAAGGAGACAGGAATAAAGACAGCTCTGAGCCATGGAGGGGAGGACCCATGTAATTACAGGGATTCCACACTAGGGGGCAGCACTCTTTCTGATAACAGCCTGTGCTCAGTAGCCACCACCCTCGGAAGGATTTTCAAACTTGTCTTTGGCACTGTTTTCAAACACACACATACTCCCAAAACACACTCCTCAAATTACTTCAGCTCTTTTTTCTTTCCTCATTTTTGAGGCCTCTTCCCTCTGTTCCATGAGTTTCTGATGCCATAGCTCTCACCCAATCTCCCAAAATGACCACAGAGAGCACGGCTTTATTGCTTTCCGCTGGAGCTTGAGACAAAACCTAGAGGAACTTCCGGGCCAGTGGGGATGCTTGCCATTTTACGCTGTTGATTTTGATATGCATATGTGTGTCCCCGTTTTTCTCTTACGGCACTCATTAATCTTACTTTATTCTTCTGATAGATTCCGGTCTCAGAAGCATCGAGCATCATGCCAGCAAAAATATTACCAAATTTAAGACTGAGGATGCATTCGGGTGTATTTTAACACGCCTGTGAATTGTCCAACACAGTTCCCAGGAGCGTAAGACACTCTTCATCAGGAAAAGCAAGTTATTTTATTATACATTTGGTGCAACCAGCCATAGCCAACATTTGTCAACACTAACTGAAATCAGGAAGCAATTTTATTTTAGTTTCCTGTTGTTTCCCCATTCGAAGCCAGTTTCCTTCTTGTCTGCGGTCCCTTTGTTCTTTGGTAGATGTATTTTAACTCTGTAACTTACATCCACAGAAGTTGTTCTGCAGCATCCCACCCACAGGGGTACCAGCAATGCACACTGTAGCCTCCTTCCTCCAGCAATTATTTTATGAATCATTTATTTAAAGGGTTTGAATTAGACAAACCAACTCTCCACATGGCTATTGTGTGACTCATACTTTAGAAGGTTCATTTTTTTGGCTAAGCTATCAGTATGGTTTAAAGCAGGCAAATGGATTCCTTTTAAACAATCAGTGCTGATTTTGCTTTTTATGTCTCTTTTCTAGACCATCCAATTCCTTTTCTCCTAGCACTGAAATAACACTAGCAATCACATTTATATTTTTTACATAACATAATTTGGTAATTAAGTATCTTAGAAGCTATTTTTCTGAAGCATGAAATTGATATATAAATACAGATCTGCGACCTGTAACATCCAATTTTAAATCTCTTATCCAGAAATAATGTCCTAACAGATAACCCAAGATGAAATTTTATGCATTCAGAAACATTAAACATGTAAAGTAAATTTGGGAAGATTCACTCATCCTGCATAGTAAAGGAAAATAATAGCTTAAATGTCTTTTCAAATGTCTTTATTCCTAAAATTTGAATCTTTAGAATTTTTTAAAATAATTTCTTACATGAGAGGAAATAAATGAATATTAAAGAATAGGAATCAATGAGCATACATTCTGAAATTATTAATAAAAGATTTTCTATGTCAATACATATAACCTAGCTTGGGGGCTAAATCAACCAAGGTCTTAAATCAACTGAATATATAGTCCATATAAGTGTAGGTAGGGCCAACCCATGGTTAAATCATGAATTTTATATTCCACTGCCTTTTAGACCTATTGCAAATACCAAGTATCCTTACACCGCTCACCCTCTTTCACACTCCCAGAATGCTAAGTACGCTAGCCTTGAGCCTGTTTCTCTTTCCTGCCACCAAAATAAAAGTTTACCTGCTCTTTCCATGGATACCTGTTGGCTTTAAAAAAATGAATAGCTCAATTTTAGCATAAAGTTTATAAATCAAAATTATTTAATATTTTAATATCTTTCATAAACCACGTAAGTATTACAGAGGTCCCAGAAGCTTTCACTGACTCAAATGAATGGGTCCAGTGTGTACCCCAGATGACAGGGTACACACGGCTAGCTGGGAGATGCCCTGAGACAGGGAGGTCCCTGCAGTCATAGGGAACTGCCAGTCTGTGGGATGCAGGAAGGGGGCCTTGAACATTTGTCATGCAAATTTTATGCCTGTGTGTGCTTGGTAAGGGCAAAGGCAAATAATTCACTTATTCTTAAAAAATGGCTTCTTATATCTGTAGAGTGTGGGACCCTTCCACTCACCCTACTCTGCTACCCTGGGAGACTGTGGACAGCATAGTCGGCACCTGAGAGTGACAACGCACTCTTTTAACAGTGATTTTGTCACTAGGTTTAGGGAGTCATCATCATGTGGGCTTGGGTCAGGGTTGGGCACATTTTAAAATACCAGCAATCCATGAATTGTACGATTTATAAAGTAGAGGGGGAGACGTGCAGCTGAAAGGAACTGGCCGTGCTCTGCATGAATCATAGACACACGGTCCCCACCATGAGGGTTATTCACAGGCCCCGTCTGGGCACTAACTGCACCAATCTCAGCAAAAGCACTCAACCCAGAAGCACTCCATAAGACAACTGCCATAATATTTAAGCTGCTATCAAATAACTAGGGGAGTAGAAAAGCATAAGGAGACTTCAAAGGGAACCAAATTACGTGCCCCCTGAACCATCCTTCAGGAACTGGAAACCACGGCAGGCCATGGCCCCATTGCTTCAGTAGTTAGTCTGCCCAAGGTACTCGTGCTGCTCACCAATAATACCCCAGACTTGGGAAGGTAGGTGGATTCGGATAGAATTAGATTTCACTTACAATAGCAGAGATTCGACACAATTTAAATACATAAGAGTTTGTTTTTCCCTCAGATAAAATGCACTAGAGGCAGGCTGACAAGCTGATAGGGTGGCCTCGGAGTATCTGGTGTTGGCCTTCTCTCTATTCACTATTCCCAACGTCGGCTTTCTTCCTCAAGGCCCTAAAATGGTCCAAGATGACTGCTGAAGTTCCAGACATCGCAACCGAGCACTAGGCAAGAAGTAGCAAGAGGGGGGAAGGCAAAAAATCACGTCTCTTAAAAACCTCCTTAAACCGTGTACCAAAGCCCCCTTCCAGCACTTCCACGTACCTCTCCTTGACCACCCTGGATGCAAGGAGGTGTAGGAAATGCGAACTTTCAGCTGGACATATTACCACATCAAATAAACTGCAGATCGTGTCATAAAGGAAGAAAAAGAGTACCGTTATTGCTTAACAATTAGTCGTCTCAGGCACACTGAGAAGAGAGTGGGTTTTCCCGAGGGCTGGTAGGAAGAGACGCCATGCATAAGAGCGTGGAGGTGCCCCCGCAGGGCGGACAACGGAGCGGATAATGGAACAGGAGACCTGCCCTGGAGATTCCCAGCCAAGGGCGGGGCGTCTTAGCTGCTCTTTCCTGGGACTGGAAGAAAAGCCATACGTGGTCTCTGGGTCTAAATAGTATCCGCATCCTGCAATTATAATTTCCTTTCATTACTCTCACCCGTTGCTAAGACTGGGTTCAAAGATGCCATTATGTGTGGTGGTGTTTAAAGAGTCAAGGAAAAACCACAGCCACTCCTGCACAGCGGTGGGGTGCGAGGCACAGAGGCTGCCTCATAAACTCTGCGTTCCTCAAAAGGCTCTTTCGCCCAACTTGTGGCACTTGTGCAGTGGATGTAGCCTTAATTCAAGGGGACCAGGGTGTCCTAGAGCTACACTGGTGATACAATGGTGATGCCAGCAGGAGGCAGGAGGTCTGCGGAGGGGGAAGTCAGCGCCCGAGGCAGCAGCGCAGACCTTGTACCACTGAAGAGCATCGGCCAAATAAACAGGGAAGGAGCTCACAGAACAGGTTCCCCACCTCCCTCCACGGCCCCTTTGCTCAGCTGGACGATCTTAATAGGAGCAAGGAAAATAAGTCCCGAGTTACAACCTCCTTTCTTCACAGTAGAATTATTTTAGTTTCTTACTATTTTATTGCCATTATAAAAGTGTTGCAATGCAAATGGTAAAAAAAAAAAAAAAAAAAAAAATCAAAGAGTAGAGAATATATAAATTGAGTAATAAAGTCATCTCCAGCCCTGGTTGGTGTGGCTCAGTGGACTGAGTGCCAGACTGTGAACTAAAGGGTCAAGGGTTCAATTCCCAGCCAGGGCACATGCCTGGGTTGTGGGCCAGCTGTCCAGTAGGGGGCATGCAAGAGGTAACCACACATTGATGTTTCTCTCCCTCTCTTTCTCCCTCCTTTCCCCTCTAAAAAATAAATAAATAAATAAATAAAATCTTTATAAATAGATAAATTAATAAAGGAACTATCCACACCCAGCTATTCTCAATGCCACGCACAGGGATAACCACTATTTATATTTTAATACAAACTTTCGGAATTTTTATGCATACACAAGAAATAAATATTTTTCATAGAGAATATATAAGCAATTGTATGTATACTCTCTACTTACAAAAATGTCTTCATAATGTATTATTCACTTCTGTACCTTCAAATTTCTTTTAACATGTTCTCTAAGATCTATCTATATCGGATGTACAAGTTTATCTCAATCAGTTTAAACTCTGCAGTACTTTGTTATATGCATAATTTATTTAAATGGTACTCTGTTGAGGGTATTTAGATTTTTTGTTCATTTTTTCTATTACAACAATGCTGAAATAACCACCCTTGATTTTGTACAACATGCATGCATAGTAAATTCCTAGCAATGAAAATCTAGGGTCAAATATGTATGCATCTTTTTAACTTAACTTTTAAATACATTATCAAAAGTTTCTCCTAAGAGAGTAGACTAATTTTCACTGGCAGAAACGTGCATCGATGTGTCTGATACCATGATTTTGATAATTTTTGCCAATATAATAGGTGCAAAATGCTAGCTCCTTGTTATAACTTGCATTTTTTAACTTGCACTTTGGGGAAAGCCCTTTTTTTATCAGCTGCCCATTCAATTTTAGTAAAGCAATCAGTGCAACATCCTCCCCCTACTTGAGATTAAAACGCCTAGAGAAGGGGCAAGGGGCTCAGTTTGGGGGTACACAGAGGCAGCTATCTCTGTCCTCACAGAAGCAGGAGAGGAGGCAGGGAGGTGCCTCTTCTCAATGTGACTGAGTATTGGAGCCAGAAGGGCTGATTGGGATCCTCCTCCCTGGCGGGGTGTTTGTGGGGCCTTGGCCCCGCCCCTTCAATTAGAAAAGGCAACACCCAGAGGGCCCTTTACCTCTATAGGCCACTCCCAGAAATTGAGCAAGGCTAGCCTATTGTAATGGAGGTAAGTTGTAGATACCAAAAGTGACTGGAAAATTATACAACTGAACTGAAATACCACTATGAGCTATAGGATGGTGAAGAAATTTTGACAAACTTGGACATATTTGTTTGAAAAAATAAAGGAAACCTTTCTCATTCAGTCTGATTTAAGACTCCCCCAACTTTCTGTCTATGCATGAATATGTTTGCAAGTCTATATACATGTAAACATGTAAAATTCTGTGTAACTGTGCATGTTTCTTGGCATGTATTAGTGATATCCTAGGTAAACAAATCATTATTTTGTGCAATGCAAACTAATTTTTTGGTTCATTGGAAAATCACCCTAATGATTCTGTGTTTTTCTCTATTTTCTCATTTGAACTGCATCTGCAGGCTTCCCAGCAACGTCTAATTGCTCCCTCACTGGCCCAAGCTTCGATCTGAAATCACAAGCTCCAAGTCCCTTTGAAGCTCGGCTGGAATTCAGACAGCTCACACTGGGTGTGCATGCATTAAAATACTGAAATTCTCTTACACCTGATGGGAGACGTCTACTGTTGGAATTTTCTGTCTCCCTCACCCATCCATTTCACACACATCAACTCTTCTCAATCCACAGAATTTCCCCCAAATTGAGTAAAAAGCAGGTTAATGCCTAGCCGCACAAGACCTTGCAAAAGCCATTGCCTGTGTCCATCCAGATTAATCATGTTATCATGTATAATAAACATCATCCCTCTTTGAAGGATTATAGAGAGCAGCATCTAGATTATTAAAGAAAAACACTTAAATGAACAAAGATCACCTCATATTCTAGCTAAAGCTTTCAAAACCAAAAATCATCTGCATTTGGAGTTTTATCAAAAGTTCACATTTGCACATCTACAATTAAACAATTTGTTAGTTTTTAAAAGAACCATCATTCCGAAGGCAGAGTGAACTGATTGGACCTCTCACAAGTTTTTGGTGTTCATTTAAAAAATTAATAGCATCACACATCCATATGTGGTAAATGAGTCTTCGGGTTCCCATGACAACTTGATCACATCAGCAGAAAAAAACATTTTTTAACACATAGGAATGGAATGCCTGTTCTGTATTGATTCCACAGAGTTTAGTCTTTCAGTTATTCCCAACCTAGATTCCACCTTGGCAGTCTCATACCCTAGTAAGTTCTCAGGCTGCTGTTTCTCAGGATCCACGTAGGGTCCTGAGAAAAAATCAGTCTTGCGTTGTTATCCTAGGGGAGTATCTTTCTCTCCATACCATAGTGTTTCATTCTATGTCCCCTGAGAAATTTAATATACTCTTCCAGTTACCTTCCATTACCTTTACTGATGTGCCCAAAACACCTAAGTATGGGTGGTGGAAATGTCCCTGTGCTTCCAACAAGTGGACAAAAAGTTTCTCCCTGCGATGACCTTGTCATCCAATCCTGGGTTTCCAAACTCAGAACCTATTTGACTGGGTACCTCAAAGCCATCTGGCACCGTTTGTGAAAACAGAGTCCTGAATCCCACTCCAAAATGATGAAATTGGAATGCCTCAGAGTGGATGCAAAACATCTAGATTTTGAAAAAGTACTCTAGTTGATACCCGTGCATAGCTAGTTTGGAAAGTTAATGACCTATTAATTAATGTCATGCACAAAACTACCTTGATGATTTTTAATTAACTAGTCGGTTGACTGATGAGCGTTACAGATTCAATTAAAGGAGAGAACCTGCTGACAGGAAGGCTAGCACATGATTTCCATAATGCTTTATTGTTAGAGCACAACATACCGATTTTTTTTTTGCTCAGTTCTATTTCATGTTTGTAAAAATGTGGTACTCACAAGTCACTTCATTCATTCCCTATTAATAGATATGATCCACAGTTTGAGAAACAATGATCTAAGGAAGTGATCGAACATACAGGGACTGTCCCAGAATGCCTGAAAGGGTCTGCTCTGGTGGGACTGGGGTGATGCCCTGGCAATGTCTATTTTTAAGTCTTCTCGGATAAATCTGGTGTGATCGAAAGATACACCCCAAACCAGGCTGTGATCAAACCACAGGAGATTATATCTTTGGTTTATGTGAAATATCATTTCACATGGAATTAGAACAAAATGAAATGATTCCGTGATCAAGTAGAGCTCTCGCTTTTGTAATTTTCAGATTTCATGAATTCACAGAGCAGGGAAGTCTCTTCCCTGAATGACTGAGGGACGGACAGCGGCCACCTACTTCCCTTTGAGCATTTCAGTTCTTGCTTCCCGTATTCAATCTTCAATCTGGGTGCGATAGAATCAATTACATTTCTGATTTCTTACGAACTTATTGACTCCTACCCTTACTTCTTATAATTAGGTTATCTTGATTGGAATTTAGGATTGCCCCAAATGCTAGACTCATCAGTAAATAATCTTTTTAATTACTTCTGGGGTTGATTAATCACATCCATCCAAGAAGGAACTATGTCTGTTTTATCTATCACTTTTCCCAGGGCTCAGAACTATGCTTGGCATACATTGGGCATCACTACGCATTTGAATAAACTGTGCCTAGAGATTTCACTAGTTTAACCCCAAGAAGCAACCTAATCTCCCTTCTATCTAAATTCTTAGGGAGGCCACAGCATGCTCTCACACAGGGACAACAGTAATTTGATTGACTGTAAGTAACTGGCCCATAGAAAAAGACACTGGCATCAGTAAGAGAGTCAGGGAGGTAACATATGCAAATCCTGCCTCTTATCTTGTTGATATACAAGGATAAATACAGACATTGAAACTAGATCATTCTTTAGGCATGCTTAGACAAAAACTTGAAAGAGCATGCATGATGATTTCCTTTACAGTATCTATAATAGTAAGTAAATAAACACTAAACCAAAACAACAAAAGGAACAAAGGATAATGGCAAAGGAGCCAACTCAATGTTCAATGGTAGAAAATTGGCTAAGTAAATATGGTATGATCTACCCAATGGGACATTATGTAGTTACGGAATTTATGAAAGATATGAAATAATATCAAATGAAAAGGTATGATACAATATTATATGTAGGAGACCATTCTGCGTGGTGTGGGCCCAGCTCCTGGTGGCAAGCGAGATCCGATGCACAGGACCCACACCCACAGATAGGTTCTCCTGTGGGGAATCAGGCCTGCAATGTACCTAGGCCACTTTGAGACTTGCTTTTGCTAAAACTCCCTCACCCTGAATTGAGGCAGCAAACGTTTACTGCAAAATAACTTCCTAAAATCCATGCTAAACCTTCCAAGGACAAGTGTAACCGGTTCAACCACTTTTCCCTTTTCATTTGCAAATATCCTTCTTCTGTGCTGTGATTAGCGGTATCATCTCCCTTGTTTTCTGTAAAAGGTAACCACCTAAAGCGAACCTGTGCATAGTAAATGAGGACCATCATGTAACGTGCAGAGAAACCTAATAAAGGCCTGTCCAGGAGAGGGCCGAGGCTTTTTCTCCCCTTGAAAGAGAAGTCATGCCATCCCTTTTCCTCCACAGGACTCGGTAGTCCGTGTGAATTTCTCATGTCTCATCCACAGTGTGGCGGACCCCAGGAGCCAGGGTCCATATCAATTATAAACACTGTTTTTACAACTATGTTAAATACATCACCTGTCTAGGGGGAAAAGATATAAATCAGAGAGTAAACAGATGTAAACATTAACAGTGGCTGTGCTAGAATGGTGGAATGGAGTACTTTTTCCCTTTCTCTTTTTTCTAAAGTTATTTGCAAATTGTTAGAAGACATCTGTTAACTGCCCTGACAGCCTCCATTTCCATTCCTACTGGGCCCTGGACTTTCCAACCAGGTGGTATAGACTGAACTGACCTACTTCCAGCTCTACGAGTGGGCCCTGGCTAATGTACACCTGCAGCGTATTCCATTCCACCAGCCACAGGTACAGGTTCGGGAACAAGTATCTTCACTCAAAATTTTACCCTGAGGGTTAGTCCATATAACCCCATTCTTGCTACCAATTACCTTAGCCTGGTTTTTCTTGAAAGCATAACCTAAAGCAAGAATGAAAATGGTGGCCTTTTATCTGTAAGGTGCAAGCCCTCAGCAAATGAGACAGAAAAAAAAAACCAAAGTAACCATGAGAAGATCAAAGCAACGTGATGGATACGTCACGCTGGCTCCCACTTGCCAAGGTGTAAAATGCACAGCCGGTGACTCAGCGGGCCTGCAGGATGAACTTGCTCTGGGTCAACGCCATCTCTTTGCAGCTCCTACAAAGCAGCAGCCATTCCGCAAGGTTAATGCACCAGGCAACACAGCCCAGCATCTCTCTTCACCTTGGTTCGCCTTCCTTCCCCTCCCCCTCACTGTCCTAGACTTGCACTCACAAAAAAAAATTAGCACATTAATATTTACCTCAGCTTCTTCTTTCAGTGGGGCTACAGCTAAGACACATTATTTTAAAATTCCTTTTTAATTTACCTGTTTTTCCTCAGTACTGACGTGTTGACATGGTAAGGATAGGGATGAAATCCGAGTTAGAATCAGCATTAAGGTTCCTATATTTTTATTTGTTTCGTTGGCTGACACCTTTTGAAATTTGTTGCATGAGTAACAGAACTTCTTAGCCTGTGTTTGCTGATGTTTCACTGTTTCCTGTTTTCTATTATTACTGGGTGTTACAGGGACACCCGGTGCTTTAGAAAGAGTGGCCTGTGTGATCTGGTATTACGCTGTCATTTTTACCAGAAGTATTACCATGTGTGTTTTTAAGCAGCAAGTTTCAATGTACATCATATTCCACCCCCCTAGCCAGAGTTATTGGTTCAGGAATAACCATACTCACTCAGAATTACATCCCGAGGGATTCTTTTTTTGGTCAGCACACAGGAGAAGGACACACTAGAGTGTGCGCATCCAGAGCCCACATTTCTCTCAGGCTTCCTTTCATCAGTTACATGAGCTCATTCAGGTCAGGACATCAATTTTTTTGTCTTTATGGTAAATACATGTATCATTTTATTGATGTAGTTTGCTTATTTTGTGATATTAAAAAATGTTCCAGTCATGTGTATTATATTTCCAAAGTGTTGTGGAATTTTGTTGTTGAGTTGACTTTCTCCTCATCTCCAGGGAAGAGCAATAGGCTAGAAATTTGGCTCCTATGAACTTCGTATTTCGCCCCTTGCTGTTACACTTGTGGTTATATTATATTATGTGGCAAAAGGGGCTTTGCAAATGTACTTAAGGTCACTAATCAATCGACCTTCAAATAGGGAGATTACCCTGGATGACCCAACTGAGCCCAATATAACCACACAAGCCCTTAAAAGCAGAGAAATATTGCAGAGGGGGAAATCAGAGATATCTGAAGCATTAAAAATTCTCAACTTGCTCCTGGTAGCTCAAAGATGGAAGTGGCCATGTGGGAAGTGGGAGGAAGAACTAAATTCTGAAAACATCCTGCCTGATGGAAGCAGATTCTTCCTTGGAGCCTCTAGTAATGAGTGCAGCCTGCCGATACCTGAATTTTGACCTCCGGAGACATAGGCAGAGAACCCACGGAGCCACACTGTGCCCAGACTTCTGACCCATGGAAACTGTGAGATAACAAACAGGTATTGTTTTGAACCACCATCAAATTTGTGACAATTTGTTATGGTAGCCATAGAAAACTCCAACAATGCGTGGAGGTTTTTATGAGCCTGGGAAAACAGTGGTGCTTTCAATTAAAATACAAAAGCCGGGAAAGAGACCCATTTCCTTAGTCTTTCTTGGGAAATAATAGCCTTTCTTTTGTTACGGAAAATAATTCGGAAAATAATGACTCTGGCGCGATTCAGGTAACGGAGTGAGGCTTTATTACACGTGCGGACCCAGAGGAGGCAGTCTCCAAATTCTGGGCCCCGAACCTTGGCTGGGCAGGGCTTTTATTGCTCTCTGGATGCCCTATCCTACGTGGCAAAAGCAGGAGGTACAGAAGCTGATGCGAAAATAACTCTAGCCTTGAGGTGTCCTTATCAGAAGCTGGGTGTACAGAAGCCAAAGCAGAAGTTACGACTACCTAACCGAAACCCGACGGTTTTGCGGTTTCTAAGTAACCTAAACAAAACTCTTTGCCAGTTCCCGGTCCCTCTTCTGGGTCACTTTGTCCTAGTTGACTTTTCTCCTACACTTTCAGGTTAGCATAAAATTTAATGAGAAATTTATAAGTAATTGCTTAGTTACAGATTTTAGAAGAAAGCCAGTCAGAGATCAATGCAACATATCGCTCTCATCTTGAGCGTGTTCCCCTCATCAGATAAAATCAAGCCCATTTGGAGAGAAGAATGCTGTTGCAAATCTTTTCTTCTGTGATATGTTGCAGTTCTGCAATCAGCCTCGGTAAAGAATATAACCTTTTTCATTGTGCATTAGTCATTTGCTTTATGTGTAGATTATTTGATTGTCACCAAAATTTGCCCATTATCAGGAGAAAGGGGAGTCCCTGTTGAGATAGAAAGCATTCCGAGTGGCAAACTGACCCATATTTCAGCCATGAAGAATTAATTGTTTTTGGAGACAACTAAACTTATAATTGCAATTGCTATAGAAAAAGAAAATTACATTTCTTTCAGTAAGTTTCATAGATTAATATTTTCTATTATTATATCAGCTTGATAAAACATGTTAGAAACAAATATACAATTAATAGTTTTTATATCTCCTTAAAGACACAGCAACAGCCCAATTAAAAGCTATACAAAAACAACCCATAACAGGAATTCTGAATATTTCAGGACATTACAAATTATAATTAAGTTCTCTCATCTGTTAGACATCTTTCAGTGTTATTGAGATATAATTAACAAACAGCATTGAACAAGTTTAAGGTGCACAGCATAATTACCTGACATATATATTGAGAAAGGATTACAACTTTAGTTAAAGTCCACCACCTCATATAGTTACAAAATTTTTTTCTTTGGGGTGAGAACATTTAGGATCTGATCTCTTAGCAACTTTAAAATGTACCGTACAACAGTGTTAACTAACAGTCATCATGTTTCACTTTCCTTCCCAATGTCTAATTTCTTAAAGACTTCACCAGGTTAATGGACTTAATTGTGTTGGGAGCCTTCAATCATTTCAATCCATTTGAAGATTTTTTTAGTTGAGAAATAAAAAGCTATCTTTTTTCACTCTGCCACATTTTTTCCTGAAAAGGTAAAACTGCATCCCTCTTTCTGACTTTCTGTCATTCAGTGCTTAACAAATTAACAGGAAAAGTTAATGTTCTAATGATGTCAAACACTTTAAATGGCATAATTGTAAAATATGCACACTTCTGCACCCCACTATTCTTGCCTTTACTCTAGCAGGTTATCCATCTTAAACAGAATTATTTTTAATGAAAATGCAATAAGGATGGCCTCAAATTGACAGCAGTTACCACCACAATGAACAATTCCCTTCCTCATTAATGCATATGATGGTTGAAAGGGGGAGCTTCATTTTATTTGTCAAGAACTTGCCTCTGAGAAGCTGAAAATGCAATGAAGATGTAAAAGATACTGATTTTCAGCCAAAAGAGAAAATAGGTTTGGTTAACACCGTTTTTACCAGCTGGTTGAGGATACATGAGCAAACAGGGGACAGAGTTTCCATTGTCACAACATTTCAAACAAACACCCCAACGTTGCCTTAGGTCATCAGATCATTGAGAGAAAACAGGCCCGATGCCTGAACTATCTTTTCTGGGTGGTACCATAGACTAAATATCCTTGATAATTACCAAGCTGTTTCCTGGGTACCTCACCCTGAAATCATTTCCTCTTGCAGAAACTTACCCGGCTCACCCTGTGAACGAACCACTCAGTCAGCAGGTATAACTTTCTACTGCCAGTTGCATTTTAACTAGAGAGAACTTTTCACTTCTACTTCACTGTAAATAGAAGTAAAGGGAGAAATGGTGAGGTGATAGATAATTGTCAAGTGGCTAGTATGTTGCAGGCACTTTTTGTACAAGGTCTGCCCAGAAAAAGTCCAGCCATTGTTAATATAACGAGAATGATTTGTGTGACATCAGTGTAACTTGGCAGCTACTGAGACTGGACTGGAATGTGCATGTGTGAACAATGACAACCTCACTGTACCAGTACACTGGGGATGGTAGACACCGTTGAGTGAGTATGTATACTGTGCAGCCATCACATGCAAAATGACTGAGCAAGTAGAGCAATGAATGAATCTATATCAAATTTTGTGTTAAGCTAGAACATGCCTCCATGGAAACTATTTCAGATGATTCAGAAGGCTTTCGAGGATGACACGATGAGTTCAGTACAAATAAAAGTGTGGCACAAACACTGCAAAGACAGTCGAGAATCTGTGGAAAATGATCCACATTCTGGAAGTCCTGCAACATATAGAACACCTGTGAGTGTTGAACGTGTACAGCTGCAGTCAACAAAGATGGGCGAGTGACAGTGCGAGAGCTGGAAGCTGATCTGGGGACTCCAAAATCTACTGTGTCCGAGATTTTGACATAGGATCTTGGCATGAAATGTGTCGTGGCAAAATTCATTCTGCAGCTTCTGCTACTAGAACAGAAGGAATGTTGTACTGCAGTTGGTAATAACACTGGGAGAACTACATAAGGTCCCAAGGTGCCTACTTTGGAGGGGACTTGAGGCATCATTGTCCTATGCACAGTGTTTCTTGTATCTTGTATCTTCTTCAATATGTCTCTATGTTTCATAGTATGTGGCTGGATACTTTCTGGACAGACCCTCATGTATAGGAATTGGATTTCCTGATTGTTTTCTAATCCCAGGAAGTTGGAGGTAGGAACAGCCTGTTCAAACATGCTTACGCGGTAACTGTTTTCTCCCTATAGAAAGATGACTCTGTGTGACTCTGACTTTTCTCCAAACACCTACCTAGAAATTGCAACTTTTGTTGCCATGCTCACAAAGGGAAGTGCATAAACCACTAACGCAATCTCTTTCTTTATGTTGATAGCTGGCATCTTTTGAGCACTTACTGTGGGCAGGAACTCTTCTAAACTACTTTACCTGGTGTTTTGTTTAATTCCCACAACAACCTAAGTAGGTACTATTTTTGTCCCCAGCCAACAGTTGAAGAAACAGAGATGCAGCAGGGTTAGGTAGCTTTCCCTCGGTCAGCTGGCCGGCAGGTGGTGGAGAATGTAAAGCTCGTCAGCCTGCAGCTATGGCCGTTGTGCCTCACCACTACCATGGGTCCCGTGTAAGTGGCTGCTGTAGGATGAAACAGAGCTTCACAGACCTGACACGACTGGCATGCGCGGTGTCTGCCGCAGCTGTGGCCACCTCCTCGCTCCTTCAGGCTACTGAGGTCTCCTCCCCCAGTCAGGACCTTGGAACGAAGAGAAGCCATCTGACAGCTGGACCTGTGCTCCTGCTCTGTGCACTGCATGTCACAGAAGGGACAGTGATAGATGACTTTTCCATGCTGACAGCCGACCTAGCTATCTGATAATATTCCAAATCACTTCCTCCCCTTTACTGTGATTTTCCTACAACGGGGCTATGTTTTACTTCATTTTGAATTTCCATCATCTACTACTTGCCTGGACAATGCTAATATAAAACCCCTTGGACACTATACTATTCTCAACACCTTGCCTTGGCTGGTGTGGCTCAGTGGATTGAGCACCAGTCTGCAAACCAAAGGGTCCCTGGTTCAATTCCCAGTCAGAGCACATGCCTGGATTGCAGGCCAGGTCCCTAGTAGGGAGCGTGGGAGAGGCAACCACACATTGATATTTCCCTTTTCTCCCTCCTTTCCCCTCTCTCTAAAAACAAATAAATAAAATCTTTAAAAGTATATCAACACCTTGAACAATCCTTCAACCCTGTCTGGAACAAATGTAAAAAATGGATAGTTATTTCTATGAATATTATCATTAGTAAAATTAGTATAAAATATTTGGTTTATTAAATGTCAGAAACTGTGCTAACTGCTTTGTGTGCAAATCCTTTTAGTTTGTGTTGGGTTCATTTCAGAAATGAGCAAACTCGGGTTTGTAAAGCTTAGCAAGTTGCCCAGTATCAGGGCCAATGAGTAGAAGACACAAATCTCTAATCCAGAATTTTACTTCTGGTTTTTATAGAGTACTAAATCTTCGGCCCAAAACAATTGTAAAAGCTGAGTAAAATTCAAAAGATCTAAATGAAGACACTAGAAGCCAACCAAGAGGCCCAGACATTGAAACTAGTTCAACATATGCTGTTATCTT